>CM041782.1:201339021-201939021 GCA_023374045.1 Limonium bicolor
CATAAACTGTCACTTATTGTTCATTTGTTAAAGTCGCTTAACATGCAAACTCAGGGGGAATCATACTTAGGGGGAATATCTCAATCTTTTTAATTGCCAAGAGTTTTTCATCTAGTTTTTTTTAAAAGGTATGATGCACCCCACATCAACAATGTGTGGCTAGTATTCCAATTGACTGCATGCAATCTACAGACATTCATGTCCAAGTGTTTGAAGATTCTCCGACCTATCGATGTTCAAAACTGAAAGAAGATGCGAATCCAATCCAAACTGAAGATGGAGAAGTGTCTACCTTCTCCACCTCCGTTTCCATCCATAAGTCATGAAACTCATCAACCGGGCGATCTGGTACCACTTTATCTTCATATAGTCCCCCATGCCACCATATAATCGACTAAGGTTCCTCTTATCCTTCTGATACAACTACTCTAGAAAACTGTTTTCTTCATTCAAGGTCATGAAGTATGCCGGTAATTCGTTAATCGCCACTGGACTCTACTTCGTGGAAGCCTCACTTAACTATTTAGCCAATTTCTTCAACCTCTCTGTTTCTGAGTTCTCATTCATCCTTTCATCTATATCTGCCTCTGTCTCTTTTGTACCATATTTTTCTTCTTCTGTCTCCTTTGTATCAGCAGAAGAATCATCATGATCGTCGGTACTTTCATCTTCAAGAGGTAACAACTGTCTTAGCGAATTGGAAATTTCTTCTCAGGTACGTATTATAAGTACTTTTGTGTTTGAATTGGTGATTTTAATTATTTGCGCATGTTTGGATAAGTTTAAATGGTGCACTTAATCGCTTTTATAATTCTGTTGTGCAGCTTGTTGATTTCTTCTCAACACTTATTCACAAGTCGATCGATCTGAAGTTTGTCAATAAGGAGAGGGCGCACACATGTGTTGAAAGCACTAAATTGATCAGAAGAAGTCATGAGTCATGATCTATCTTTTCTTTTTTTCAAATGGTTGTATTGTACATGTTATGATCGAAGTACTTGAACCATTTTTAGTATTTTGGTTAACTAGCTAGTTACAAATGTTGTAGTTGATCGATACTACACTTAAGCGTATGTGCGCTAGCTGGTATATAATATTAATGCAAACAAGAGTACTGCTGTTGATCTATATATTAATTAAAATTCACCAGTTTGGTTGATATGGTATATACAATGCAAACAGGTTTTGAATGATTTTGTGATTTTAATTTTGTGTTACGCGGAGGGTAATAAATTGTATAAAAAATAAAAAATAAAAAAAAAGACCATATAAGAAACGCTTATATGTATAAGCGTTTCTTATACTCTCGCGCCAAATGACATAAAGAACGCTTGTCTTGATAAGCGTTTTTTATAAATCTTCATAAAGAACGCTTATAATAAGCAAGCGTTTTTTATAGTCGGACATAAAGAACGCTTTCACCTTGAAGCGTTCTTTATGCCTCGTAGATTCCCGCCGCCTTACCCGCTTTAAAAAACGCTTTAGCGATAAGCGTTCATTTAAATTAATGTATAAATAACGCTTACAACGCGTTCTTTAAAAGGCTCGACCATTTGCGTCGCCGGCATAAAAAATGGTTATAAAGCATTCCAAAAGACAAATAAAAACGTTGTTTATTCCTTTTTTTCCAGAAGTAGTTAATAAGGAAGAAGAGAAAAGAGGAAAAGAAAGAAAAAGGGGGAAAAGGTACAAAAGCACTTTTGGGACTCTCTCTCCTCCCATTCCCATTTCCCTCACGTTGCCTCTCTCATTCTCCCCCCTAATTTCTCTCTTCTTCTTCCTCTTGCTGGAACGATTCAAAGCCCTCTCCAATGGCTTCCCTCCTTCCCTTGCTTGCCCAAGCTTCATCCATGTTCCAAATTCAACAATAATCACATATTTGTGTTCCTCTCCTCAAGGGCTTCATTTCCCACTTTCCAAAATCTTCAAAGGATGAAGTTGTCCACCATGGGTATATCCCCATTTTAGAAGAAAATGGCATTTTCTAGAGCTAGAGAGTATCCTCTTTGTTCTAAGGTAAGAAAAACACAAAAACTCACCTTCCTCCTCATTCCTCACTTGACCGAAAAATCTCCAGATTTTGAGCCTCCATTGTTGCCTTGTTTCGGCCGGTTTTATCCTCAAAATAAGATCTGGAGTCTTTCTAGGATGATTGCCAAATACTTCATGTAGAAATTGGATGGTAAATGCCCTAATTTTGTGCTTTAAGCACCCTTCCTTGTTTTGGATTAAATAAGGTGTCTAAGTGATGTTAATTAGTCATATTCCCCAATAAAATGTTGGTCTAGAGAATTGGGCAATTAGATTTGCCCTTGGCTGATTTTGGAGCCAAGAGAAATGAGAAGAGAAGAGGAGAAGATTGGAAAAGAAAATGGAGAACCAAGGTAAATAATCTACCTTGATGACTATTCTAATGCTTGTAGAATTTGGGATGGAAAATAAAAAGAATGAAACAAAATTTGTGTTGGAACATGTATTTGATTGTAGAAGAAGGAATTGTGATTATGTTAGTGTAATAAGAGATTGTTGTGTGATTTAAGGGCCTAAGTGCCAAGCATTTAGATTATTGCATTATTTGGTGTTTAATGAGTTTTGGAGGATTATTGTGTGCTGATAGAATCCACTACGAATATGACTAGTTGGAATTGTTGTAGGTGCGGTGAAATAATGCATTTGGGAATGCTAGAATTGTAGGTGGGTTATGACAAAATTTGAGTAGGAACCTAAAGCATTTTAGGTGTTGTATGAGTAAAGGATGACCTAAGGCTACTTAGGTGTGGAAAGGAATTTATTTGGGATAATTAAACCCCTTGAGTGTGTTGTAAGACTTGGGAAAGAATTGAATAGAATGGTGCAAAAATCTGTAGCAAAATGGAGTTGTAGTGTCTTGGAGCTTATAAAAAATAACTGGTGGGTATAACCTTGTAAATGGTGAGTGAACTTGAGTAATGAAATTGTAAATGTCTAGGAAGAAATCGGAATGGTCAATTGGGTGAGAACAAGAGGTAATCTGTCAAAGGAAGTTTGGTAATGCACTAGTGTGCATAAGTGTTGAAAATGGGAATTGGAAGTTGTAGAATTAAGCAAGAATTGAGGTAAAGATTTGGACAATGATTTAAGGAGGTTTAGAGCATGTTAAAGGTGTTATAACATGTTTAGAAACATGTGGAATGATTAGGAAAAGATTGGATAAGAATTGAGGTGGGATTAGAGTTCAAAAACTGTCAAATTTAACAGTTCTAGGCTTGGTCCAGGTTTGTAAATAGGTACACAAACCCGGACCACCTCAAAAACATGCCAAAAAGTCATTCCAGTGTTTGGTCCGGGTTTATAACCCCATACACAAACCCGGACCAACATGAAAACTAGGAAGATTGTGTATTCCGGGATTGGTCTGGGTTTGTAACCCCGGACACAAACCCGGACCAGTGTAAATTTTCCCCAGAAAGTGTTTTAATGGGTTCTAATGGTGTGGAATTGGATGGGATGATATTAGATGATGATTAGGACTTGTTTGATGACATGTAAAGGTCATTAAGAGTGTAAACAAGTGCGAGAAGTGAATGAGGAAGTTGTGAACTTAAGAACACTTGAGTAAAGCTAAGATTAACGGGATAACGGGGTTAACTACGGGAGTATTAGTTGTTTACATACCGTACTACCTTAATGTTAATAGAGCCCATGAAATGTTATCAGTGAATCAAGTGTGATCCAAGGAACGTAAGGTGACACGGTAGAGTAATTCCATGGTGAAAGGTATGGTTTTCTTGCAACTTGTGTCCTACCGAGTTTCACTCGGCTTGTGTGTTGTTTGCTTGTGTGCCGACCTAAACAAGATAAAAGCATGAAAATGTTTATTGCATTTGGTATGAATATCTTGGTGCATGTTGTGTGTGCTAACCACCCTTGTATGATTGTGTGGTCTAACCTAATGTTGTAGACTGACTCATAATTATTATTGTTTGGTTAGTGACTCGTAGAAAGCGTCGTTCCGCAAAACAATGTAAACATGGAAAAACACACGAAAACTATCGATTAAAGAATAACGGTAATACAACCTTACGAACTCACTAGATCATGAGAGAGACGTTCGGGATTAGTAAACTCCCGTTAACGGTTAGAGAACCGAATTGAAAGAACCCACGAAACATTTAATAGTGGAAAGATATAAAGAAATCTCTATTAAGAGAATGATGATAGTTCTAAGATATGAACTCTTGAGAGAAGTAAAAGAGATTTAAGGGACCGTCAAACTCACTTTAGAGATAGTCGACTCACAATATGAGGATCCGACCCGGAACGAGAAAATATCCCGAACATAAAAGTATTCGAAACGTTGGGGAAACCCATAAATCTGAGAATACTAGAAGTTGAGAAAATTCCCTAAGCTATTATATGATATCGAGAGAGATACTTCTAGGCTAATCTACATGATTGCAATATAACTCCGAGAGATGAGTATTTGGGAAATTGAGTAGTCCGGTAGAGATACGGACGTTTGTAGATTTGAGGAACTAAGAGTATAGTTCCGTTTGATAGTCTAACCTTCCCACTATGCTAGACCCGGAGTAGGGTCGAAACTGGGGAAGTAAGACTAGTATTTGAAAGCCCGGTGGTGAGTATTGTGTATGACTCTACCGGAGGTCAAGGGTAATGACTTAAAAAGTATCCGAGAGAAGAGTACTTGAGAAATGAGATTGGGACTTGTAGTATCTGTGAACCTAAGAGAAATTGAATAACAGTACCCTAAGAGAATGGGTAAGATAATGAATGAAGTGATTAAGGCATTAGTGAAGTAGAAACCCTCAAGGCCTAAGAGTAAATTAAAGTATGCTAAAAACCTTGATGTGTTACTTAGTGTTTGTATTCCATGATTGAATACTGATTGTGAATGCGAGCATGATTTATGTTTATTGCACTTCATGTCATGATTTAAATAAAATCAGTCGCCTGCTTAGACGAGAATTAGTTGGGTGTGACCCGGTAGTAGCGGGTTGCACGTCTACCATACCAGCAAAGGTGCTGAGCCCCTTTGGGGCCACCCATTAATTTTCAGGTACATTGGAGTTGATTAACGTTCGAGAGTAGGACGGGGTTGCTGATAGTGCATGGGTAGTTGATTTAAGAACAATTGTATTTATATTGTAATTGTTGTATTGTAAGTCCGAAATGTTATCGGCAAGTTTGAGGATTGTATATACCCGGTATAGATTTGAATGGAGGATTGTACTTGTATTGGAATCGGTTAAGGAATGAAATGTATTTGTATTCAATAGAGTACTCGGTGTTCTGGTCCATCAGACCGATACTGTATTGGTGTAACACCCCAAGTGCTAAACTCGTCATTACCTCTTAAACTGTCACAATTTACCATGGAACTCGCAGCGGACTCTAATACAACAGAGGGTGATACAACGCCGTTAGCCACCCATATGGCTAACCAGGCTTATCTCACATACAGTAACGGTCTGATGGACTGGAACAACCGAGTACACAATACAAATACAATACTCAATTCTTTTCTTTACTATACCGAGTCTACAATATGCGGATGCCGATAACACATTCGGTCTTATACCTTATTCAAATACACGAGTAAATTAAATTCTAACTACCCATGCTAACCACCGATCCCGTCCTACTCTCGAACGGTATCGTCTTCGGTGTACCTGAAAATAAAACGATGCCCCTAGGGGCTCAGCTTACGCTGCATATGAAATTCGCATACCCCGCGTGCTAACCGGGTACGCCGACTACTTTTGGTCGAGAGCATGGAGATTCATTTTAATTCAATCAACATGCAATATAGCAATACATTACATATGTACACTACACAAGGATTCACATTCACCCATGGAGTACAATCCTTAACTAACATTACAAGGTTGTCAGTTGTATCAAATTACTCTTAGGCCCTGAAGGTTATACTTCACTATGCCTTGGTTACTTATTCAATAGCTCACCCATTCACTCGGGTTACCTATTCTTACTCTCGCTCATTCTCTTGGGTTACTCAATCTTATACTCACCCACTCTCTTGGGTTACTTATACTCATCTCACCCACTCTCATGGGTTACTTACTTTTTACCTTACCCACACTCTTGGGTTACTACTACTCAAGCTCTTGTAGATTCTCGAGACACTACGGTCTCCTACGTCACGCTTGTTTCTCTTAAAACTTACTTAAGCCAAAACACATGGCTCTCGAGCATAGTTCAACTAGCTCCCGGAACTCTCTCTTAGTTCCCACTACTTATACATAGGTCCGACTACTCTCGGACTACTCACATTCCCATACACTCCTCTCTCGGAGTTATACAATAATTATGTATATTAATCTAGGAGCATCTCTCTCGATGTTCCTAATGATTTGGGAGCCTTACTTAATTCGGGTAATCTTAGGTTCACGGGTTACCCTTACATTTCATATACTTCCATTCTCGGTTATTTTCTTATACCGGGCAAAATCCTCATATAGGATGCTGACCATGTCTCAAGGAGTTACTGATCCCTTAGGTCTCTTTTACCATCCTTACAAGTTCACATTTTCGAACTATCTTTGATCCTCTCGATGGAGGTTCATTTATCTCTCCACTTTACTTATTTCGTGGATTGTTTCAATATGGTTTTCTAACCGTTATCGGGTATTTACTCAACCCGTACATCTCCTCACATTCTAGGGAGTTCATATGTTTGCGTTATCGTTATTATTATTTTTTTAATCGATAGCTTGTGTGTGTGCACGTTTCCAATACTTATGAAACTATCCGATCTACGGGTTTCTAGTCAATAGCTACTCACTATGAGTCGGTCTATACACTACGTTAGACCACACTGGCATAAAAGTATGTTAGCTCATACAACATACAACAAGGCATATATAATCAAACAATGGATTATTTTCATGCTTTAGTCTTGATTAAGCCGGCACACAAACACACAAATCAGAGTAACACAGTTAGCATACGGGGCATGAGAAAATCATACCTTTCACCGGGGTTTTACTTTTACCGTGTCGCCTCACCATGCTCGGTTCACACACGACCTCTGATAATGTTCCAAACATTATTATTAATACTAAGCTCATACGGTACATAATTAAATGCTTCTCCCGTACTTACCCCGTTATCCCGTTATCTCGGTTTTACTCTTGTTAGTTTGAGTTCTCACTTCTTACTCACTTCTAACACTTTCTTACACTTTTTAGGGCCTTTAAATGTCACCAAACAAGGCCTAAACATCATCTAACATCATTAACATTCAAACCCCTATCATTAGAAGGCTTTAAAATACTCACGGGGCATTTCTGGGGGTGGTCTGGGACTTGGTCCTTACCTAAAGTCCCGGACCAACACATTGTCAAACTTTCGGCAGGAAATAGCATGTGGTCCGGGACCTTGTACCTAGGCTACCTAGGCCAAGTCCCGGACCAAGGTATACTTTGTACTCTCGGCGCTAAATTGAGGGTGGTCCGGGACTTTGTCCAAGGACCAAGTCCCAGACCCTGCTAAAAGCTGCTCCAAACATGATATTTCCACTCCAAATCAATCCCTAATCCACCCTCAATGTTTCCCTAATATTTCCATAAGTTTCCTACATGTCTAATCACCTTAAAACATGCTATAAACCTCTTCAACACTTAGGTTTAATCCTTACTCAAATTCTTGCTCAAATTCCCAAATTTTACATTCTCATTTCAACACTTGCACACTTGTGCATTTTCTAACTTCTCTTAGCACTTTGCATTTTGTTCTCACTTCATTTGACCATTCCAAATATTCCAAGACAATGCACATCTCATGCCAAGGTTCATGCCTCACTCTTAAAGCCTTAACTTCTCATTGTTTCCTAAAACTCCTAAGGCACTTACATAACTTCTTGCTACAAATTTGTGTACAAATATCCTCTCTTGAACAAACATTCCCAAAGTGGTTTTCTAACCCGAATCAATCTCCATACATACCTAGCTAACCCTAGGTTATTCATCTCTCAAAATACCACTTAAATCATATAGATTTCTACCGGAATTTCGCCATAGTCCGGCTACTTTTCTAACATTGCCCAAAACTCATTTCTTCACATAATGCATCCTAAAACTAGCCAAACCCACTAGGGTTCTTCCAGAACACATACAAAACCATCAAACTCATCAAATTCTCCTAATGCAACACAATACATAAATCATAAAGTGCCTAACTCTTAGGCTCTTAAACCAAGCATTAACTCACAAATGCATTAAGCACTACTACTGAAATACCCCAAACCTTTGTATGTTGTTTGGATGTTAAACTGTGATATCTAAAGGCTAAAAAGTGCCTTAGAAACATTAATGAACCATTTAAACCATGGTAAAAATGCAATAAAACACTAAGACACAGTTTGAGCAAAACATGCTCTAATCTTGGAGTGGACTTGGTTGTGATCCAAAGAGCCTACCAAGACTTAATGATATATAATTATGATTTTATAAGGCTAATTAAGTCCTCAGGAAACCTTGGTAGACAACGAAACCAAACAAACCACAAATGAATACCTTAAAGTCAATAAGGGCAAGATATGCTCTAAGCTTGGGATAATCTTGGTTAAGACTCAATAAACTTACCAAGACTTAATTTATATAGTAATGAACATATTAAATCAATTACCAAAGGAAACCAAGCTTGAAAACAGGTTAAGACACAAAATGTGCTTTAAGGAGTCTTAAAGCACGTTTTTGGGGAAACTGTCTTGTAAATGAGTTTTGAATGGCTAAATGTCCATCAATACTCTTTAATTAATATGTGTACTACTTAGTAACACATTTGGAAGTTTAAATCAATGAGAGATCAAAGATTCACTTCTGTGTGCCTTGTTTTGGTGAATAGTAACTAAAATAAGCTAGTTTGTAGCATATGTCAACATATGTAATTTAATTGATCAGTTAAGACTGGGTAACCCCATGTAATATATGGGGGCCGGTTTTTAAGAGGGTGAGTCACACCCTTATCAGTTAACAATCAAACAAGTAAATGAGTAATAAATGGAGTACTATTTACTTTATGTAATTGGTAACTACTAAAGTGTTTGCAATCAATCAGCCTCATCATTCTCTTCATTTCTCTCAATCTCACGTATCTTCTTCTTCCTCCTTGCTCTCTTTCACGGTTGAGCAGCACACAACCAACAAACATATTCAATCTCTTGTAACTTCTAGCTCACTTGTCCAAATCAAAAACTAAGACCACCAATCTCTTAGTCTCATCAAGCTCTTCAATTTGGTCCTTTCAAATCTTCAAGAGCTCCATTTTGGTGCCAAGAGGAATCTCCATGGAAGGAGCTTGAGTTCATCTTTTCACATATTATGGTTCTCCTTTGCTTCAAGGTAAGGAAACTCAAAGAAAAATGGTGTTTCCTCCATGTTTGGTGTTGTCCGAAAATGACCTTAAATGGTGTCTTTGTGTTGCCTTGTTCTAGCTTCATTCCAACCATTAAAGGACTGGGTGGAGTTCTCTCTTGACATATATCCAAACTCTCTTCAAGATCTAAGGTAAAACAATTACCTAGATGTTCTAAGATATATGTGTACTTAGGGTTTATAATGAACTCATATTGTTTGTTTAAACTACCTAAAGAGCCAATGGTAAATGACTTAGTAAATGTTCTCAAAGAGACTAGTAAAAGGACATATGTATTGTTGGGTGTATTTGCAGGTCAAAGGCAAATATTGTGGGAAATTCAGTGTTTAAGATTTAAGCATTTTAAGGGCCTAAGTGCCATGCAATTTAAATTGTGCACTATATTGTTATGTGGTGTATATTTGGTGAAGTTTTGTGTATAAGAGTGTTCTTGATGGATTTTAGTGTTCTAGTGTGTTTAATGGTGAAAACAATGTGTTTTGACATGGTGATATTCTAGGGGAATCCATGTCGAAAATTGGGTAAGTGTAAGAGGTTATAAGTGCTTAAATAAGTTTGGTGAACTAGGGAAGTCTTGGAAATGACTTATGCATTACCTTGGGAATTTTTGAATGTAAATGAAGGTATAAACTTGAAAAAGGGATTACAAGAATGACATAAGGAATTTGGTTTGAAAGAAAGATGCTTGGAAGATGATGTTTAAATGATGAGGAAATACTTTGGTATAATGGTTAAAATAAGCATGAAACACCACTTAGTAACCTAGGAGAAAATACTATAAGTGTTGGGAGTTTTGTTAGCAATTGGTTAAGTGTTGAAAGGCTTAGGAAAATGAAGGTTATGCCTTGTTCGGACATCCGTCCGAACATGGACGTTCGGACAGGCCCTGTTGAGGGAAGGTTTCCAGAGTCTCGGCATATGTCCGAACTTCCGTCCGAACATGGAAGTTCGGACACACCCGTCTTTTCTTCAAAAACTAGCCTCGACCCATGTCCAAACTTCCGAAGTCCGGACCAATGTTCGGACATGTGCCTGTTTTGAGTTTACAGTCTCGACTTGCGTCCGAACTTCGGAAGCTCGGACACAAGTTCGGACAGGTCACTGTATGGACCAAAAATGTTGTTTTAAAGTGGGAAAAGTTGTCTAAAAATAGTAGTTAACTAGCAATGGTTAAATGAGGTTGCTCAAGACATGTTAAGTGAGTTATAATGGTGATTGAGTGGGTGAAAGGTTGTGTTAAAATGTGAAAGGTTGTGTTAAAAATGTGAAGGTTGTGTTAAAAATGTGAAAGTAAAATAAGTTAAAATGTGAAGTTATTTAACTAGTTAACGGGGTTAATCATGGTTATTCTATATTACACAACGTGTTACCCCAATGTTAATGAAAGCAACTTAAATGTTACCAGTTGTTCGAGAATTGTTCGGGGAACGTAAGTGGACTTGGTAAAATGGACTCCGGCGACAGGTATGGTTTTCTTGCAACCTGTGTCCTACCGGATTACACCGGCTTGTATGCCAATGTGTTTTTCTGAGTGTTTGCCACCTTGTAAGATTAAAACATGTAATGAGTTTATAGTAATTCATTTATGTGGCGAACTTGGTCTCCGATACCGTTTAACCTCAATGTGTGTTAAACCTTAACTAACCAAATCTAGGAACACATGAGAAATCGGTATTCGGAGTTAACGACCCAAACCTTGGGAACGTTCTAACCACGGCTATGCGTGAGTTAGTTGTGTATGGATGTTGTGTGCAAGTGTGTGAACCTCCCTTGTGATTAACCCGGTCATGATACCGAATGGTGTGTGAATGTGATAGGTTCCATGATGGGGCTCTAACTACTTATTTATAAGTATATATGTACTAAGGGGGGGTGAGGAGTCCGGTCTGTTCCGGCCACGCGTGTGAGGATGGGAGTCGTTGTCATACCCGGTTCGACTCTCTTGGTGTATGTTCGGGTTGTTTCCAATTGGTTCCAACCTTTTCCCTTAGCTTATCCAAAGCTAGTTTACTGACTCACGTCGGGCCACAGGGGCATACAATGTTGTTTCGGTGTGCTTGGGATTACTATATCAGACGCACCTTGGTGTTAAGTTAACCGTTCAAATTAACAGGACGGTAACGAGTTGTGTAACGAGCTTAGTATGAGTTTGGCAACAAGCTCTAGGCTCACCGTGTTTACTAACTATGGTGGAAGGTTCCTAATGAGAATCGTACTGGTGGTGTTATGTGTTGTTGTTGTTATGGTTTATGGATGCGAATTCCGGATTATAATAAGAGGCGTTTAAGGATAACCCGGTTAATGGGTAAGTGCCGTCTGTTAAGGAGGTAGCACCGTTAGAGGTGAGTCACTCTAGCGTTAAAGGAAACAATATAAGATTTGTTATGTGTGGATGCGTTTGATGGTTGTTGAGCCCTATTGTTGGGGTGCTTGCATTGTGATGTGTGTTTACGGTCTACGTGCATGATTTAAATATAATCAACTGCATGCTAAAACGACAATTAGTTGTGCGTGGCCCGGTAGCATGCGGGCTGCGGGATTACCATACCAGCAAAGGTGCTGAGCCCCTTGGGGGCCACCCTTTTCTCCTTTTTCTATTTCAGGTACAAGAAGCTGGAAGTCGTTCGAGAGTAGGACGTGTAGATGTTCATACATGGTTAGCCATTTAAATGGCGTATGCATTGTAGGCGTAGTAAGACCGAAATTGTTATCGGCATTAGTTTGTAGGTACTCGGTACAGTGGGAATATATGTGTATAATAAATGTTGGAAATGGGATAAGGATCGTACTGTGTAGTTGCTCGGCAATCTAGTCCATCAGTTCGATACAATGTACATGTATTAGCTTTGTTAGCCACGTGGGTGGTTAACGGCGTGTAACACCATTGAATGAAGTAATGTGATGAGTGGAGATTTCCGCTGCAGTTTGATGTTATGTGTACGGTGGTAGTTGGGGTGTTACAAAAAGTGGTATCAGAGCGAAGTATCGCTCTGATGACTGAATTACCGAGCCTAGGAAGTACCGGGTTAAGATTTTAGTACTTTGGGTTAAGGGTTGAGTGATAGCGTGAGTGATACGCTAGTTAGGAAATGCCAGTGTGTACTGGAAACCTACCATATACAACCCACCCTCCACAATCCCTGGTCATAACTTGGGAAAGAACGCCAGAGAGATGGAAGTCCTCTCTTACTCGGGAATACCCGATCTGGCAGTATTTAAATGTCCTTGTAAGTACGGGGAACCTGTCATACGGTAGATTCCGAAAGGTGTGAATCCCGAAGACGGTTCCCATTTAACAATTTCTGCCGCATAAGGTAGCGAAAAGTGAAGAATCGTGTGCATAAGGGAACAGAATTTCCAGCAACCTGGATCGACATGTCGAGCAATCGAGAACAACCAGCTTGCAACGCACCAACTGTGCAATAGGCAAGAAGCGAGGTAATAAAACCCGAGACAAGTGTCTACTGGGCTACAAAAGTTAACTAATACACCAACGGTACACCAACCAATTAAGGAACTACAACGTAGTACGAGGAGGATACAATACTTAGTAAAAAAAAAAAGGGGTCTCCCAGAAAGGGAAACACCCTAGTTAATGGTCATCATGTGAAGACAGTGGGAAGTACCCAGAAGATTGTTGTTAAGGCTGTAAGATCAAGCAAGGGCCAGCAAGGCCACTGATGTTAGAGCGGGTGAAAGCAGTACCGCAATTGATGCATGCTGGACCGATAACCAGATTGCATGGCGCACTTGCCATGACAAGTGCTGCTACAGCAAGGCTATACGGAAAATTTTTAACAACCACAAGTACTTAGTACAGTACCATAACGTTAGGTGAGATCATCATAACCATGGAAAGGCCTAACAGCCTGACCCCTGTAATTGGAAATACACCGGTCAGCAAGAAGCTAGACTTGGTTAAGACAAAGAAGCGTTGTGAAACCACGAGAATTTCTCCTTCAAACTTAAATTCATTTTCTAATCTTTTACAAAAACCAAATTTTCTTTCAAACCCATTTTATTTCCAACCTTCTTTGAAACCAAACCAGAAGACCTACACCGGGCCTCAGTGCCACACGGTAGGTAAGTTTTACTCAGTTACCTTTAAATAACCGGATGGAAACCGGTAAACCAGAGGGTTACAACCCGAGAAATGGATGGAGTTCATAATAATACAACAATGAATAAACTTCCCTTGATTAAGTTCGGGAAGCGTGGAATGCATATCATCATAGGATGATATAAGAGGAGTTAACAACAGAATACTTCACCTAGGCGTGTAACGGACACTACAAGTGTACCATGTAATGTGGGACGACCGCACTCCGATAGGAGCTTGTGGGCATGACAAACCTTCTTATAGGTTAATCGGGTAAGTAGCAATGTATCAGTAGGATACCCCACGTATGTATACGAGTGGAGTCTGGAACACGGGAAGTAGTCGACTCCATACTACGGTCCAAAGTAAAAGTCAGACTAGAGTAAGGAATTACTATCGAATGATGGAAGTAAAGGAACCAGGAAAGTCAACAAGACTAAAGGTATTAGTGAGTTTATTCTAAGGAAATGTTTAAGAATCTGAAAGTGCGAAGTGCACTGACTAGTAAGTAAAGACATAGAATATGTCTTAAGAATCCTAAGGGATGAGACTCCCGAGATAATCACTGGAGATAACAATCTCACTGGAGAGAATGATTAAGCAGCCAGGAAGTAAGGCAATGCAGTTAATTAAATGTACTCATAAGTGAAAGCCAAATGTAATGGCATAACCTAGGAACACCCAGGAGCTGTCCTTAAAGGGTGTTTGGATCAACAACAGTTGAATGAGATAACATAACAGAAACACAAGGGTTGAAATTAACACCAAGTTTAAGCACAAGACGTCAGAAGGAAGTCTGACATCCTTGAAGGAGCATACCATGAGAGGAACAACGACCTTGTCATGGAGCCCAATGCAAATATCGTTCGAAAAGTAATATGTGTGAACAGCCTACAACGAGCAGAGCTCGAGGCAATAAGGCTTGTAAGCCACAGGTGGAATGTGTTAAGAAGATGTTATTGACCACAGAAAGTTTATGTTATATAAGTAAGTAAAGCGGATAACGAACCACTGCGTTAAGAGTGGGGATACCTCGTAGTATGCAAGACCGCAATAGCGGTAGTTACGTGAACTAAGTTAAGAGAATATTTTAAGAGTTGACCATGTCGTTACTACCCAAGAATGATTGAGTAGCCGTTTTACAAATAAAAGCGTGTTATACCAGTTGTGGAGACCGCAAAAGCCATAAGTCTAATAGCAACCACCATAGGTGTGTGATGCTAAATGTGTAATGAACAACACTCAAGGAGCGTATAGACTCGAAAAATAGAGTACTCAGCAATCAGCCAAGTAAGTGGCGAAACACAGTGTAATGGCAGAAGCTAATATAATAGCAGATGCAGTGTGAGTTAATGTTATACAATGAGTAAAAGCACGGTGCGCAGTACGCGACCGTTGTATAAATATTGTTAAATAATAATATGACAAATAAGATTGGTTACGAGTTAAACTCAATGGACATACAAGTAAGTGACGATAAACAGACTGAGCAATAAGCCAGTAGTTGATACTATGTGATAAGGAAAACAGTGTGAATTCCTATCGCAGTCGCATAAGAGATTTACTGCCAAGAGTTTACGCCTCTGCACTCTGTATGACTGAATGTTTTGGTATTGCACTCGTGCAGTGATGATCGAGAGAGATAGCTAGGAAGTTTGGGAAATGTTAAATGTGATATAGACAAGATTTATGGTGTAGCACAACCGGTGCATAAGAGAAGCACGGTCGTACCAGTAAAAAGGTACTTGATTGGCATAAGTGACTACAGTAACACGATTATTGAACATCGGTATGGAATATACCTCAAGTGTGGGGAATAACAGAAAGAGTACTACTCATTAGGTAGTGGCTCAAATTCAACCGATAATGAGTCAGAAGAAATCAAGTAAATCATTGTGAAATACAGTAAACTATCATGGAAATGAATAGAAAGTTTGTAACTCACGGAATTCGCTCACGGTAAGAAATACCACGCGTCGGTTGAGAAACCGTTATTACCAAGATAAAGGTGATAATCGGGGATGTACAATACAGTAAGGATAATGTATGGGGCAAACTAAGCTCTAAAGTTATCAAGAGTTGCGCAGCAGAAAGTAGTGAGCCAGCAATTCAAGTGTTAAAAGTGTGTAGTGAACATGAGTGGATGGCCAATTATTAACGCCTATAGCCTCACAGGCCAGAATCGAAACCAGTTAAGAGCTAAAATAAGCTCTAGTGAGAATTCTTGGTTAAGGACTAAACCGCCAATATGGCTAAGATCCTCAAACCAGAACATGTATAATAAACCGCGTGGAGGTAAAACACTTCACGACGGTAGAATGTTCAAAACCAATGATTAAGTGATTGATTACGTGGGTGTAATCCCTTTTAAGGGGGGTAAAGCGCAAACCGTTTAGTGCGTTTACCGTACAAGTGTACGTGAACTATGGTGTCCATAGCACAAAATAATTTGTTTTGATGATTGGTGTGTGTGTTACATAAACATACACATTCATTCATGGTTAATTGTGGTAATTACGCACAGAAGATGCGAATACCCTTGTGAAGTGTGTTTATTGTGTTAACGGATGTGTGTGAAAGTATAAGTAAGGGAGTAGAAAAACTCCCAGGAACTAAAACCCCGACAGTATATGTTCATATGATACCAAATGTAATATGTGTTATATTTTGATAAAAATATATATATATATATGGATATATGTATATATACAGTATTGTGGTTTATGAGGAGTTATGACACCAACGTAGAACCTTGTAAGAATTAAATTCCCTGGGTAACTCGGATTAAGTTGGATTTGGGTGATGATTGATAGACGGAGTTCTATCCCTTGGAGATGTAATGCTTATGACTAGATGCATTAAAAGATAGAAATGGTATATGTTTGAATTAGTTGTTGTTTGAAAATGAAGTGGGAGGTGAAACTTGATTATCATGAGATCAAGGGAAAGCGAACACAAATTGGGGTGGAGAGATAGTTCAACACTGATGCTGATCACATCAGGGTTGAATGATTCTTGAAACTCCCTATAAGTGGTCACAAATAACCACATTAAGAATAAGATGCAGTTAGCAATAATTGAATTTGGAGTTGTATTGTGTTTTCAAAAGAATTTTAAATTGGTGGTTTTAAATTTTCAATGGGTACTTTCAAGACTTCAATAAATATTTTAAGATTCTTAAGTGGTATTTTCAAAGGAAGGACTACCTTTATGTAACCTCATAGAGGGTATTTTCCTACTACTTGCTCACGAGCTGAGGACGTATGAGCCTTTGTCTTAGGACCGGTGACATGGGAAGTATATTTTAAAGATGTATGCAATTGTTTTGATCTCCCAAAGGAACGGGGACCAGAGTGTCCATCGCGACCGGTTCTGCGGGATCACAGTGTATATGTACTCGACATGAGTCTCGAACCCATAAAGAGATGGAAAAGGAATTTTTGAGTTGCTATACATGCTAAGACATGTTGTGTGGAATGTGAAAAAAAAAATATTATTTGGACCTTGAGTCCTAATGTGGTTGAGTTCCGGAAGTTTTATGTTACCTAGACCTATGTGTCTAAATGATGTTATGTTATCAAGACTCATGTGTCTAAAGGATGTTATGTTATTAGGACCTATGAGTCCAAATGTTGTTATGTTGCCCAGACGTGAGAGTCTAAGGGTTGTTATGTATGTACAAACGTGGTTAAGGTACCCGGACCATCAAGTCCGAGGTTGTTATGTAAGTATGTTATGTTATGTATGGATGTGGATATGTTACTCGGACCGTTAAGTCCGGGACTGTGATGTAAAGTATGTTTGGTTATGGAAGTGTTTTATTATACAAGTGACCCCCGTATTCTAGTCCAATGATATGTGGGAAGTGTGAACTTCGGGGACGAAGTTCTTTTAAGGGGGGTAGATTGAAATACCCCAAACCTTTTTATGTTGTTTGGATGTTAAACTGTGATATCTAAAGGCTAAAAAGTGCCTTAGAAACATTAATGAACCATTTAAACCATGGTAAAAATGCAATAAAACACTAAGACACATTTTGAGCAAAACATGCTCTAATCTTGGAGTGGACTTGGTTGTGATCCAAAGAGCCTACCAAGACTTAATGATATATAATTATGATTTTATAAGGCTAATTAAGTCCTCAGGAAACCTTGGTAGACAACGAAACCAAACAAACCACAAATGAATACCTTAAAGTCAATAAGGGCAAGATATGCTCTAAGCTTGGGATAATCTTGGTTAAGACTCAATAAACTTACCAAGACTTAATTTATATAGTAATGAACATATTAAATCAATTACCAAAGGAAACCAAGCTTGAAAACAGGTTAAGACACAAAATGTGCTTTAAGGAGTCTTAAAGCACGTTTTTGGGGAAACTGTCTTGTAAATGAGTTTTGAATGGCTAAATGTCCATCAATACTCTTTAATTAATATGTGTACTACTTAGTAACACATTTGGAAGTTTAAATCAATGAGAGATCAAAGATTCACTTCTGTGTGCCTTGTTTTGGTGAATAGTAACTAAAATAAGCTAGTTTGTAGCATATGTCAACATATGTAATTTAATTGATCAGTTAAGACTGGGTAACCCCTTGTAATATATGGGGGCCGGTTTTTAAGAGGGTGAGTCACACCCTTATCAGTTAACAATCAAACAAGTAAATGAGTAATAAATGGAGTACTATTTACTTTATGTAATTGGTAACTACTAAAGGTGTTTGCAATCAATCAGCCTCATCATTCTCTTCATTTCTCTCAATCTCACGTATCTTCTTCTTCCTCCTTGCTTTCTTTCACGGTTGAGCAGCACACAACCAACAAACATATTCAATCTCTTGTAACTTCTAGCTCACTTGTCCAAATCAAAAACTAAGACCACCAATCTCTTAGTCTCATCAAGCTCTTCAATTTGGTCCTTTCAAATCTTCAAGAGCTCCATTTTGGTGCCAAGAGGAATCTCCATGGAAGGAGCTTGAGTTCATCTTTTCACATATTATGGTTCTCCTTTGCTTCAAGGTAAGGAAACTCAAAGAAAAATGGTGTTTCCTCCATGTTTGGTGTTGTCCGAAAATGACCTTAAATGGTGTCTTTGTGTTGCCTTGTTCTAGCTTCATTCCAACCATTAAAGGACTGGGTGGAGTTCTCTCTTGACATATATCCAAACTCTCTTCAAGATCTAAGGTAAAACAATTACCTAGATGTTCTAAGATATATGTGTACTTAGGGTTTATAATGAACTCATATTGTTTGTTTAAACTACCTAAAGAGCCAATGGTAAATGACTTAGTAAATGTTCTCAAAGAGACTAGTAAAAGGACATATGTATTGTTGTGTGTATTTGCAGGTCAAAGGCAAATATATTGTGGGAAATTCAGTGTTTAAGATTTAAGCATTTTAAGGGCCTAAGTGCCATGCAATTTAAATTGTGCACTATATTGTTATGTGGTGTATATTTGGTGAAGTTTTGTGTATAAGAGTGTTCTTGATGGATTTTAGTGTTCTAGTGTGTTTAATGGTGAAAACAATGTGTTTTGACATGGTGATATTCTAGGGGAATCCATGTCGAAAATTGGGTAAGTGTAAGAGGTTATAAGTGCTTAAATAAGTTTGGTGAACTAGGGAAGTCTTGGAAATGACTTATGCATTACCTTGGGAATTTTTGAATGTAAATGAGTGTTTTGGGATACACCAAAGTCATCTTAGAGTTGTTCTAGGATTTATGCAAACTTTGGTAAAATAAGGTGAAGGTATAAACTTGAAAAAGGGATTACAAGAATGACATAAGGAATTTGGTTTGAAAGAAAGATGCTTGGAAGATGATGTTTAAATGATGAGGAAATACTTTGGTATAATGGTTAAAATAAGCATGAAACACCACTTAGTAACCTAGGAGAATACTATAAGTGTTGGGAGTTTTGTTAGGAATTGGTTAAGTGTTGAAAGGCTTAGGAAAATGAAGGTTATACCTTGTCCGGACATCCGTCCGAACATGGACGTTCGGACAGGCCCTGTTGAGGGAAGGTTTCCAGAGTCTCGGCATATGTCCAAACTTCCGTCCGAACATGGAAGTTCGGACACACCCGTCTTTTCTTCAAAAACTAGCCTCGACCCATGTCCGAACTTCCGAAGTCCGGACCAATGTTCGGACATGTGCCTGTTTTGAGTTTATAGTCTCGACTTGCGTCCGAACTTCGGAATCTCGGACACAAGTTCGGACAGGTCACTGTATGGACCAAAAATGTTGTTTTAAAGTGGGAAAAGTTGTCTAAAAATAGTAGTTAATTAGCAATGGATAAATGAGGTTGCTCAAGACATGTTAAGTGAGTTATAATGGTGATTGAGTGGGTGAAAGGTTGTGTTAAAAATGTGAAAGGTTGTGTTAAAAATGTGAAAGGTTGTGTTAAAAATGTGAAAGTAAAATAAGTTAAAATGTGAAGTTATTTAACTAGTTAACGGGGTTAATCATGGTTATTCTATATTACACAAACGTGTTACCCCAATGTTAATGAAAGCAACTTAAATGTTACCAGTTGTTCGAGAATTGTTCGGGGAACGTAAGTGGACTTGGTAAAATGGACTCCGGCGACAGGTATGGTTTTCTTGCAACCTGTGTCCTACCGGATTACACCGGCTTGTATGCCAATGTGTTTTTCTGAGTGTTTGCCACCTTGTAAGATTAAAACATGTAATGAGTTTATAGTAATTCATTTATGTGGCGAACTTGGTCTCCGATACCGTTTAACCTCAATGTGTGTTAAACCTTAACTAACCAAATCTAGGAACACATGAGAAATCGGTATTCGGAGTTAACGACCCAAACCTTGGGAACGTTCTAACCACGGCTATGCGTGAGTTAGTTGTGTATGGATGTTGTGTGCAAGTGTGTGAACCTCCCTTGTGATTAACCCGGTCATGATACCGAATGGTGTGTGAATGTGATAGGTTCCATGATGGGGCTCTAACTACTTATTTATAAGTATATATGTACTAATGGGGGGTGAGGAGTCCGGTCTGTTCCGGCCACGCGTGTGAGGATGGGAGTCGTTGTCATACCCGATTCGACTCTCTTGGTGTATGTTCGGGTTGTTTCCAATTGGTTCCAACCTTTTCCCTTAGCTTATCCAAAGCTAGTTTACTGACTCACGTCGGGCCACAGGGGCATACAATGTTGTTTCGGTGTGCTTGGGATTACTATATCCGACGCACCTTGGTGTTAAGTTAACCGTTCAAATTAACAGGACGGTAACGAGTTGTGTAACGAGCTTAGTATGAGTTTGGCAACAAGCTCTAGGCTCACCGTGTTTACTAACTATGGTGGAAGGTTCCTAATGAGAATCGTACTGGTGGTGTTATGTGTTGTTGTTGTTATGGTTTATGGATGCGAATTCCGGATTATAATAAGAGGCGTTTAAGGATAACCCGGTTAATGGGTAAGTGTCGTCTGTTAAGGAGGTAGCACCGTTAGAGGTGAGTCACTCTAGCGTTAAAGGAAACAATATATGATTTGTTATGTGTGGATGCGTTGGATGGTTGTTGAGCCCTATTGTTGGGGTGCTTGCATTGTGATGTGTGTTTACGGTCTACGTGCATGATTTAAATATAATCAACTGCATGCTAAGACGACAATTAGTTGTGCGTGGCCCGGTAGCATGCGGGCTGCGGGATTACCATACCAGCAAAGGTGCTGAGCCCCTTGGGGGCCACCCTTTTCTCCTTTTTCTATTTCAGGTACAAGAAGCTGGAAGTCATTCGAGAGTAGGACGGGTAGATGTTCATACATGGTTAGCCATTTAAATGGCGTATGCATTGTAGGCGTAGTAAGACCGAAATTGTTATCGGCATTAGTTTGTAGGTACTCGGTACAGTGGGAATATATGTGTATAATAAATGTTGGAAATGGGATAAGGATCGTACTGTGTAGTTGCTCGGCAATCTAGTCCATCAGACCGATACAATGTACATGTATTAGCCTTGTTAGCCACGTGGGTGGTTAACGGCGTGTAAAACCATTGAATGAAGTAATGTGATGAGTTGAGATTTCCGCTGCAGTTTGATGTTATGTGTACGGTGGTAGTTGGGGTGTTACAACTACAACTCTTCCTCATTTCAACAAATCACCTCCTAACACATGATTGGGTTCATTTATTTATTTATTTTCCCTTCCCAATTTCTAAAAGCATTAAATTAGGCTCCAAAGTAAATTACTTACCCCTTGTTCAAAGCTTTTCCTCTTTTCACTCCTCTTCTTTCTCTTCTCTTTTCTCGTGCTTGGAAATCGGCCCAAGGCCATGGAATTGCCCATCTCCCAATCAATATTCAAAGCAAGAAATGAGTTCAAGTAAAAACACTTAACCTCATTAATTAGAAATGCTTAAAGCTCTAAAATTGGTGATTACCTTGAAACCCTAGGATGGGGTTTTGATCAAGAATCAAAGGGGAACTCCTAAACCACCGTTGAAGACTTGGAGAATAGCTCAAACAAGGAAAATCAAGGCATTAAGACTTGCCAAAATTGGCCAACACAAGAGGGTGAAGAAGAGATGCATTTTCTTTGGATATTTTTACCTTAGATGAAAGAGGAGGCTCCAAGCTCCAGGAATCTCTAACTTTCTCTTCAAATGGGCTATACCCATGGAGATGAACTTCAAGCTTTTGAGACTTTGAAAAGAGGGAAGTGTAGAGCTTGATGAGAGGAGTTCAAATATGCAATTATTTTTCAATTCGGAGCAAGGATGAAGCTTGGGCAAGGAGAAGAAGGTGGAGAAGCCATGCTTGGCTCCAATGGCGTTTTACACACACAGAGAGAGGGAGAAAATCGGTGGAGTAGGGGGGAGAAGGATGAAGAAGGAAATGAGAGGAGAGAGAGGGAGGGAAATGCTTTATGCTTTTGCTTTTTACTTTCCTCTCTCTTCCTTTCCTTTCTTTCTTTCTATATTTACTAACTAGCTAGTATTAGAGAGGGGAGGCTGCTTGGCTAATAGAAACCGGCCCCACCTATACTTATAAGCTGGTGCATTTTTCGTCTTTTACAGAAAATGCTCGTTAATTTACCCGGTTTGGCACTATTCACTCACCGGGCCCGTTTTTCGGATTTTTCCCGTTTCTTTATTTTTAATGGTTATTAAGCTTCCATTAATACTTAATTATAGTTATATAATCAACTATAATTTTTACGGGTCTATTTGACCACTTAAAGTCACGTTTTCAGGTTTTCTCGAAAAACATGCTTTAAAACTTTGTTAACGTTTTAATCCATTATTTGGATCCGTTTTCTTCGGGAACCATTCCCGTATACTTATTAGGCCCAACTAAGCCTTAGGAATCCATCTCGGACCCTAACAAGATCATATATCTCTTATACTCATTTAATGCGCGTTTTAGCGTTTTACGCATTTTCTCCTTTTCTTTTGGTTTTATTCTCTTTACCAATACTCTCTAGGCACCATTAGGCCTTTAATAATCACATTAGGATAATTTAATCACCATTTTCAAGTCCGGGGTATTAAAATCTACCCCCCTTAAGAACTTTGTCCTCAAAGTTGGTGAATCTAATCTCGTTACTCTCATGGATACTCTATGCCAAGGTTGTAATCTCTATACGACCTCACAGACTCACAGGTATGTCTCCATACTACACATATCACAGCATGCATAGCAATCAAAAATACTCTTTGTATTCTCTCCATGGAATCGGTCCAATGACAAGAAGGCACTACAGTCCTCGAATCCATATTGAGTAATACACTACTGATCCCTCAGGTATCGGTCACGTTGGACACTTACGCTCTCTGGTCCACGGCCGTTTCATGACAAATGGGCACTTACTCTCTCTGGCTCAGGGTCCCTTCAGTTCTGATCAAAACGTTACGCATATACATATCCTCGGGCACTCTGGTTGACTCACTCAACACAGGACATTCTCTGGGTACTCTCCCCCATCCTGCTTCCTTTGGAAAAATCACACACTGTCACCGCCCCAACCGGTCACTTAGGACCGCCGCACGTACGGTGCAATGGTTTCAAAACCATTTTTTGCCTTAATACTCGAAGGAAGATCCTTTTTCAAATTCTGTTTGAAAACTCTTTTTTTTTAAACATCACACAACTCCAAATCCGGCTCATAGTAGTTGCATCTTTTCTTAGCGTGATTACTTGTGACCAATTATAGGGAGCTTCAAGAATCATCCAACTCTGATGTGATCAGCATCAGTGTTGAGCTATCCTTCCACTCCAATTTGTGTTCGGTTTCCCTTGATCGCTAGCAGATCAAGTTCCACCTCCCACGTCAGTTTCAAACAATCAGATAGTCAAACATTTTCGTTTTCTATCTTTTACTCTTTCTAGTTATAGTCGTAGAACAATCCATTTTAACTTATCTCTAACCCATAGAACTTAGGTCATCCGTCATTCTCTATTTGTCTCACTTACCTTGCCTAGGCATTCCATACTTATGGCCTAATTTCCTCAAATTGTTACTCAGTTAAAACACACAACATACAACTCCAAAGAATGGAACTCACTCCATCAATCACTCTCGAATAAAATCACCTAGGGAAACTCACTTCCTACTAGGTTACACATCGGTTTCATACCGATTCATACTCATCATACTCATGTCTAATCTCAATAGACATATACTATAGGGATTCTCACTCCCTAGGAGTTTCTCTACTCCTCTTTTCATAAATATTACATGCACGTTACTCGCATCTCTCATGCACAATAACCATAATTACACAATGAATGAATACATATGTTTATGTAACATGAGTTCCAATCATCAAACAATTTCTTTTGTGCTATGCACATAGTAGTTTACACACCTATGCGTAAAACATACTCTAAGCGGTTTCTCGCCCTACCCCCCTTAAAAGGGGTTACGCCCGCGTAATTGACCATATGTTATCACTGAACATTGGTTCACTAATTCGGGTATCATGAAGTGTTTTAACTTCAATGCGGTTAATTAACTCATAACCGGGTTCGGTTCTAGCCTCTAAGGCTTCAAAGCTTTTATGATAGCCATTTACTCACATTTGCTAGGTATACTTAACCTTTGAATTACGGCCCACTAGCTTCTACTGTGTGACTTTATTACTAGAGCTTAATTCGCCCCTTGGGTACTCTCAATGTATTATTCGGTCCCTTTTTATCCCTTTGTGTCTTGGGAATAAAGGTTTCTTAATCGTCGTTTGGTATCTCTTACCGTATATGAATTCGGTGAGTTATAGATTTTCTCTCCAGTTCTCTGGAAATCTATTTCGTATAGCACTGTATACCTTCCTGCTTATTCACTTACTTTTCCCAACTTATTGTCGGTTGAGGTCCAGCTACCACTTACTATGTAGTGCTTCCTCGTTTAATTTTATGTTTGTCTACTTGTTTCTGTACAAGAATTCCTCATTCGTACTACTCTGCATTTACCATGCATCGGTCCTGGGACTTGTGGGTTATGGCCCACGTTCTTTGTGCATCTTTGGCCAACGACCACAAGATTATTTCTCTAGATTCTTGCTCAACAGGCTTCGTTGACATTTCTCAATTCCTAGCTCTCCCACTCGATCATTACCGCACAAGTGCAATACCAAAACACTCAATCATACAGAGTGCAGAAGCGTAAACCCTTGGCAGTAAATCTCTTCTGTGATAGGAATGAATATGTCTCCCTTATCCTTTTCTGGCTATACTCTTACAATGGTCGCTTCCTACGTACCATGCTCTTACTCGTTAAACCACATTTGTTTACAAGGAATCCGCTACTACTTTAGCTTCCGCTCATGTACTCCCGCCATTTATACTATGGCTTGCCATTCACTTGACTCAATAGAATATACGACTCCGAACTCTCTACGCTTATTGCGCATTGCTTACTCTGCAATTCATATTGCACACATACAGTGTTTACTACTCATCCAATTACTCTCTCGGTTTCCTTCCACTGCTATCAAAGCCTTCCTATATACTGTCTCTGTTTGATTTACTCCTTGGCAATAAACACATGCTCAAGTTTCACTACACCGCTTTGCGGTTTTACATTACTTTCTTTGGTGGTAGCCTTTCTCTGGAGGATTCACGCAATTGCCACTCCCTAGGCCCCACAATCACGAGGATATTCCCACTATTCCCCCTATGCCTTTATGCGTAGATTTTGCAACGTTTGAATCTACTAGTTGTAGTTGGTTTTCCCGCTTACAAGTCACACTGCCTCGAGCCATGCCCTTGCGGGCTGTTTATACAAGTTTCTTCATCTTCGTATGCCATTAAACGGTTTGGAGGTATTTCTGGGCTCTTTTGATATGGTTGTCTCACACACTTCCGTACATGGAAGGCCCTTCCTAGTATCTCTACAATAATCTATGCCCATTGGCAATTTAGGGTATTCCCTAATTACGTGGGATCCCTTCGGGGTTCTACCCGAGTGTTCGGTTTACACTTGTGTTCTCAACACGATATTTCGTTCAACTACTGTTGACTCCAACACCCTTCACGGATTGCTCCTGGGTGTTACTGAGTTGTGCCATTACATCTGGCTTGAACTCTTGGGTATGTTCAGTTCCTTACCCCGCCTTGCGGTTATATACTTTGATTGTCCCATTTAGGGTTGTAACATCTCCCGTTATTGGGTAGATCATTGATACTTTTCTTTTACCTTCTTGGGCAGGTCATTATTCTCTTCAGTGAGGTCTAATGTGGGAATTCTATCCCGTTCATCAAACCTTGATATGTTCATTTTAGGCATTCGCCGTATTGTTTACGCTGGGTATTCATTCCAGTTTTTATGTATTTCCTTCAGGATTCCTAAGACATATCCAATGTCTATACTTGATACTTCATGCTTCTCGCACTTCTTAACGCTACATATTAGGTCCGTCATCTTACTGGGTTCTTCTTCTTAATCATTTATGGTAGTTAGTTGTTCTAATCTGAACTGGCTCTTTCGTCCGTAGTATGGAGTGGGCTACTTCCCGTGTTCCGTACTCTACTTGTATACATACATGGAGTATCTTATTGATACGTTACCACTTACCTGACTAACTCATAACTGGTCTGTCAGGCCCGCAAGCTCCTTCGGAGTGCGGTCGTTCCATGTCTCATTTGTGTACACTTGTAGTGTCGGTCACACGCCTAGGTGAAGTATTCTGTTGCCAACTCCTCTTATATCATCCTATGATAACTTACCGGGGTTCTCTGGTTTGGTTTTACAATTTGGGAGTTTTTGGAAAATGTTGCGTTTTGAGAGAAAATTTTGAGTTTTGAAAGTTAAATCTTCATGGCATTTCAATGCCGGTTGCTTCTTACCAGGTCTAGCCTCTTGTTGTCCGGTATGTTCTTAATACAGTGGTCAGGCCGTTAGGCCTTTCCAAATTTCCGTTTCAAAATTCTTAGGGTTCTCTTGCCATATTGGCTTCTCTCGCCACTTTGGTACTTTCTAAGTACTGGTCGCTTGTCAAAGCTCTTCTTAATGTCCTGTTTTACTACACTTGCCGTGGCAAGTGCGCGGTACAGGCGGTTTTTAGGTTAACTCATACCAGCCACGGTATCGTTCACGTTATATTTGGTAGCCTTGTCGGCTCTTCCTTGATCCTTTAGTTGGATAACTACTCCTTAGAGCTGCTTCTCATTCATCTTGACATGACTGTCATTCCTTTAGGTGCTTCTCCAGTCTCGGAGTCCCCTGCTTACTTAGTTCTGTGTTCTACCTCGTTGCTCGTCCCCACGTCTTTACTGTGGTTACCAAGGTTTAAGTCATTAGGCACTACTTCTGTAGTCCTATTCGGGCTTGTCCCGTAAATATGCTCATAGCTGTCTAACCCTTTCGGGTGTGGTAGGGTGGGTGTACCTACCCTTGACTAGGTTCTCAGTCAGTTAGAATACCGTTGGTGGTATTACTTAACCATGGCGGTCCGTGGACTTGTGTCCCGGTTCCCGTTACTTCTCATGATTCCGCCTTGTTGCGCGGTTGATGCTTTCCTTCTTGCTGCTGCTCGGCCCGCCGGGTTCTCACGACTGCTAGGCATGTCGCCCCATGCTGCGACAGATTCCAGTCTCCTTGGATTAGGATTTCTCGATCTCCCGCCGTTGAGTGCGGTTATTGTCGTCCCAGCAGGATCCGTCTCCGGGATTTCCGGTTCTCGGGATCTACCGCATGACAGGTTCTGGTTCATATGGAAGTATTTAACATCTGCCAGATCGGGTTTCCTCGTCTCTCTGGCGTTCTTCCCAAGCTTTTGATACGGGGGTTGTGGAGGGTGGGTTTGGTATTGTAGGTATCCTGATTATAGTGGAAGTCCCTAACTAGCGCTTCTCTCACGCTACCACTCAACCCTTAGCCCTAAGTCTCTAATTCCTAACTCGGTATTTCCTAAGCTAGGTATTTCCAATCATCAGAGCGATACTTCGCTCTGATACCATTTTTGTAACACCCCAACTGCTAAACTCGTCATTATCTCTTAAACTGTCACAATTTACCATGAAACTCGCCGCGGACTCTAATACAACAGAGGGTGATACAACGCCGTTAGCCACCTATATGGCTAACCAGGCTTATCTCACATACAGTAACGGTCTGATGGACTGGAACAACCGCGTACACAATACAAATACAATACTCAATTCCTTTCTTTACTATGCCGAGTCTACAATATGCGGATGCCGATAACATATTCGGTCTTATACCTTATTCAAATACACGAGTAAATTAAATTCTAACTACCCATGCTAATCACCGATCCCGTCCTACTCTCGAACGGTATCGTCTTCGGTGTACCTGAAAAATAAAAATGATGCCCCTAGGGGCTCAGCTTACGCTGCATATTAAATTCGCATACCCCGCGTGCTAACCGGGGTACGCCAACTACTTTTGGTCGAGAGCATGGAGATTCATTTTAATTCAATCAACATGTAATATAGCAATACATTACATATGTACACTACACAAGGATTCACATTCACCCATGGAGTACAATCCTTAACTAACATTACAAGGTTGTCAGTTGTATCAAATCTCTTAGGCCCTGAAGGTTATACTTCACTATGCCTTGGTTACTTATTCAATAACTCACCCATTCACTCGGGTTACTTATTCTTACTCTCGCTCATTCTCTTGGGTTACTCATTCTTATACTAACCCACTCTCTTGGGTTACTTATACTCATCTCACCCACTCTCATGGGTTACTTACTCTTTACCTCACCCACACTCTTGGGTTACTACTACTCAAGCTCTTGTAGATTCTCGAGACACTACGGTCTCCTACGTCACGCTTGTTTCTCTTAAAACTTACTTAAGCCAAAACACATGGCTCTCGAGCATAGTTCAACTAGCTCCTGGAACTCTCTCTTAATTCCTACTACTTATACATAGGTCCGACTACTCTCGGACTACTCACATTCCCATACACTCCTCTCTCGGAGTTATACTATAATTATGTATATTAATCTAGGAGCATCTCTCTCGATGTTCCTAATGATTTGGGGGCCTTACTTAAGTTCGGGTAATCTTAGGTTCACGGGTTACCCTTACATTTCCTATACTTCTATTCTCAGTTATTTTCTTATACCGGGCAAAATCCTCATATAGGAGGCTGAACATGTCTCAAGGGAGTTACTGATCCCTTAGGTCTCTTTTACCATCCTTACAAGTTCACATTTTCGAACTATCTTTGATCCTCTCGATGGAGGTTCATTTATCTCTCCACTCTTACTTATTTCGTGGATTCTTTCAATATGAATTTCTAACCGTTATCGGCTATTTACTCAACCCGTACATCTCCTCACATTCTAGGGAGTTCATATGTTTGCGTTATCGTTATTATTATTTTTTTAATCGATAGCTTGTGTGTTTGCACGTTTCCAATACTTATGAAACTACCCGATCTACGGGTTTCTAGTCAATAGTTACTCACTATGAGTCGGTCTATACACTACGTTAGACCACACCGGCATACAAGTATGTTAGCTCATACAACATACAACAAGGCATATATAATCAAACAATGGATTATTTTCATTCTTTAGTCTTGATTAAGCCGGCACACAAACACACAAATCAGAGTAACTCGGTTAGCATACGGGGCATGAAAAATCATACCTTTCACCGGGGTTTACTTTACCGTGTCGCCTCACCATGCTCGGTTCACACACGACCTCTGATAATGTTCCAAACATTATTATTAATACTAAGCTCATACGGTACATAGTTAAATGCTACTCCCGTACTTACCCCGTTATCCCGTTATCTCGGTTTTACTCTTGTTAGTTTGAGTTCTCACTTCTCACTCACTTCTAACACTTTCTTACACTTCTTAGGGCCTTTAAATGTCACCAAACAAGGCCTAAACATCATCTAACATCATTAACATTCAAACCCCTATCATTAGAAGGCTTTAAAATACTCACGGGGGAATTTCTGGGGGTGGTCCGGGACTTGGTCCTTACCTAAAGTCCCGGATCAACACATTGTCAAACTTTCGGCAGAAAATAGCATGTGGTCCGGGACCTTGTACCTAGGCCAAGTCCCGAACCAAGGTATACTTTGTACTCTCGCGCTAAATTGAGGGTGTCCGGGACTTTGTCCAAGGACCAAGTCCCGGACCCTACTAAAAGCTGCTCCAAACATGATTTTTCCACTCCAAATCAATCCCTAATCCACCCTCAATCTTTCCCTAATCTTTCCATAAGTTTCCTACATGTTTAATCACCTTAAAACATGCTCTAAACCTCTTCAACACTTAGGTTTAATCCTTACTCAAATTCTTGCTCAAATTCTCAAATTTTGTATTCTCATTTCAACACTTGCACACTTGTGCATTTTCTTACTTCTCTTAGCACTTTGCATTTTGTTCTCACTTAATTTGACCATTCCAAATATTCCAAGACAATGCACATCTCATGCCAAGGTTCATGCCTCACTCTTAAAGCCTTAACTCCTCATTGTTTCCTAAAACTCCTAAGGCACTTACATAACTTCTTGCTACAGATTTTTGTACAAATCTCCTCTCTTGAACAAGCATTCCCAAAGTGGTTTTCAAACCCAAATCAATCTCCATACATACCTAGCTAACCCTAGGTTATTCATCTCTCAAAATACCACTTAAATCATATAGATTTCTACCGGAATTTCGCCATAGTCCGGCTACTTTTCTAACATTGCCCAAAACTCATTTCTTCACATAATTCATCCTAAAACTAGCCAAACCCACTAGGGTTCTACCAGCACACATACAAAACCATCAAACACATCAAATTCTCCTAATGCAACACAATACATAAATCATAAAGTGCATAGCTCTTAGGCTCTTAAACCAAGCATTAACTCACAAATGCATTAAGCACTACTACAACTCTTCCTCATTTCAACAAATCACCTCCTAACACATGATTGGGTTCATTTATTTATTTATTTTCCCTTCCCAATTTCTAAAAGCATTAAATTAGGCTCCAAGGTAAATTACTTACCCCTTGTTCACAAGTCTTTCCTCTTTTCACTCCTCTTCTTTCTCTTCTCTTTTCTCTTGCTCGGAAATTGGCCCAAGGCCATGGAATTGCCCATCTCCCAATCAATATTCAAAGCAAGAAATGAGTTCAAGTAAAAACATTTAACCTCATTAATTAGAAATGCTTAAAGCTCTAAAATTGGTGATTACCTTGAAACCCTGGGATGGGGTTTTGATCAAGAATCAAAGGGGAACTCCCAAACCACCATTGAATACTTGGAGAATATCTCAAACAAGGAAAATCAAGGCATTAAGACTTTCCAAAATCGGCCAACACAAGAGGGTGAAGAAGAGATGCATTTTCTTTGGATATTTTTACCTTGGATGAAAGAGGAGGCTCCAAGCTCCAGGAATCTCTAACTTTCTCTTCAAATGGGCTATACCCATGAAGATGAACTTCAAGCTTTTGATATTTTGAAAAGAGGGAAGTGTAGAGCTTGATGAGAGGAGTTCAAATATGCAATTATTTTTCAATTCGGAGCAAGGATGAAGCTTGGGCAAGGAGAAGAAGGTGGAGAAGCCATGCTTGGCTCCAATGGCGTTTTACACACAGAGAGAGAGGGAGTAAATCGGTGGAGTAGGGGGGAGAAGGATGAAGAAGGAAAATGAACGGAAAGAGAGGGAGGGAAATGCTTTATGCTTTTGCTTTTTACTTTCCTCTCTCTTCATTTTCTTTCTTTCTTTCTTTATTTACTAACTAGCTAGTATTAGAGAGGGGAGGCTGTTTGGCTAATAAAAACCGGCCCCACCTATACTTATAAACTGAAGCGTTTTTCATCTTTTACAGAAAACGCTCGTTAATTTACCCGGTTTGGCACTATTCACTCACCGGGCCCGTTTTTCGGATTTTTCTCGTTTCTTTATTTTTAATGGTTATTAAGCTTCCATTAATACTTAATTATAGTTATATAATCAACTATAATTTTTACGGGTCTATTTGACCACTTAAAGTCACGTTTTCGGGTTTTCTCAAAAAACGTGCTTTAAAACTCCGTTAGCGTTTTAATCCATTATTTGGATCCGTTTTCTTCGGGAACCATTCCCGCATACTTATTAGGCCCAACTAAGCCTTAGGAATCCATCTCGGACCCTAACGAGATCATATATCTCTTATACTCATTTAATGTGTGTTTTAGCGTTTTGCGCATTTTCTCCTTTTCTTTTGGTTTTATTCTCTTTACCAATACTCTCTAGGCACCATTAGGCCTTTAATAATCACATTAGGATAATTTAATCACCATTTTCAAGTCCGGGGTATTAAAATTGGAATTGGCCTTGTTAGCCACGTAGGTGGTTAACATCATTGTATCACCCACCGTTTGTAGTAGAATTCTGTTGCCATTGTAATGGTGATTGAGACGATTTAAGAGACAATGACGTGATTAGTGATAGGGGTGTTACATGTAATCCCCAAAACCTAAAAGTCATCAATGAACACTTCAATGCTCTTCTCCAAGAAATCAGAGAATATGGCCATCTTGCATCTTTGGTATGTGGCAGTGGCATTGCATAGGCCAAACGGCATCCTTCGGTAAGCAAATGTTCCATAAGGGCAGGTGAAGGTGGTATTTTCTTGATCTTCAGGGGCTATATGGATTTGAAACTACCCCGAATAGCCATAAAAAAACAATAATAGTCTTGACCTGCCAGCCTCTCGAGCATCTGATCGATGAAGGGTAATGGGAAATGATCCTTCCTGGTGGCTGCTTTCAGTTTTCTGTAATCAATGCCCACTCTCCACCCAGTTGCAGTTCTTTGAGAGACCATCTCACCCTTATCATCGGGGACTACCGTAGTTCCTCCTTTCTTGGGCACCACTTGCACCAAACTTACCCACTTGCTATCTGAAATTGAGTAGATGATGTCAGAGTCAAGCAATTTTAGAACTTCCTTTTTGACCACCTATTTCATATTCAGATTCAGGCTTTTATACGGTTGCACTAAGGGTTTGAAGTTGTCCTCCATAAAGATTCGGTGAGTGCAGAAGTTGGGGTTGATACCCTTTATATCAAAGATTGACCAACCAATCGCCCCCTTGAGGTTTCAAAGCACCTTCAATAGATTGTCCTCTTGTGCATCTGTGAAAGAGGAGATAATGACAGGTAGATCACAAGGTTCGGTCAGATAAACATATTTTAAATGGGAAGGAAAAAGTTTCATCTCCACAGTGGGAGGCTTCTCAACCGAGGGTAGTATTATGTGCTCGCTTCTTTCCAGTGGTTCCGGTGGTGGGTAGTGTGTTCTAAAGTATCTTGGAGCTCTATCCAATGCAGCTACCATTTAATTCACCTCCGGTTCCATTTCTTGTTCATCATTAGACTCCAGCAAAGCAAGACTTAGAGCATCATGATTGATAAGAGGAGGGGGATTATTTTGCAAAATAGTCAACAATGTATATTGTAAAAACAGATTCCGCATGTGCGGGTCTTTTCACTATAATAAACATATCAATCTCTAGCTTTTCATCATGGAAACGCAAAATAATCTTCCATTTCTCTACATCTATTAAGGTCCTAGCCGTCCTTAAGAATGGGCGACCTAAAATAGAAGGAACCTTAACATCTTCCTTCACTCAATCACAATGAAGTCGGCGGAGAAAACAAAGATTCCCACAGTCACTAATTAATCCTCAACTTTTCCTTTCGGAAACACAAGACCTATCAGCAAGTTGCAATTTCATAGCAGTAGGTGTATACTCACCAATCCCAAGTTTATTAAAAATTGAAAGCAACATGAGATTTATGCTAGCTCCTAAATCACATAAGCCACTACCACAGTTAAAATCACCAATAGAACAAGGGATGATAGGCAATCCAGGGTCTCCAAGTTTTGGAGGAGGGTGCTTTAGTAGGACTGTCGAAATCTCTTCAGTGAGATGGACTGTTTCAGCCTCTAGCAATAACCTCTTGTTGGTAAGAATGTCTTTCATGAACTTTGCGCAGATAGGCATCTGTTTCAAAGCGTCAACAAGAGAAATTTAGTTTTCAATTTCTTGAAAACATTTAGAAACTTTCCAAATTGCTCATCTTAATTTTTCTCTTTGAGCCTATTTGGAAAAGGAACCGAAGGGAGATGTTTAGTAAAAGTGGAAGGATAGGTAATTAAGGAGACTCTTTCTCCTTGGAAATGTCTTTCGGTGGAGATTGAATGTTGATTTCCTTGATTTTCTTGAGCTTGCTTCTCTTAATCATCGAACTCATCTTGGGGGGGGGGGGATTCATTGAGGAGCCTATAGCTTCTCAATGTCACCGCCTTGGCTTGTTCCCTTGGGTTAGGTTGTGGTTGACTTAGGAATGTACCCAGCGACCTCTGAGCAAGTTGCTTCGATATATGACCAAGTTGAGTTTTGATTCTTTGATTAAAGGCCTTTTGATTGGTGAACTTAGTTTGGGTGGTTATCATGAAATTAATTGTCATATTTTGCATGTTTTGCATCATGGCTTCCATCCTAGCAAGGTTACCATCAGAAAAGGAAGAGGGTGGTGGTTGTTGTTTGAATCCCAGTGGGCCACCTTGAGATCTATACCCCATTTGAGAGTTATTTGCTTGGGGAAGCTCTTGAGATCTATATCCCATCGAGTTATTGGAATTATCACTGGGTCCTCCTTGGGTTGGATCATTGTTTCACCATGAGAAATTTGGGTGATTTCTCCATGGAGCATTATTGTCATTGTAGTTGTAGCCAGGGTGGTTGCCAACAAATTAAACATCTTCTTGCTCTTCGATGTAATTAACTTCTTCCTTCGTAAAAATGGGTCTCTGAGGATCCGCACACATGGTACACCCCTCTGTGGCTGAAGCAGAAGATGATGAAGCTACCGATTTGGCATTCTCCTTTTGGGATGTAGCAAGTTTCTCCACCATCTTTGTAAGGGAGGATATTTGGGCGGAAAGGTGATCGATCTGTTTAACATGAAGAAGACCGGCCGCCCTTGGAGTTCTCCCTTATTTCTAGTCCACTACCTCATGTTGCTAGTCATTGTCTCAAGAAGTTTCATCCCTTCTTGAGGAGACTTATTCATGAAGCTACCTCCCGTGGAAGAATTCACAAGTAGTTGGTTCCTATCGTTAAGCCCATTAAAGAAGGATGGGCATAACGATTGATTATCCAACTCGTGGTGAGAACAATTCATTAACATTTCCTTGAACTGGTCCCATGCATCATACAAAGTTTCTTCAGGTTCTTGGTAAAATGTGTTGATCTCTCCAATTAATTACCTCATTCTACTGGTTGGGTAGTACTTGGCGAGGAACTTTCGAGTCATATGTTCCCATGTGTGGATTGATCTGGAAGGTAGACTTCTATACCAATACGATGTAGAATCAGATAAAGAGTAAGGGAAGAGCTGCAGACGGATTCTCTCATTAATCGTACCGGTCTTTCCGAAGGGTTGCAGAAGTCAAGGAATAAACTTAGATGGTTTGAAGCATCATTAGGACTTGCCCCGCTGAATTTTCCAAAGTCTCGGACTACGGTAATAAAATGAGTTTTAAAGGACCATTGTTCAGCTTCCTGCGGTGTCAACTCTGGGAGGACTATAGCTGAAGGCCTCCCTTCGGTGTCCGGCTGGTGGTAATTAAAGAGAGCTGGGTGTTGTTGCTGCCCATTATCCTTAATTACTGGTCTTGATCTGCCATATTCAGAACTCTAATGCATCTTCTTAAGGTGCGCTCAAGTTCGGATCTCAGACTAGCAAGCAGGGAGGCACAAGATCGAGTGCTTGGCATGCACAAAAGAGACCAAAGGTACCTAATCGGTCACAAGGACAACCAGCACTAGAAACTTAGCAATAGAAAATAAAAACAAAAGTAGATGAAAACAAGGATACAAACACAATCAAAGAAAAAAAATGTAAACTTAACAAAAACTAAAATGCCGAAACTAGGGAAATTGATGAATCAATTTCCTCGGCACCAACGCCAAAAAATTGTTGTGCAAAAACTATATAACAGACTATATAAATATATGCAAGGAATAGGCAAATGCACCTAATCGATATTGTACAACAAGTGTCGTATCCACAAGGAAATTGGTCCTAACTTCCTAGTCACAGTAATTAGTAATTGGAACAAAGAGCGGTAAATGGGGGTTGCAAGCTTGATTGGGTTAATTAAGCAATGGTAAGAACAAACAATTAAAATAAAGATTAAAGTTTGTCGAATTGGATGGAGAAATACTTTGGGACTTTGGCAATTACCTAAACCTCCTAAACATACTTGTGATTATTTTACACAATATTTCTTTTAGAACACGAATAATAACCCTCTAAATCAAAGTTAGGCTAAATCTTACTTAGTTAATTTTAACCTTCAAAATCAATTAGGGTTAACCTTACTAAGTAGCATCAAGCTCAAGTTCCAGATACAAGCCCTAAAATATACCAACTAATCCTAGAGGCATACATTATAGTTCCTCTCTCAAATTGGTCACAAACCCTAACTCAAAATCAAATTGTAGAAAGGGTTCACCATGAATGTAATTAAGGTTAAATTTAAGAGCATTGAGTGAATATCAAGAGGGAAACAACTATATTAAAGTATAATAAGATTCACAAGAATATTCAAGGGTTTAGGGTCAAAAACCCATCCCAAAGCATAATGGAGTCTACTCAAACATAGAAAAGAGAATAACAACAAAAGAGTAAGGATAAGCCATTAATGGAGGTTGGAAGCTTTGGTGAAGGTGAGCTCTTCCTTCTTCTCTTCTTCCTCTTCTTTCATTCTCTTCTTTCTCCTCTTTTTCGCCATCTCTCTCTCTAATCTCGGGTGTGGAAGTGTGGAATCAAGAATGTGTGAGTGTGTCCAAGTGTCCTCGTTTTTTAAATTGAATTCTGGGTAAAATTCCGTTCGGGCTGCCCCTGTCCGGACCAGAAGAGAAAGCACGTGAGCGAACTTAACCCGACCGCCCCTTTGGTTTATCACCCTCCATAGAAGCGACCATCATCAGTAGGACGTCTACCGGGTCAATGTGCAGGTTCAACAATGATTTCAACTTGTCATTTGTGCCATCAACAACTAACATCCCATGTAGTTGAAGTATTGAGATACACCAAAAGTTCATAAAGTTTGTTTTTAGAGTTAGAATCCCAAGTAGAAAAGATACTAATAAGGAGATAGGTAATCATATTGAAACTACGACCCAGTGGTAATCATTGTTTGGATTATAAACACAGTTTAGATTATAGATTCCTCCAGTTATTAACTTGCAAGATCAAGTCCTATCTAAATACTATTGTATTGATGACAAAGGTAAGCTGTCTATGGCAATGGTTTCCAAGGGAGCATTAATGCGTATTCTTAATAGAGTTTTTGTAAAAATTAGCCCTCCATCAAGTGCATTTTGTGAACTCATAAGTGTGTCCATGAAGAGGCAAGAGTTTTGTATTTGTTTGTTAAGGTGGTAGAGGAAAAGGGAAGGATATTTCGTTTAGGCTAGTAAACAACAGCGTAGTGTAGAGCATACTAGTAACCAAAACTTAAGGAAACAAATGCAATTTATTGTCTTCCTACCAAATTCAAACTTTGCCAACCTTATCTTCAATCATCATTTACAACTCATCTAAAGCGAGCACACAAGCAAACGACACAACCTCATCCTCTTAAAGTATAATTCTTATCATAGATTGTTCAAGTATAATAAAAAAATTAAAAACTCCGAGCAAAACCAAGCACATTTAAATTGTACTGCCAAAAGCAGAAAACCCATGAAAATTGAGTGCAAAACAGAGCAAGCAAACCTGCTCAACATCATCCCGATCAAAATCATCACGGGACTCACTGCCATAGATACCAGCACCTTCAGCATCCACAACATTCTTGCCAAACCTAAACCAGCCGCATTATCCTTCCTTCCCCTCTCATGGCTCCATTATTGATCATTCACGAACAAGAACTTCTAATGGGAGTTCTGATAACAAGAAAGCCTGAAACCATATGAGAAACCCTAGTCGTCACTGATGATGAACAAAAATACCTTTCCCTCCGCTCTCACTTGGTTAGCTAGTCCTCTCTTCGAACTGTATAGGAACAAGTTTTACGCCAACCGTGAGCCCCGAGTTTTATGAACCTTATCCTATAATGATCGGGTTGATTATGATCTATTCAGGTTATAAGTCCACTTATAACCTAAGATTTAAAATGTTATAAAACTATAACTATTAAAAGTAGGGTTATCCCACTGAAACCTATTAAGATTTGCCACTTAATTTTAACTTACGGTAAACTAGGAAAGGTAAGAGTTCGGTTTCGAGAGCTTGGTATATAACTTTTTCGGGCTCTAGTTACTTTCACTAGCCTTCTAAGTTATTTTTTCTCTACTTATATCATTAACAGCTTATTATAAGGTTGATGTACCCTAAGTGTGCTATTTTCTGTATTTTTATGTTTTATAACATTATTTTTACTAAATTTAAAAGTGAAAATTGAAATTACCTAAACTAGGGTGTCGGGAGCCGATTTAGTACAAATTTTAAAAAGTTCGTACCCGCTGACCCTAATTAACTTAATTAATTAGAATTTTCAAAAAAATTAAAGATAAAAATTTAAAAGAGTCCGGGGCCACGGACGGCTCGCACATCGTTTGGAGGGGTGAACGAAAACTTTCGTATAAGGGTATGGATACTCCTCCATGGAAGATGTGTACGAAGAGGTGTATATGTGAACCCTTCGGAACAAAACCCCATAGGGAACAATATCTACCATGGGTAGAGCTTTTTCTTATGCTGGGCCACTCTAGTTAGACGCGCTTTGAGTGGGGTGACTAGTTGACCCTTAGAAACAAAACCATGAGCTACGGCATAGCGAACAATATCTACCAGCGACTTGAAACTGGGTTGTTACATTCATCTTCCAATTTATCTTTGAATCATCCATTAAAATCTTTGTTTTTGCTACCATGGTGTTGATCTTCCAAAAAGATTTCCTCTGATCATGATTTAGGGTGCATCCAGTGATGAAATGAAAATGGGTAAACTAAGGAAGAACGAAAGGTTTTCGGATTAGAGTCTGTCAAACAAGTTCTCATTCCTTTGAGAAATTATGAGACTTGGGTAAGTCATTTAGTAAGCCTCTCAACATGAAACTTCTTCTCCTCTGACTTACTTTTAAAACGTGAGTGATTAAGGATTTTGCTTCCGTTGAGTGGTGAAACTTGTTGACCCTCACAAATAAATTAATGAGTTGTGGTATAGCGGACAATATCTACCAGCGACTTGAAACTGGGCTATTGTCAGGTTTGATTTCGGTTTCCACAACGAAAAAGAGAGGGGGGATAAAAACTTCTGGAACAAAGAGGAAAGAGTATGCATGCAAGAGGCGTGCGAAACTGAAGTGTAAGAAAGAAGTTAACACATTTATGTATGCTAATTTGAATCAAAGTGAGGGATGAGGTGGCTAGGGTTTAGCAAAAAGAGAAGTTGTTGCCGATTTGAGTTGGAAAGGATTAGGATTTAGTGTGTGTCAAGGCTGCTATCTTCATTAAAGGATAGTGAGCTTCACTTGACGTGAAGAATAATGGTCTTTAACTAATATCTTGGCCCAGTAAGGAGTAGTTTGAGATTAAATTAGGTATGGCTGATTGAAGTCTGTAGTAATAATCTCATACTTTAGTAAAGTCAATTAGTGTCTATGTTACTAACTTATTAACTTGGATTATTATTTATTGTATTCTTTGAGTATGCTATATTCTATAGTATACTTAAATCAATTGATTCTTGTAACATTTTCTCTTTTCCTCTATCATTATTTATATACCCCTTTGATCCATATAAACATTATTACATACATTTAATTAAAGCTTAATAACCCCTTATTAACCCCATTAAATTGATAATATGTGTATACATATAATCAAGGTCAAATAAACCTTTTAAATCAATTAATTATTAACTTATTTGTATAATTAAGGTTTAATACACCTTACAAATATGAGAGATATCTCAGTACTGCTGCCAAACACCAAACTGACACCCTGGATGTGAGAGTGGTGATGCGGTGTATGCTGATGCTTCACACTACACCAAGTGTCTTCGCTGCTACTCCGTCAGAGCATCTAACCGGCACTGCTCTACTTAACACCTCCTACTTGAGGCATTACAATTGGCATGCTCAGCACGCCTCTAATTTCCTGCTGTCGGGGCTGGCAATGACTACCCATCCTGACTAGATGAGCTACTGCCTCTACTGAAGAATCACTTACCCTTACCCGCCATCTGTTGTTACCGAATGTTAGCCAAAACTGGCTAAAGTTAGTCAAACCCGGTTGAAGTTATTCGATACCGGTCCAATTAAGTTCAACGTCGTTCAAATCCACTCAGAATCAATCACAAGTCAAAACTAGTTATAACCCTTCAAAAACGGTCAAATTATGGTAAAAAAAAAGTATAAATTAGTCAAAACATGTCAAAAGATGTCAAAACTGGTCAAACCCGGTGTCAACGCCATCCTCTTCTTCATCTGAGTTGACGCTAGGAACAAAACACATGTGTCACGCCTGCCTTCTTGCATCGCCAGTCACCGCCCCCTTCTCCCATCGCCTGTTGACGCGCGCCTAGTCAAGTGTCCATTAACGCCCGCCGCGTAGACGCTAACCTCTCTACGTGAGCATCGACACCAGCCTCCTAGTGGTGCTTCGTCGTGCCGTTGTCATAAATTTTGAAAAATTTTACATATTTTGTTCTATTCTGTGTCTAAATTCACTAAAAACTGTAAATTATGAAGAAAAAATATATTCCTGAACAAGTATATCTGAGCCCCAAGTGCGCCTCCCGCTCATGTCCCGCTTCCGCTTTTAGAGAAAAGTTAGAGGATTTAGTGAGATAAAAAGTTTTGAGAATTTGAAATGAAGATGGAGTGATAGCGGGGTGTGGGTGTATTTATAGAAATTTTTGAAAATTCAAGTTAAGGGTAATATCGTAAAGTTCTTTTAGATTTGACTGCGTGAAGTGGAAACCCAACTGCTTGTACAAGTTCAGTATTTTTTAGGTACTCGTATGCGAGAGTCATATTAAATAAAGGTTGTATATATATTATAATATTTATAAATATTTATATCTGGACAGTCCTTACATGGTGGACAAAAAATTGTCACACACCTATGATTGATTAGTATTCCATCCATTAAAAGTTTTTGTATTTTAGAATATAAGATTTAAGGCTAAAGTCAGTTATGCTTTATTAGTTTAATTCTTACTTATTAAGAACAATATTATCTATTATTCATTTAATGTAGCATATTATCACTATATTTTGATTGTATATCTCTTTAGCTAATTGTATTATCTAAACTAGTATGTTTAGTAATTTTTGTTGTCACTTTTACTTTTTGTTCTTATTAGAACTATTTATAGAAATTTATTCTTATGTGAAATCATTAATTGATTGAGAATGAGACTTAAATTCAAGCTAAGACTTTCAAGGTGTTTTAAAGTGAAAATCCATGAGATACCTATCAAAAGTGTCAAACTCAAAAATTGTCTTGGTTCTTAAAATAGTTTTCCCATATCATAAAAAATATAATTAATAACACACCACAAATTGTTAACCTTTAACATTTTAAAACCAAAATACCTACTATTTATTAATATACATAGTTCTTAATATACCACATTCATGTTCTAAATTCACAAATAGCACAATAACTATTTAGATATATGTAAAAGAGTGAAAATAATAAACATTCAATTTCTTATATATTGACTAAAATTATATAAAATAAAACAAATAGATATATACATAATTATAAGAATATAAAATGTAAAATATATTATATTATTTTATAAATGTAATTATAAAAATACTACAATAGTAAGGAGAATGAATTTAGTTTTATAATACAAGTTTACTCAGATTAAGCAAAATTTATAACATCCAAAGTTATATTTTAAATTTATAGATTATAAAATAAGAGAAAGTTAAAATATATTAGTTATATTTACAAAAATTATTTAAAAAATATATAAAAAATTTAATAGAAGTATTAAATGTTTATCCTATGTGCTTTATCTTTTAGAGATTTTTATTGTAAACTTATTATAAAACAACCGTCTTAATGAATAAATTTTATATTCTCTATACTAAATTAAAAAGATAAGTTTCTATTGATTGTACTCTAATAAATTTATGACACTAGACCCTAAATGGGAAAATGAAGGGAATGAAAACATATTTATTACAATAATATTGCTAGTTCTATATATATTAAGTGAAATTTGAGAAATCAACGTAACATATTGCAATTTTATAATTTACTCTAAATATAATTATCAATTATATGTATAAATATAATCCATTATTTGGAATCCATAAAGTTTACTTATCATATATGAAGTAATATTATAAAAATAATATAATCCTCTTTACTATATTTGTATACTTGTAGTTACATTTGCAACTTATATAACTATATATATATAATATTACCTCCTATTTTAAATATGAGTTGTTTTGGGATGAATCTGGACTGAATAATAATCTAGATTCTTCTCCAAAACGACTTATATTAAAAATAGGAGGAAGTACCTTTTACATATATATTTTGAAGTTTTTTGAATTATATACATTTATTTTTTATATTGTACAACTTTCACTCAATACATTTATAAATTAATATTTTTATCTTTCTTTATATGTTTATATTTTATTATGAATGTGATATTTTGTGAATCTAAAACATTAATATGGTATAATGAGGTATTTTGATTTTAAAGTGTTAAGGTTAAGCAACTTATGCTGTCTGACGAATTACAATTAATATTTGTAATAATAGAAAAACTTTTTCAAAAATATGATTTTTAAATTAGTAAATTTTATGAACAGTATTTCCTAATTTTTCCCTTTGAAAAATATTATAAACTTTTTAATTTTGAGAAAATTACACATAGTAAACTGAATGTTTTTTTATTAATTTTAAAAATTTAGTCTAGTCAAGGTATTTAGCTAAGTTTAAATTGACGTATACATTCATTATTTTTGCATATAGAAATGTTATAAGTTTATGAACACATTATTTTACATATACAATCATATACAAAACTTTTAAATCATTGATGATTTTTACTATGGTTGTTATAGAGAATGTTTATATTCCATGTTGAATAAAATGATTAAAAAATTAATAATTTATTTATCGTGATTGAAAAAATATTGTAAAATAAAAGCAAAAAATCATCCTAAAATATAAAAATGTCCCCAATGACAAAATCGAGTCAGATCTGACTCGTTTTAATCTACTGATCGTACAACCGATTGCACGATAACCGGTATATCTTTCAACAATCTTCATATTTAATTTGAACTACTATCATATTAAACTGAGGAACTTTTATAATAAAACATATAACTTTCAAGGTCACTACACGTAACCGAGTTTTCAATTCGATCAGTCGGAACATGATATTTTTGCCCCTGCTTTAAATGTTTTCAAAACTACAATATATACCTAAAATTTTTGACATATTACAAGGGATTCATTGAAAGGTATATTTCTAAGTATTTTTAGTACTTATAAGTTAAATTCACCTAAAAAAATAGGACCGAAAACGAAAAACATGTCAGAATCACAAAAAAGTGATAAATTCTACCAATCAATGTCAACCCAGAAGGGCCCGTGTCGACGCCGCCACATTAACCCGGCGTTGACGCTCGCCCTTTGGTCTCGCCTACGTCGACGTCGGCCATATTTTAAGGGTGTCGATGCCTGCTACCAAGAGATTTTGTCACATTTGTTTTGACATTTTTGACAGATTTTTTTTATTATGTTCTATTATGAGTCCAAATCTATTGAAAAAATGTAAACTAAGAGTTTACAGAATGTCTTTCATCGAAAAAGCGTGGGGTGTGGTAACATAATAGATTCAAAGCATACTAAATGTTGTTATATTGCGAGTTTGTGTGACTAGTCCTTTTTAGTGTCAATATCAAAAATGTCTTTGTCCATTTTTTTACAACTTAAAATGATTGCAATACATAAAATTATACCATTGAATGAGTCGTACGTCCTCATGAGCGTTAATGTCACCTTGATGGGGCTAGCTGAATTTTTTGAAAATTAGTGTTATGAACATTGTTTGTAATATATCACAAGTTTTGATTGAATACTATAATTTTTGAAAGTATTTATAAACTTTTTTGAAATACGGACAATATCATAAAAAAAATTAATTTCATATGAGTTCAGTAACTTTCACATTAAGGACAATCCATACATCAACTTGAACATACTTTAATAAAACTAAAATGAGCGACTATAAGATGGTCACGTATAGCCAATTAACAATAATGGTGTCGTTTGGGGACACAGCTTCTCAAGCTTCCAGCAGCTGACAACTTCTCAATTTTTAAAATCAGCAGGTTTCCACCAAACACCCAAAACCAGCAGCTGACAGCTTTTACAAAATCATCAGCTGACAGCTTCTCAATTTCCCCTCTACTTTTTAAAACACAATCCACCAAAACACTAAACCAGCAGCTGTCAGCTTCTGTAAAACCATCAGCAGACAGCTTCTCAATTTCCAGCAGCAGGACCCAGCAGCAGCCCCCAGCAGCTGTCCCCAAACGAACCCAGGCTAGCATTGTTTTTAAATATAATAGGATATTACATAAATGAAAACATAAAAATAAATAAAAAGTTACATTCATAACCGTCACAGTGTGGGAAATTTGACTCTCATCCCAACCCATCACGGAATTTACAGGGTTATTTGTTCCCTAGTTTGCTGTCATTTTTGTTGGGAGGGGGATCGCCGTACCCCGGGGCAACAATCGGGGGAGAAGGTCCGTACTGTCTGCTGTATTTTTCGTCGTTCAATGGTCCTGCATATAAACGAGTTTATAACCAGTTACTAGGTTTATTAGGGTATTCATAAAGTTAAATTTCACTCACTAAACAATATTATTATAATTTTTCTCTCGCATTCTCTTTTTATATGTTATTAAGAATTTTTTTTTATAGATTCTTAATTAATCAACCTTTCACAACTTCTCTACTTCACCTCATCATTTTCTTTTTCTAGTACACATATTGTGGACTAATTAATGTTAGGTAGAGCTGTTCAAACCCAATCCAATCCAAAAAATCGATTTGAAAAATAAATTCTAATGGACTTGGACAAATTACTAGGCTTGAATTTAAATACATACTATTTGTAATATATATATATTTAATTCAATTCTTATAAAATTTATATAAATTTTATTAAGAATTTTATTAATTAGTTAGTATTTTTTATAGAATTTTATTATTTATTTAAACTTTTATTAGAATTTTATTATTTATTAATTACTTACAAAAAAAAATAAAAAATAAAAAATAAAAAACTTAGCCGGGCAGACCGGGTAACGAAAAAGCCAAAAAAAAAGAAACAAACTGGGCAGGTCTTGCCTAGCCTAAAAAATAAAAAATCGGGCTTGGACATTAGAAACAGGCTCAACAGACTTAAAATTATTTCCAGGCCCGACCAAACCCGACCATTTGATCACCATTGTCAGGTATACTATATTTTGCTTACAAGCTATATAAGTATATATGGAAGTGTTTCGCGAGGTAGCAAGCTAACTTGTTACTAATGCTGAGTTTTCGTTCAATCATTCTTTTTTTTAAGGTAAGAAATAGATCTATTATGAGCATATAGTACATCTGGAGATTAGATAGTACCCAAACCTAGGACATAAAGATGAAACACGCCCAAAGAACCTCTACCATAAGCAATTAATTCCTATAGAATATTGCTTTTGTGAGGAGGACACTAGCTAGTCATAAGGACACAAACTACCAGAAGAAATCTCCAGGCAAATGGAACTCTGCCTAGAGGCCAAAAAAGTTAGAGACACCAACAAACAAATCAAGACGGGATGTCATTCGCACCCCATTACAACAAGTAGATAAAAACCAAGTACGACAAACAAGTCTAAACCCAAGATCATTAACCAGACAACAAAGCAACTTTATTCTGACGCTAAAAAGAACCCCTACATAACTAAAACCTGCGGGCATCTTAGAAGGACCGATCGGAAAGGAACAAACCTCTAGCCACATTACCTCCGACTTTTATGCAACTAGAGAAGGTAAAACTCATATTTCCATGCGGTCCCGATCATTACCGAAGATCGAATATGGACTTGATTAAGCAATTGCGGGGAAGACATTACCTACTTGCCTTGAGCTCTCATCACTAAGAAAACCTAGACCATGCAAGTGCGTCAACTTCCTCCTTTTACCCGATGAGGTGTCTAAGCTTAGATCAAGGGAGTCGAATGAGTTGGTGATTCCCCTAAGAAGACCAAAGCTTATCATCTTCCAAAGGGGCCTAAAGGGCTGGGATCCATTAAGGCAGAGAAGTAGTCCTTCAGTGGGCACTGGATCCTTTGGGGAGTTTATAGTGGCCACAACCGATCGGAAGAAGACGTTATGGGATTGGCTCAAAAGATCTCTTACTACTTCAAAAGTTGACATCCATGGGTCAAAGAACTCCTTTAGGGCTTGCGGGTAAGTTTTGGATAAGAAGTATTCTGCAGACACCCATGAGCTGAATCGGATGTCATCTGGCGAGAAAAATGATGACAAAGATGTCAAGGGAGTAGGTAAGGAGATCACATCTGGAGCACAAAGAGGGGAATTCATCATATGCTATGGTGTAGACCAAGTGAACTCCTTGAAGGACAAGTGGAAGGGACCGGAAACAATCGATGTTTGTAGGTTGGTGAGGACCTTGATTCGCAAGCAAGGAAGTCCTATGTATTTGGTTTACTCCATCAAAACCATGAAGGTGCCAATTGAGTTTGCAATATGAGTTGCATACTCAATGTTCAAGTAATACGGTGGACGGCCATAGATTCTGACCCAACAAGGAACTCAAAGATATACTTATCAAAGTGAACCCTGTGATAAAACTTCTGAACTTCCAAGAGGGTGGAGTCGAAGGACCAAAGGCCTCAAACAAGGAAAACATTCATTGCATCTATGTGCTTAAACTAAATAATAAAGAGATTTGGAGAAACTTTGAAGAAACGGAAGTTCCCGAAGCATCCCCATCCCCATTGCAAGTGGAGGCGAAGGGCCAGTGCATCAACGGAGATTTTGGAGAACCATTTAGTGAGGACATATCGATCGCAAGTTATCCAAGACTCTAGGACATTTATCACCTTCATCTTGAGCTTGAAACAGAGTGTGAGAGGGGCAGAGAAATTTCTGGAAGATGAGAGAATGGTGAGAGGGCAGTGATTTTGATAGATGAGAAGCACCAGCTAGCCATTCGGTTATAAACTTGAGCAAAACACCATGCATGTTGTCGAAAGTGGAATGAGAAGGTAGGGTAGGCTGGGAGGCTATTGAGACTGAAAGCTTATAGTTGGGAGAAGTGGAAAGGAGGTTTGCACTCGTGAATCTGGGATGGAGACTAGCGGATGTAATCTGTGAAATACCCCAGTAATTTTTATCAACCTTAGTTTGGTTTCAAGCATAAACATATTGGTTAAATATGGGTCTTCCAGGGGTTATGGCTCGGAAGAGTAGCCCGGTTGAAGATGGCTAAGAAAGTTTCCTGGGGAGAAGATGCTGGAGTGTAGAGCTGGGAGAGTGGTCTGGGCGGGAATGCCTACGGAAAGTATTTGAGTGGGACCCACTTTTACCACCGCCCTATTACTGTGTCTCTTTTCAATTGTCCACCTCACAATAACTATAGAAATTAACTAGATAAGTTTATACAACTTGTGCGAAGGTAGGGAAAAATGGGTGAACGGTAAGGGTGGGCGGAGCAGGGTGGGAAAGAGATTTATGGGACAACATGGGATTCGTCACAGAAATAGGTGAGCAGGCCCGACATTCTCTTCACGGTGATGACCATGTGTTGTTTTTCCCAGACATGCGAAAATAGGGGGCTGAGAAGGATGGGCGCGGAGAAGACGAGAGGATAAAGGGTACATTGAACGTCAAGGGCAATCAAGTTTGAAAAAAGCAATTAGGGTTGACTTTTGTTACCAAGTACCAACTTTAACGTGTTCCGATCCTACTATGAACTTGCTATCAGTTTACTCTTCGCCATTCAAAGGCTGCGTTTGGACCAATATGTTTTGTGTGCTCTTCAATCGTTTTAGTTACAATGACATGTAGTTATTTTTTTGCTATATTTATGGTGGTCCAATTTTTATAGACTAAAAGTACAAATTTTATAAGTTTATTGTACAGTTTATAAAATTATTATGTATTTATAATTTAATAAATTCATAAATAGTACTTTTATATATACATCATACAATTTTATATATTAAATGTAAAATTTTGATAGACTGAAAGTACATGTATGTAGCTATCTATAGTAACATTAGATTGTTGTCAAAAAATTACTTTTTAATAATTACATATAATTGTATTTGAATAATTATGTAATTGATGACACTTACTTTGGAGTCATATATCAATATGATACTCTCTCCGTTCACCAATATTAGGTGTTCTAGAAGTTATTGGTTTTTTTTATCAAATTTGTCTTTGCGTTGGGTGATTTTATATTTTTACCGTGTACAAGTATAAAAAATATTCACTTTTTTAGTAGTTTTCTTAGTGCTTCGAAGTTAGGAATATGGGTAATCTAGGATGATAGAAAAAAAATTGTAGTCAAAAATAAATCAGTTATATTACTTTGATGGCTATAAATATAGGGTGATAATGACTCTACTCAATATTTGTGCACATAAACTAAAACATCACATATCACCCAACATAAGAAGTATAAGTTTTTGAGGTAATGGTTATTGTGGAAAACTATTTGAATATAATATGCCTTAAAATCTTCTTGTTTAGTAATGGAATTAATTATATCTCTCTTCCATCACCAAACTTGTATAAATGGCTACCTTTGAGAAGGAATGATAATTTCTTTCCATATTTTGAAGTTATCCGGTTTAAATTTAATCAAATTGGTGGCAGCAGAAAGGATTTGACTAAGCATTTGTTGTGTTTGTAGGTGTAAGACGTTAAAAAAATGAAGACAGGAGAATATATCAGGCGATAGGGATAGTAATTTCAGCACGATCTGGTCAATCAACATGACCCTCATATGAAATTTACGGGATTAAGTTTAAAAACTTGACATGATTAAATAAATGGGTCATTGTGTTAACCTACTTAATAACCATGTCGGGCTTGAATTTTAATATGTGTGGCTGCTAACTCGATTAAGTCATTTAAATTAGATAAATATATAATATATTATAGATTAATTATTTTGATCAAAATTTATATTAATATGATATAAAATTATTTGGAATTAAATATATTAATTAAAATAAAGCTAATAATATCATAGAATATCGAAAATAATGTTAATTTGTTTATATATTTAAATGGATATGTTTGAGTTTAATATATACAAATTTGAGATTCATATTTGGATAGAGTTAATTAATTGGGTTTAGTCAAACCATTGAATAGATGGATTGAGTTTGAATTTCATATTCTGAGTCAATTAATTATTTGAATTGGGTTGTAACCAGATAAAGTTTAAATTTAGTCTAACACCACAACCCATGAACTCATTTTACCACCCCTATAGGCGACCCATTGGAGGGCCGGTGCCAAGACACCATAGTTGCCTATAGGTTGAGATAAATAGGGTTGACATAGCAGTGAGAATCGAGTGAAAATATTTGAGAGTTTATTATGGATATTCATTTTGGTTTATTATAGACTAATGGAAGCGGGCGGAAAAAAATAAAGGGACATTTTTCAAAGTCAAAGTAATTTGATAACTATAACTACAAAAACGCAATTAATATCGTTTATTTGATGATAAAAATTAAACTAATAACTACGTATATATATAAAAAAATATATAATTTATTAGTAAGATATTGAGTATACATTAAATTGGTAAATATCTACAATTGAAAGCACAAAGAAAATTATGAATATTTTACTTTGTAATATTTTTTTAAACCTTATTTATCTTATTATGGGTGTATTTTTTTTTTTTACAGTTTTTCTATTATAGTATTTTTATTATCATATTTTAGTTTTTTTTATCTAATTTCAATAATCAATTTTCTTCATACTCCTCCATCAATTCTTATTATATTTCTTTTTTTTTTTTGCTCTTTTATGTTTTTAATTTTTAGATGCCTAACTTCTATAATGATTCATATTAACCTACTCACATATTTTATATTGTTGTAAATCTAAATAATATTAAAATATTAATAAAAGCTGTTGTCAAATTTATAAAATACAGTAATTATATCATCAAATTTTAAATAATTAAAAGTTACTCTTTAATAAAATAAAATATTTATGTTTGAATATTAATAACAAAACTAAAGTATAAGTTGACCAACAACAAATTACTTTTACTAGAATAACTTGAGTAAAATAATAAATTACTTTATGTTAAAGTATTAAATAAAATAATACATTTATAATTAGTTAAAAATTACTTAAAAAATAAGTTATTTTAGTGTTAGCAATTTTCAAAATGTTGGGAACCCGGGAGCATCAGCCACTAACTATCGAGCATAGGCAGATCTGAAATTACCAGCCAATGAAACATGATGGAGATAGAACTTTATGAGAGGGTGTGTAATTTCATAAAATATAATAGGTGCAGTGGTGGACCTAGATTTTAAAATCTGTGGGGTTAGTTGTGGACTCAAAAATTTTGTTTATAGGGGTAAATTTTTTTTGACACTATCACACTATAAAATATTATGTTATTTTATATTTTTAAAATTTTATATGGTCATTTAACTAATTTTTAAAAGTTTCGAGTGATTGCCACCCACCTCTGGTAAGGGCACTTTTATCGAATAACAATCTGTCAAACAAAATATTAAAAATTGAATTAATATTTATATTACAGTTGCTCATATGAGTCTTTTATCATTTAAAAATGATACATAATAATATTATTGTTAACGGACTAATAATATATTTGATTCTATATAAGTGTTTAGATTATCACCAACCAGTTCATCTCTCATTCTAATATATTTCATGAGTGGAGATGCTTTTTCAATTGTAGTTGTAGTAACTGATAACATCAACCCACATATTCAATATGTACTATTTTGAATGTCAAAGCATCATATTTCTGTTACACTATTTAGTTATCTATTAACATTTATTATTTATTTTTACTATATATAGACACATATATACCCATTTTTTTCAAAAACCTGTCGGGGCACGTGTCCCCACCGGTCATAAACTCAGTCCGCCACTGAATAGGTGGACGAACAAATAAATAAATAGAGACAGAAAAGGAACACACCAGTAATCTTCTCCCCGTTTGCGGTTGCATCAGCCAGTAGTGCAAAACTGGACACTAGAGTTGCGGCCAATACAAGTCCGACGAGGAAGAAAGCCTTTGTAGAGGCTGTCATATTTATATAAGTATGCCAATCTCACAACTCAAGGAAGTTCAATAAGGTTTTGAATGTGAAAGTTGTCTACCGGTGAAGGTGTTTTGGCCTCTATTTATTCAGCTCGTCTGAGAAACAGCTTTTAGCAGCAGACAGTTTCTCAATTTCTAAAATTAGTATGATTTCACTAAACACCCAAAACCAGTAGCTGACAGCTTCTGCAAAATCATCAGCTGACAGCTTCTCAATTTTCAGCAGCAGGATCTAACAATTGTCTCTACTTTTTAGAACCATCAGCAGACATTCCAACAAACACCAAAACTAGCAGCTGACAGCTTCTACAAAACCATCAGCAGACAATTTCTCAATTTCCAACAGCAGGACCCAACAGCAGCCTCCAACAGTTGTCCCCAAACGAACCCATTATTAGCAAGGCAAGTTCGAACATGGCGCTTACGCCACGTTAGAAGGTGGCGAATGTTTTAATTTTTTTTTTACTTTATCATTTTACAAAATTTTTAAAATGTTGTATCTTATTATATATAAATCCAAATAACATAAATTTTATATCATTATTCATCATAATTCGAGCTCTTTAAAATAAGACCAAGCATGAATATGTTTTGATAAATTTAATTTTTTTTATTTTTTATATGTACAAAATATGTTTTAAGATTCATTGTAAATCTTAAGTTTAGGAAAAGTGAATCAAATGTTGTTAAAAGGTGAACCAAAGGTTGTTAAAAAGTGAATCAAAGGTCATTAAAATGCCATAAAAATGCCTTCGACGTTTTTAGCATTCCTATGGTGGTTTTTAGGGTGTTTGGGGGTAGGGTAATCTTTTTGGCATTAGTTCTACGCTTTATATTGTCGTCATTGACTCGACATTTTTTTAGGGTTTGTGGATGACCCTAAACCCTGTACTACAAACCATAAAAATGTCTTCGACGTTTTTAGCTATCCTAGGGTGGTTTTTTGGGTGTTTGGGGGGGGGGGGGTAGGGTAATCTTTTTGGCATTAGTTCTACGCTTTATATTGTCGTCACTAACTCGACAGGTTTTTAGGGTTTGTGGTTTAGCGTTTAGGGTCTAACGACCCTAAACCCTATACTACAAACCCTAAAAATGCCTTCGACGTTTTTAGCTATCTTAGGGTGGTTTTTTGGGTGTTTGGGGGTAGGGTAATCTTTTTGGCATTAGTTCTACGCTTTATACTGTTGTCACTGACTCGACAGTTTTTTAGGGTTTGAGGTATAGGGTTTAGGGTCGTTAGACCCTAAACCCTGTACTACAAACCCTAAAAATGCCTTCGACGTTTTTAGCTATCCTAGGGTGGTTTTTTGGGTGTTTGGGGGGGGGGGGGGTAGGGTAATCTTTTTGGCATTAGTTCTACGCTTTATATTGTCGTCACTGACTCGACAGCTTTTTAGGGTTTAGGGTCTAAACCCTAAAAATGTCTTCGACGTTTTTAGCTATCCTATGGTGGTTTTTGGGGTGTTTGTGGTAAGATTCATTTTGCTAATGAATATGATTCATTTTATTATTAAAGAAGATTCATTTTACTAATGAGTAAGATTCACTTAAAAACTACCTAATATATACTCATTCTAAAAACATAAAATTTTAAGTTGAGCAAAACATATCCATGATGCGTCTTGTTTCAAAGAGCACGAAAAATGATGAACAATGGTATAATTTTTTTTATTTTTGTGCTTTTATTTTGTAAGTTATAACATTTTGAAAAATATTATTATTTCTCTCTCCTCCTCCTTTTGACATGTGGCATGAAACCATATTACAAGGTGGAGCAAGCTCCGTTGCCCTATTAGCAAACCCAAGTTACTTATGATAGTCGAGTCGACGACACAGAGGAGTAGCTCGCGTCAACAGATATTCCACAAGTGGTAGCGTTTCTATGGTTCACGCATATTCATTAGTCAATATATTCATTAGATTTTTAATGAAAAAGACAGCGTGACTAGTCAATACTCCCTCCGTTAATTAATATCTGTCGTTTTAGGGTGGGATTCTTGTTCAACAATATCTGTCATTCTAGCTTTTTGATATATTTTTTTCCATTTCTAACCCTACTATTCAACACAAAAATAAATATTATTTAGATAGAAAAGTAAAAAGTAGGGGTACATGCGTCTTTTTTCTACTTTTCTTAATAAGTGTGCAAGTTTCTAAAACGACAGATATTGTTGAACGGAGGGAGTATTTATTAGCTGCCCTACTAAAATATTCCTATTAAGCAACTTTTTGTTTTTTTTTTATCAGAAAACGGGAGCTATTAGCTCTCTTCTCTTATTGAGAAAATAGAGGATTTATCCTCTAAAAGTTGAGATGAGATACAAGACGGTGGGTCATTAAGACCAATCAAACCAATGGGTAACACTAGACCCATTTTCGCTATCATATCAGCCAGTTTTTGTATTGTCTAGGGACATAAGCACATCGGGCATCATGGACTGAGTCCAAGTTGGAAGAACACTCTTCAATTATCGGCCTCAAAATATGATTTGCTGGGCAGTCTTCCATAAGATGAATCAGCAGAGAGGAGTCCGAGAGAATCCGTGCACCTTCCAGCCTCCTTGCTTTCACTAATCTGCTGGCATGCATCATCGTTGTTGCCTCTGAGTGTAAAGGGGTCTAGTATGCAAAAGTTTCCACAAAGCCTCCAATCCAATCCCCATGTATTGTTCTCACCGCACCACCAGCTGCCGCTAGACCTGAGGAAGTACAATTAGCACCATCAATAGTAATAATCAGAGTATCTGAATCATAGGAAAGAGATAACAACTCCCTGTTTCTTAAATTCCCGCTGCTCTGCCATGGATCTTCACAGCTCTTGACAAAGGCACGGGCTCGCTTGTTTTCTTGGCAACGAAGAATAATGTTGCGCAAGGGCATGAAGATTCTTTCCTCCTTACCAAAAATTTTACTATTTCTCCAATGCCATAACATGAAACAAATGATAGGGAATGCCATTTTCCAATTATAGGTAATCAGATTTCGCACTCCCTTCTGCAGGTTATCTCTTATCCATTCCTGCAGATTGCAACTAAAGAAGATATGTTTATTTCTAGAGTAGATAAGCTTAAACCAGATCCTCCTAGCAATAGGACAATCACGGAGAATATGCAAAAGCGTTTCCTCTTTGCCACAGTAATGGCATGACTTATCAAGTCAGACCCAAAAAGCACCTCCTGGAATTCGTCATAAGTTTACCCAGGACAACATGCCATAAAAAGAGTTTGACCCGTTCCTGGACAGGTAGTTTCCAGATACTCTTAAAAACTGCAGAAAGTTCATTGTCAGAAACATCATTCTCAGTTAAAAACTTATACGCTGAATGCACACTATAATCACCATTATAACCAGGAACCCAAGTGAGGAAATCATCATCTGCTAAAGGATAGACAGAGAAATTGGAAATCAGATTCTGTATATCATCATGAAAAAATCTGGAGAACAGATTCCTCTTCCATCCTGAATTAGCATCCCAAAATTCCTCGACCTTCATGTCAAGGTGCTGATCAGAAATAGGACTGAGAGATTTCGAAGTCAGATCAAAGTTTGAGACCCATTTATCTTTCCAAAATTTCACCAATCTACCATTGCTGACAACCCATCGAGAACCAGTATCAATAAGGGATTTACAAGACTGAATGGCTTTCCAATTGGGCGAGCCTCTGCAAGAATCAGGATTAGGATATTTAATTCTCAGAATTTTATAGCAAGGGTTCTCCACATTCCGCTTAAAATTCCAGGCAATTTTCCCAAGACACGCTAGATTCATGATCCTACTTTGACGGATCCCTAAACCCCCTCTAGATTTCGATTTACATATGGTATCCCATCCTATATCATGGAATTTCCGGACATTGGGCTCGTGACCCCAAATAAAATCCCTACTAAGTTTATCAATTTGGTTGCAAACCTTGACAGGGAGGAGCTGACATTGCATCTGATGAATTGGAATAGATGAAATGCAACTTTTCACTAAACAGACACGCCCAGCCATAGATAAAGATTTAGCTTTCCATCCAGCAAGTCTATCATGAATTTTGGCCAAAAGAAGGTTATTGGATTGGGCTGTTGATCTACCCTGTTTCAGAAAAACCCCTAAATACTTGCCAAAGTCTCTAGTGGTATTCATATTTGCCTCTAGACTAATAGCCTCAGCTTTTTCAGAGGAAATATTTCTAGATAAAAGAATAGAAGATTTTTCAAGGCTAACACATTGACCAGAGGCTTCACAAAATTCAGAAATACACTCAGTCATGACTCTAACTTGATTCAAGGAGGCTACACCAAATAAGACCAGATCATCCGCAAAGAAGCAATGTGAGATTGAAATACCCTTTTTCCCTAGTGTAATTGGTTTCCAATCCTTTTGTGAGACCCTAAGATTTATTAGATATGCCAACCTTTCCATACATAGAACAAATATGAAGGGAGACAAAGGGTCTCCCTGCCTAATCCCCCTTCCCGCAGTAAAGGAAGCAGTCAAACTGCCATTCCAACTAATCTGATAGGTAACCGAGGAGATGCAGTCCATAATTATGTTTTTTAAATTGCTAGGAAGACCTAAACAGTCCAGGGTATCATGAATAAACGACCAAGACAATCTATCATATGCCTTAGCTAAATCAATCTTCATAGCAATACAACCCTCCTTACTTTTTGTATTTTGCATGAAGTGCAATACCTCCTGAACAATAATTATGTTTTCAAAAATGCTTCTACCAGGGACAAAGCTGGCCTGACAGTCAGAGACCCATTTAGACATAAAGGGCTTCAATCTATTGGTTAAGACCTTTGCCAATAACTTATAATGCACTTGGCAAAGAGAAATTGGCCGAAACTGAGAAACTTGACAAGGAGAATCTATTTTGGGAATAAGGACCAGGACAGTCTCATTTAACTTAGGATCAATCCTCTGCTTATTAAATGACTCTTGAGCAAAAGATAGAATAGAAGGGCTTAAAAGATTCCAGAATTTCTTAAAAAAGGCAGCAGGAAAACCATCCTTGCCAGGGGCCTTGAAAGCTTTCATTGATTTTAGAGCTGTTGTAAGTTCACCCATCTCAATTGGCCTAGCCACATAAGCCTTATCATCAATATCAAGGACATGGAAGTCATGGCCAAGAAAATTCTGATGATAACTAGCTTCAGCAGAGAATAACTTCTGAAAATGTTGAATAAGAAGTCTTACAATATCATCATTATTAGAGGCCCATGTTCCATCATTATTGAGAAGTTTTTCAATTTATTATATTGACGCCTCAGTTTAGTTTTCATATGGAAAAAAGTAGTATTCCTATCACCAAGACCCACCCATTGATCTCTGGATTTTTGTTGCCAAAGAGATTCCTCTCTTTGCATCCAAATATCAAGATCTTTCAGTAGAGACTTTTCAAGGCCTCTAAGATTTCTACCCCTGCCCTCATCAATTGCCTTTTGTATTCCACGGAGTCTAGCTATTAATCTTTTATTATTAAGCAAAATGTGGCCGAACACATTTCGGTTCCAATCAGCAAGAAAACCTGAAAGATTATGGAGAGACTCCAAAAGGGAATCACTAGATCTCCAATTCTGATGAACAGCTTGGTAAAACTTAGGATGAGAGAACCAAGCAGCAAGCATTTTAAAAGGTTTTGGGCTTACCTTACTACTGTCAACAGTAGAAACAGATAAAACAAGCGGGCTGTGATCAGAGGCTATTCTTGGTAAGACATCAACAGAAGCATTAGGAAAGTAATTTAACCACTCAGTAGAAGCTATAACCCGATCTAAACAAGCTTTGTGATTACCATTTGACCATGTAAATCTATTACCAAAGGACTTTATTCCCACTAAGCCTCTTCTGTGAAACCAGTTCACAAAATTCTTATCAATTCCAAAATTATTTAAAGAACAAGGAGATCTATCAGATGGGTAGAGAGTTGCATTAAAATCTCCTCCCACCAGCCAGGGAATGGAGTCAACAGATTGAGACCGATCTAACAGATTCCACAAACAGTTTCGCAACACAGGATTAGGCCTAGCATAAATCGCAGTTAGCAGAAAAGAAAAAGACCCTAAATTGACCCTACAATGAATAAGCTGCTGATTGCTATCTATAATGTTAACAACAACCTTATTATTCCATAGCAGCCAAATACCCCCACTAAACCCTTCAGCTTCAACACGGAAACTGTTATCAAAACCAATCTTGGAACAAACCGAATCAGCAGTAACACCACTAATCCTAGGTTCAAGCAATATCATAATAACAGGATGATGCGCCAAGATAATATGCTTAATAGCATGATGAAAACTAGGCTTAAGAGCCCCATGCACATTCCAAAAAATAATTTTCGTATTCATAAGTTAATAAACAGCAGAGTTAAGTACCATCACTTACTTGATTGGATTCATCCATAGAAGTTACCTGATTCTCGGTATGGGGGTTTGAGTCAACTAATTGATTCTGCGTGCTCAAAGGCTTCTCAGCCCTAGACTGGTCAGTGGTAGCAGGTTTACCCTGAGAGAACTTGGAAGATGACTTCGGGTTGGATTTTCTGTCGTCTATATTCCTTTGTCTGGACTGCGACTCTAGATAACCCTCACTTTGCACCTTAGACTTTCCTTGTCCCCGAATCTGTCTCTTGGGCATCGAAACTCTGGGATTAGACCCATCCTCTAAATCAACATCCATCTGTGGGTTGAGTTCCTCATGCGCATGCATCTTCCCGGGGTTCTTCAATTGCCAAAACAGAGAAGTTGGCCACCCTAGGCTTCTCGGTCTGATTGGGGCCATTTTTAGGGCGTACCGCATTTGGGGGCTTTCGAGATGTGTTCCGCTTTTTCGGGATCATCCAGTCACCATAGTCATCTGTGACATGTGAGATTTTATCCTCAATCTTGTTTTGAACTAACTTTACTCCTTCCTCCTGCTGGACCTTCTCTTCCTCCTTATCAAACGGGCAAGCAGGGTCTTTATGCCCGTAACAACCGCATTTAAAGCACACAAGGTGTAGCCCTTCATATTCAATTTTCATCACCTTCCTTCGAAACCGATACTTAGCAATCAGGGGCTTCGTTAAGTCAATCTCGATAGCAACCCGCGCCAGTCGAGATTTCCCAAACTCAGAGGGTGATAAATCAACTCTTTTTACTTTGCCCACCTTCGACCCAACAATAGACAGAAATTCAGAGTTATAATACTCACTCGGTAAGTCCGGGAAGCGAACTAGTACCTCTAGAGATGCTAAAGCCTCAGTGGATGGATTAAAGTTTGGTCGCCATCTTCGAATTGTGAGATAATGGTCCAAGATTGGCCAAGGTCCTTCTGTTAACACTGTAACACCCCATCCAACATTTACATACTTACAATAAACTGCAGCGGAAATACAAACCTCTTCACATTACTTAACTCGTTGGTGTTACACGCCGTTAGCCACCCACGTGGCTAACAAGGCTAATCCATATACATTGTACCGGTCTGATGGGCTAAATTCCCGAGCAACTATACATTATTATCCCTTTCCATTAACAACAACAACAACATACACCTTATCAACTATACCGAGTATTATAAACTGGTGCCGACAACAATATCGGTCTTACTACACCTACTGTATATATATACTTAAATGATTACCCATGTACGACGACTACCCGTCCTACTCTCGAACGGCTTCCAGCACTTCGTACCTGAAATAGGAAAAGAAGAGAAAGGGTGGCCCCCAAGGGGCTCAGCACCTTTGCTGGTATGGTAATCCCGCAGCCCACATGCTACCGGGCCACGCACAACTAATTGTCGTCTTAACATGCGGTTGATTATATTTAAATCATGCATGTAACAATAAACACACATCACATAACATTTCGCCTCAATGGGCTCAACAAACGGATAATGTATCCTTACTTAATAAGTCACTCTTGGTATTCATTATCCCTAGAGTGTTCCTCCTCTAATGGAGCTACTTCCTTAATAGACGACACTTACCCTTAAATCGGGTTATCCTTAAACGCCTCTTATCACAAACTGGGAATCATATCCATAATCCACACACTCCACATTTTACAACATATTACATACACTACATAACAACACTTACAACACTTTGCACGTTTCCACGTGCACAACATAGTACCGCAACAGATATTGCATCACAACAAAATACATAACATAACGGGAATGGTCCTCGTAGGAACCGACCCAAACATTGCTAATACACTGGTGAGCCTAGAGAATGTTGCCAGTCTCATGATAAGCTCGTTACATAACTCGTTACCGTCTCGTTAAATGAACGGTTAACTTAACACAAGGTGTCTCGGATATAGTGATCCTAGCACACCGAAACAAACATAACAATAGTATGCCCCTGTGGCCCGACGTGAGTCAGTAATAGCCTTGGTTAAGCTAAAGGGAAGGTTGGGAACCAAATTGGAAAACAACCATAACATACAGAGAGGATCGAACCTGCTATGACAACGACCCCCATACTCACACGCGTGGCCGGAACAGACCGGACTCCTCATTCCCCCCGTTAGCACTTGTCAGAAGTTCATCATTGAACTTAGTTAAACAATCACACATTGGGTTAAGTCTTGTTAGACACACACACAAGGGAAGGGAGAGTCATACATTCACATACAAACATCACACACAACATCACATATCCAACTCACGCATAGCCGTGGTTAGAACGTTCCTTAAGTCGGAAACGTTGTTACCGGATACCGTTCTCCTACGTTTACCTAATAGTGGTTAACTAGCCCTTCAAGCGCATTTGAGGTTACCGGTATCGGCACGTAAACATACAACAACAATAACGACTGTAAACTCGTTTCATGATTTATCTTATAACGTGGCAAACATACAGAAAAACACATTGGCATACAAGCCGGTGTAATCCGGTAGGACACAGGTTGCAAGAAAACCATACCTGTCACCGGAGTCCACTTTACCACGTCCACTTATGTTCCTCGAGCAATTCTCGAACAACTGACAACATTGCATATACTTTTATTAACTTCGGGGTAACATGATTGTTTAATGTCTAAAGCTTATAACTTTTCCCCGTTAACTTAGTTACATAACTTCACTTTTTAACTTGTTTTACTTTCATATTTTATTACAACTTCTCACCCACTTAATTGTCATTGAAAACTCACCTAACATGTCTTTAACAACCTCATAACATCACTAACCATCAATCCCCTTCATTACACATCATTTCCATACCTTAAAACAACAATTTTGGCCCATACAGTGGCCTGTCCGAACTTGTGTCCGGACTTCCCAAGTTCGGACACAAGCCGCGACCTAATACTGAAACCATACACACGTCCGAACTTGTGTCCGGACTTCCCAAGTTCGGACACAGTTCGAGAGTAATCCCAGATAGAAAGAGTCACGTCCGAACTTGTGTCTGGACTTCCCAAGTTCGGACACAGTTCGAGAATGAGAAAATCCTTTACCCAACAGAGCCTGTCCGGACTTCCATGTCCGGACGGAAGTTCGGACACGGCAAAACATTCAATTTCCAAGTCTTTAAATACTTAACCAATTTCACCAAACTTCTCCTAAAGCCTCATAATGTTTCCTAACATCATTTGGCACATCAAACACACCTTTAGCCATGTGCTAAGCTCTTTAAATCTCTCACCAAAACCATCTTATCATTCACAAATTTCTTACAAAATTCCTAGCACTTGGAATGTTTTCTCCTTAAGATTTCTAGGTGGTATTTCACCTATAATGACCTCTACACTAAAATGTTTCTTCACCTTCATAACATCATCTCCCAAGCATCTCCTCTTACTAACCAAATCCTCTTTTCACAACTTCTTGAATTCCTTTCTCAAAACCTTACCTAAACATCATTTCTTCCTTGTACATCAACATTCCTAAACCTTAAACAAACTTCTCCCAGACTTTATTACATCCTAAAACACTCATTAAATTCCTAGAACTTCCAAGATAGCACTTAATCCTTGTAACACCTTAATGCACGTTTTCTTCCTTAGTGAAACATTTGTTCACCTTTAATACTTCCTAGTTCACCAAAACTTTCTTAAAACACTTAGAACTTCTCACACATTTCCCCAAATTTGGCCATAGCTTCTCTTGTATTTACTCACACCCAAACACTTAGGTTTTTACCTTATTTCATTTAAGAACACCATAAGATCCATCAAACACATTTTTATACGCAAGACTTCACACATTTAGCACTACATCACAATATAGTGCATAACTTAAATTGCTTGGCACTTAGGCCCTTAAATAACATGGCTCTTAGGCCCTTAAATTGCATAACCTTAAACACTGAATTTCCCACATAAATAATGCCTTTAACCTGCAAATACATACACCAATACATACGTTCTTTTACTAGTCTCCTTGAGAACACTTTACTAGGTCATTTGCCATTGGCTCCTTAGGTATTTTATTAAGCAAATCAAGCTCATTTTTCCTAAGGCATTTAAGCTACATTGAGATAGCTTGTTTACCTCTTTTCCTCACAAATTTCTTTCTTGTTTCCTTGTAAAACCGGTAAGGCATTTGGTTCCTTGCCAACTACTAAACATTGTACAAACAACATAATGAGTATTCAAGCTTTAAGCTCCATCTCATTGTAAACCCTAGGTTTACATTATTTCAAAACATTAATGTAGTTGTTTTACCTTAATCTTTGGAGGGTGTTTGAATATCTATGAAGAGAGGACTCCACCTAGTCCTTGAAAGATTCAAATGGAGCTAGAACAAAGCAACACAAGGAGCTCCATCAATGAATATTTTCGGTCACACACAAAACATGGAGGAAACTTGATTTTTCTTTGAGATTCCTTACCTAGGAGCAAAGGAGGTCAATAATATGTGGAAAGACAAGCTCAAGCTCCATCAATGGTGGAACTCCATGGCACCGAAATGGTTGTCTTGAAGTTTGGAGAAGATAGAAATGAAGAGCTTGATGAGAGGAAAAGAATGGTGGTGTTTGTTTTTGATTTGGTTAAGTGAGCTAGGTTTTACATGTGGTCAAAGATGGACTTCCATGGTGGTAATGTGTATTACCGAGAGAGAACAGCAAGAAGGGAGAATGAAGAAGGTGAAACCGTGTGAATGAAGAAAGAAGAGAAGGAAATGAGAAGATGAGGTTGCTTTTGGAGATATTTAAGCTAAAAGCAAATAGTACTTTTGCTTTGTCATTACTTAACTTACTTATTTGTTCAAATGTGGTGAGTCACACATGAAAAACCGGCCCCCATCTTTACCTAGGGGTATAATAGTCTTTGATGACTCATTTAATTACTTAATGCAACATATGTTATAAACTAGCTTATAAAAGTCACTATTCACCTAAACAAGGCACTTAGAAGTGAAATTTTTGATTTCCCATTGATATAGACTTCCAAATGTGATACTATATAGTACACATGTTAATTAAAGAGTAATGATGGACATTTAGCCATTCAAAACTCATTTACAAGACAATTTTTCAAAAACGTGCTTTAAGACTCCTTAAAGCACATTTTGTGTTTTAACTTGTTTTCAAGTTTGGTTTTCTTTGGTAATTGATTTAATATGTTCATTAACATATTTATAGGTATAGGTATGACCATTAGGTCTTTTACAAATTTATCCCAAGCTTAGAGCACAGTTTTGCTCTTATTGACTTTAAGGTATTTATTTATGTTTTGTTTGGTTTCATTGTCTACCAAGGTTTGCTAAGGACTTAATTAGCCCTATAACATCATAATTAAATGTTATTAAGTCTTGGTAGGCTCTTTGGGTCCTAACCAAGTTCACTCATAGCTTAGAGCATTTTTTGCTCAAACTGTATCTTAGTGCTTTATTGCATTTACTGTGGTCTAAATTGTTCACTGATGTTTCTAAGGCACTTTTTAGCCTTTACATACCATAGTTTGATATTTAAGCCACATATCAAGGTTTGGGGTATTTCAAACACGAAATGCAAATCCTCCTGATTGTTGAAGGTGACTTTGAAGAACCCGTTCGATAAATTGTCCATTGAAAAATCACCGTGAAGCTTCCACCGGTGTCGTAATCTATCGTTTAAGACATGCATCAGTAGAGTCTTACCAAGGAGTTTGACAATAATCGATTGCTTCCAAGGTCTCCGGTATCGAAGCTTCTGCTCCTTCGTAATTGAAACCGACGGACATTTGGGATCGTCGTCGTCCATTCCCTCGTCTTCCTCATCTGAAATTTCCTCCAATTCCTGGTTAAAGCTTCTGATGTCCTCTTGAACAGGCCCCATTGCTACGTTTTTGAAGGATTGCTGTTGACGATCCGGGAGTTGAGCTCGTTGATGGAGTGCTTCAGGATCTTGATCTTCCGTGGAGAAAGTGCCATGGTTGCGCTTCTTCTTGGCAGATTGCACGATTGAATCATTACCTTCCATCTTTGCAAGATGATTGTCGAAGAAAGAATAGGGCTAACAGGAAAAGAAAAGGACGAGGGCCGCGGCGGACACTAGATGTGGCCACCACTACAAACTAAACTGGAAATCAAGACTGCCTCCAATCACCGACTCTCATTTCTTGGAGAGAACCCTAGACCCCGCAAAATCAACTTTTTGTTTTTTTTAAAGAAACCTATTACGCAACTTCTTCTTTTTTTTTAAACCCAAATAAAACTTCATTCATTACGTTATCAGTCAAATATACATAGAATATATCGTGGAATTATCCCAATACAGCTAAACTTCTTTCCGAATTTGAAACCAAACTTTGCTAGAATATGGGCTTTTAACTTTAAGTTGTTTTCTCTACCCGTGAAGCACCACTTCACCTCGTCGACAAAAGAGCTCATCCATGCGCAGTCGCTCAGGTGGTAGGTGAAGTCTCCATTCTGTCACCTACCACCTAGTAGTAAGCACTAATAGGCCCAGTTACATTGTTCTGATCTTGGGCACAGTCAGATCCAACAGTCATTTACTCATTCTTTGTATAGATCATTGTAATATTAGGTTCTTATTATAAATAGGACTCTTTACACTGAATACAAGATAAAGCCATATTATTACATAACCCTACATTACCATGGTATCCCTAATCCCGCCTTTACTAACCTCTCCCTCCCCCGAATATGTCTCCCCCACTAAAACCACTTTTCCCTACCCAAATCACCAAACACTACTTGGTAATTAGTGTGCTTAAAGGGTACGTATTTTGGTAATTAGTGTGCATAAAGGGTATTTTGGTAATTAACCACTTGAGCGAGTTCCATATTGGTTATATGGAATAACAAACAAGACCTAATAGAAGGTGCCCTCTTATGTAAAACATCTCTGAGAGATGTGTCTCTATGAAAAGGTGGCTTTGGGAGAAAAGGTGGCTTTGGGAGAAAAGATGTCTTTTGGTGAAGAGGTGTCTTGTGGTGAAATATGCTTTTAGGTGAAAAGGTTTGTTTTGGTGAAATATGTCTTGTGTGAAAAGGTGATCATGGTGAATAAGTGTCTTTTGGTTGGAAACATCTGGAGAAGCATCTGGGGGTGCGACGTTAGCCATTTTAAGCCTCATTCCTGAAACTTCTGTCTATTTCTATTTTTCTGCTGGCACACTTAGACAATTTACTCTGTTTCTTGCTCTATTCTTCGTTACTCTACTGTTGTTGTGTGTTTTACATTTCGGATATTATGCTTTTTGGTTGACATCTTGTAACACCCCAACTAACAATAACACACTTAACAACAAACCGCAGCGGAAAACATACTTCATCCCATTACTTTACTTGTTGGTGTTACACGCCGTTAACCACCCATGTGGCTAACAAGGCTATTACATATACATTGTACCGGTCTGATGGACTAGATTCCCGAGCGACTACACATTACTATCCCTTTCCTTTAACAACAACAACATACATATACCATCCAACTGTACCGAGTATTTACAAACTATTGCCGATAACAATTTCGGTCTTACTACGCCTACTGTACATATACAACTTAAATAACTACCCATGTATAAACAACTACCCCGTCCTACTCTCGAACGGCTTCCAGCTCCTCGTACCTGAAATAGAAAAGAGAAAAAAGGGTGGCCCCCCAGGGGGATCAGCACCTTTGCTGGTATGGTATCCCGCAGCCCGCATGCTACCGGGCCACGCACAACTATTTGTCGTCTTAGCATGCTGTTGATTACATTTAAATCATGCATGTACACCATAAACACACAACATAATACAATCCACAACAATGGTCTCAACAAATATAGACTACACATCTACGCTTATTAAATCACTCTCTGTGTCCTTGACCCTAGAGTGTTTCTCCTCTAATGGAGCTATTTCCTCAAAAGACGACATTTACCCACTAGTATAAATGTCTCTTTTATAAACTGGGATTTCATATTCATGATCCACATACTTCACGTAACAACTCATTCCACATTTAACGTACATATATCATAACATCACAATAAGAATTGCATTACAACAACAACACATAACTTAACGGGAACAGTTCTCTTTAGGAACCGGCCCAAACATAATTAGTTCACTTGTAGAGCCTAGAGAATGTTGCCAAACTCATGATAAGCTCATTACATAACTCGTTACCGTCTCGTTAAATGAACGGATAACTTAACACCAAGGTGCGTCGGATATAGTAATCCAAGCACACCGAACAAACATAGTATGCCCCTGTGGCCCGACGTGAGTCAGTAAAATAGCCTTGGTTAAGCTAAAGGGAAGGTTGGAAACCAAAAAGGAAAACAACCATAACGTACAGAGAGGATCGAACCTGATATGACAATGACCCCCATACTCACACGCGTGGCCGGAACTACCGGACTCCTCACTCCCCGGTTAGCACTTGTTAGAAGTCTCATTATTGGACTTAGTACATTAATTCACAATCAGGTGGTTAAGTCTAGTTAGCCACACACAAGGGAAGTGAACATATTAACACGCACAAACAACACATAACTAACTCACACATAGTCGTGGTTAGAACGTTCCTTAGGTTGGAAACGTTATTACCGGATACCGTTCTCTTACGTTTACCTAATAATCGTTAACTAGCCTTTCATGCGCATTCGAGGTTGCCGGTATCGGTACGCAAACACACAACAATAAAAACGACTGTAAACTCGTTTCATGACTTAACTTATAACGTGGCAAACATACAGAAAAACACATTGGCATACAAGCCGGTGTTGTAACACCCCATCCAACATTAACACACTTATAATAAACTGTAGCGGAAAAACAAACCTCATCACATTACTTAACTCGTTGGTGTTACACGCCGTTAGCCACCCACGTGGCTAACAAGGCTAATACACATACATTGTACCGGTCTGATGGGCTAAATTCCCGAGCGACTACACATTACTATTCCTTTCCATTAACAACAACAACAACGTACCCTTCCAACTATACCGAGTATTTATAAACTGATGCCGACAACAATTTCGGTCTTACTACACCTACTGTATATACACTTAGATGATTACCCATGTACAATGTCTACCCCGTCCTACTCTCGAACGGCTTCCAGCTCTCTGTACCTGAAATAGGAAAAGGAGAGAAAGGGTGGCCCCCAAGGGGCTCAGCACCTTTGCTGGTATGGTAATCCCGCAGCCCACATGCTACCGGGCCACGCACAACTAATTGTCGTCTTAGCATGCGGTTGATTATATTTAAATCATGCATGCAACTGAAAACACATAACACATAATCATTTCGCCTCAACGGGCTCAACAAACGGATAATATATCTTTACTTAATAAGTCACTCATGGTATTCATTATCCCTAGAGTGTTCCTCCTCTAGTGGAGCTACTTCCTTAATAGACGACACTTGCCCTTAAATCGGGTTATCCTTAAACGCCTCTTATCACAAACTGGGATTCATTTCCATGATCCACACACTCCATATCTTACACCATATAACATTCCTCACATAACAAACATAACAACACTTTTCACGTTTCGACGTGCACATGAAAACATCGTAATAGGAATTGCATTACAACAACATCACATAACATAACGGGAACGGTCCTCTTAGGAACCGACCCAAACCTGGTTAATTCACTGGTGAGCCTAGAGAATGGTGCCACTCTCATGGTAAGCTCGTTATAAATAACAAAACACTCATTACCGTCCTAATAGTCGGACGAGTAACTTAAGTTAAGATGGTTCGGGTTTGGAGGCCCGAACACATCACACAAACACATGTTCCCCCTAAACCGATCATAAGTCAGAATAGCTAAGCTTTGGAGTGAGCTATGGGAGATCATAACCCGTGAGGGAAACAACCATAACAAAGAGAAGGGTAAGGCTAAGAAGGATACCCTCTCCCAAACAACGCGCGACCGGCCAAACCGGATTCCTCACTACTGTTAGTACATACTTACTTTTAGATATTAGTTAGAACCCCACTATGGAGTCTATCATAACTACACTCATACAGTATTAGAACTGGGTTAAACATACAAGGGAGATCCCTACATTCACTTACACAACATCGAATAATCAACTCACGCATAGCCGTGGTTAGAACGCCCCATGGTTCGGGTCGTTTAATCCGAATACCGAACTCTCATGTGATCCTAGACTCAGTTAACTAAGGTTAACACTGCCGAGGTTAAATGGTATCGGAGTTGAACACGCCACATATATGAATTACTGTAAACTCATTACATGTTTAATCTTACAACGTGGCAAACATACAGAAAAACACATTGGCATACAAGCCGGTGTAATCCGGTAGAACACAGGTTGCAAGAAAACCATACCTGTCACCGGAGTCCACTTTATCACGTCCACTTATGTTCCTCGAGCAATTCTCGAACAACTGATAACATTACATATACTTTTATTAACTTCGGGGTAACATGATTGTTTAAGGTCTAATGCTTATAACTTTCCCCCCGTTAACTTAGTTACATAACTTCACTTTTTAACTTGTTTTACTTTCACATTTTATTACAACTTTTCACCCACTTAATTGTCATTAAAACTCACCTAACAAGTCCTTAACAACCTCATAACATCATTAACCATCAATCCCCATCATTACACATCATTTCCATACCTTAAACAATGTTTTTGGTCCATACAGCGCCTTGTCCGAACTTGTGTCCGGACTTCCCAAGTTCGGACACCGTTCGAGACTCTATGGGTGCAAACTGGTGAATGTCCGAACTTGCGTCCGGACTTCCCAAGTTCGGACGCTGTTCGAGGCCAAACCAGAGAAATAAATAGGTGTGTCCGAACTTCCCATGTTCGGACGGTAGTTCGGACGCTGTTCGAAGATCAGAATATTCAAGCGCACACAGGCACGTCCGAACGTCCACATTCGGACGGTAGCTCGGACCGCCAAGAACTTCACTTTCCAAGTTTTGTTTCATCTATTCTCTTCATCCATTGACTACCCAAGCTTCATACATGAACTTAGGCATATTCTAATACTAGAATATCATTTTGATTCACCTTAAAACATTGTCCAACTTGTTACTCAATCTTCTTATCAAATCTCTTAACACTTGTAACATTTCCTTTTTGTTTTCCAAGTGGTGTTTCACCTTAAATAACCACTACACTAAAATGCTTCCTCACCTTCATAACATCATCTCCCAAGCATCTCCTCTTACTAACCAAATCCTCTTTTCACAACTTCTTGAATTCCTTTCTCAAAACCTTACCTAAACATCATTCTCTCCATACTCACAATATTACCTAACCTTAAACAACTTCTCCAAGACTTTAATACATCCTAAAAACTCACATTGGATTTTCTAGAACTTCCAAGATAATGCCTAAATCCTTGTAGCACCTTAGAACACCTTAATGCATGTTTCTTCCTTAGTGAAACATTTACTCATTCCTAACAATTCCTAGTTCACCCAAGTTCATTCAAAACACTTAAAACTCCTTATACATTTTACAAATTTTGCCATGGGTTCTCTTAGCACATCACCATTCCAAAGCTCATAGTTTTCACCAAACACTCATGAACACCTAAATCCACCAAGAACACCATCAACACAAGACTTCACCAAATTTACACTACATCACAATATAGTGCACAGTTTAAATTGCTTGGCACTTAGGCCCTTAAATAACATGGCTCTTAGGCCCTTAAATTGCGTAAATCTTAAACACTGAATCTCCCACATAAATAATGCCTTTAACCTGCAAATACACCCAACAATACATATGCCCTTAATAAACTCCTTGAGAGCATTTCACTAGCTCATTCACCATTGGCTCCTTAGATCATTTTAACAAGTAAATAAACTCACTTCTTCTTAGGCATTTAAACTACATTGAGATAGCTTGTTTACCTCCTTTTTCCTCACAAACTTCTTTCTTGTTTCCTTGTAAAACCGGTAGGGTGTTTGGTTGTTTGCCAACTTCTAAACAATATACACATAATAGAATGAGTATTCAAGCATTATGCTTCATCTCATTGTAAACCCTAGTTACACATATTATTTTAACACATTAAGGTAATTGTTTTACCTTGGAATTGGAAAAGAGCTTGAACAAGTATCAAGAGAGGACTCCTCCTAGCCCTTGGAAGATTCAAATGAAGCTAAAACAAGCAAGGTGAAAACACCATTGTGAGGTGAATTTTCGGTCAACATGAAAACATGGAGGAAACATGGATTTTCTTTGAGTTTCCTTACCTTGAAGCAAAGGAGAGCAAGAATATGTGGAAAGGTGAGCTCAAGCTCCTTCAATGGTGAATCTTCATGGCATCAAAATTGAGTTCTTGAAGATTTGAAAAGATAGAAGTGTAGAGCTTGGTCTAACTAAGACAAATATGGTCTTAGAATTTGATTTGGAGCATGGAGTTGGATTTGGCAAAGGAATGAAGATGGAGAAGAGAGGTTGCCATAGAAATCGTAAATGGAGGAAAGGAGAAGATGAAGAAACCGTGTGAATACAAGAAGGAAAGAGAGAATGAAGGTAAGTTTGCTTTTGTTAAGATATTTATATATAAAGCAAAATAGTACTTTACTTATAAGCTTTACTTTCCTTATTTGATTTTTTTACAAGTTGGTGACTCACACCTTGAAAAACCGGCCCCCATATAGTTAGAAGGGTATAATAGTCTTTGTTTGTCAATTTAATTACTTATGATAACTTATGTTACAAACTAGCTTATAAAAAATCACTATTCACAAAAACAAGGCACATAGAAGTGAAATTTTTGATTTCCCATTGATATAGCCACCCAAATGTGATATATATAGTACACATGTTAATTAAAGAGTAATGATGGACATTTAGCCATTCAAAACTCTTTTACAAGACAATTTTTTCAAAAATGTGCTTTAAGGCTCCTTAAAGCACATTTTGTGTTTTAACTTGTTTTCAAGCTTGGTTTTCTTTGGTAATTGATTTAATATGTTCATTAACATATTTATAAGGTATAGATATGACCTTTAGGTCTTATAGAAATTTATTCCAAGCTTAGAGCACATTTTGCTCTTATTGACTTTAAGGTATTTTCTTGTGTTTTGTTTGGTTTCATTGTCTACCAAGGTTTCCTAAGGACTTAATTAGCCTTATTAAATCATAATTGAATATTAAGTCTTGGTAGGCTCTTTGGGTCCTAACCAAGTTCACTCCAAGCTTAGAGCATGTTTTTGCTCAAACTGTGTCTTAATGCTTTATTGCATTTTACTATGGTTTAAACTGTTCACTGATGTTTCTAAGGCACTTTTTAGCCTTTACATACCATAGTTTGATATTTAAACCACATATCAAGGTTTGGGGTATTTCAATCTACCCCCTTAAAAGAACTTCGTCCTCGAAGTTTACACTTCCCTCACATCTTGGATTAGAATACGGGGATTACTTATAGAGATAAAACTTCCATAACCAAACACACTTTACATCACAACCTCGGACTTAATGGTCCGGGCAACACATTCACATCCACACATAACATAACATATTCACACGATAACCTCGGACTCAATGGTCCGGGTATCTTAACAACACTTACACATACATAACAACCCCTTTGACTCACTGGTCTTGGGTAACATAACAACATTTAGACACATAGGTCTATGTAACACAACACATTTAGACTCATAGGTCTTGATAGCATACACTTTAGGAGATCAAAGCCAAAATAACATTTGTCACACATACCACACAACATGTCATAGCATGTATAGCAAACAAAAATATCTTTGATATACACTATGATCCCGTAGAACCCGGTCGCGATGGACACCTTCCGTCCCCGTGCCTTTGGGAGATCAAAACAATCACTTAAATTTGAAATTTTTCCTTGTGAGGTTAAGTAAGAAGACTTTAATTATATAAAGTATCTATCAACGTTTTATAAATACCAATTGAAAATCCTTTTGAAAACACACACAACTCCAAGTCCAACTTAAGCTCTTTGCTTCTTTTCTTAGCGTGGTTATTTGTGACCACTTATAGGGAGTTTCAAGAGTCATCCAACCCTGATGTGATCAACATCAATGTTGAACTATCCCTCCACTCCAATTTGTGTTCGGCTTCCCTTGATCGCATGCAAATCAAGTTCCACTTCCCCACTTCATTTTCAAGCACCAAATAAATCACTCATTTCCAATTTTCTATCTTTTAAATCATTCTAGTCATGATCATAACATCTCCAAAGGATAGAACTCCGTCTATCAGTTACCTCCATTCACTTTAATCATGTTGCCTAGGGAATCTTATTCTCACTAGGTTCTATGTCGGTATCATGCCCTTTCTTGAATCACTATATAGTATATATATACACATATATTTTATCAAAATACAACACACAATTTCACATTTATACACTGTCGGGGTTTGTTCCCCCGGGAGTTTCTCTACTCCCACACTTGTACTATCACTCACAACTGTTAATAAATCAACACACTTATCACAATGGTATTCGCATCTTCTGTGCGCAATTACCACAATTAAACCATGAATGAATGTGTATGTTTACGTAACACACACACCAATCACCAAAACAATAATTTTGTGCTATGCACAATATAAGTCACATACACCACGTACTCTTGTACGGTAATATACACTAAGTGGTTTTGCGCTCTACCCCCCTTAAAAGGGATTACGCCCACGTAATCAATCACTAAACATTGGCTTAAATGTTCTGCCGTCGTGAAGTGTTTTAACTTCCACGCGGTCTATTACACAATGGATTCTGATTAGAGGATCTTAACCATATTGGCGGTTTAGTTCCTAAACAAGAATTCTCATTGGAGTTTGCTTAAACTCTTAGTTGGTTTCGATTCTGGCCTGTTAGGCTTCTAGGCGTTAATAATTAGCCATTCACTCATGTTCACCATGTACATTCAACACTTGAATCACTGGCTCACTAGTTTCTGCTGCGAAACTTTAATAACTGTAGAGCTTAATTGCCCCATTTGTTATTCTTACTGTATTGTACATCCCCAATTGTCACCTTCATCTTGGTAACAATGGTTTCTCAACCGACGTGGTATCTCTTACCGTTAGCGAATTCGGTGAGTTATAAACTTTCTATCCACTTCCATAACCATTCACTGCGTATACAGCTATGTATTTCACAATGATTGACTTGTTCCCTTCCGACTGACTGTCGGTTGAGATTGAGCTACTACCTAGTGTGTAGTGCTCTCTCAGTTATTTACAACATTTGGGGTATATTCCATACCGATATTTGGCAGTTAGTGCTACTGTAGTCACTTACTGTTAATCATGTCTCCACATTTGGTCTTTGTACAAGTACTCTTTCATGGTATGCCTTTGCATTTCCTATGCATCGGCCATTATAACATTATTGCTCCACAATTAATATGTTTCCAATTCCTAGCTATCCCACTCGATCATTACTGCGCAAGTGCAATACCAAAACACTCAGTCATACAGAGTGCAGAGGCGTAAACTCTTGACAGTAAATCCCTTATGCGATTCGCCATGGAATTCACACTGAGTTCCTCATCACAGTAGTACCTACCACTGGCTTATTGCCCAGTCTGTTTAACACCACTTACGTTGCATCACCACTGAATTTAATTCATAACTGCTCTTATCTGCCATATCATTATTTAACAACACTTATACAACGGTCGCTTACTGCGCACCGTGCTTATTGTATAACATAACACTAACTTGCATGGTATTTACTGTCACATTAACTTCCACCCATACTTATATTATGGTTCGTCATTCATCTGGATGACTACCGAATGCTCCTTGAGCATCGATCATTCGAGTCACAAGCCGGCATTATTCAGCTCGGTGCTTCACTTTATACACACATACTGCTAAACTAACTGCTCTCAAACAATAATAATATTGTCCATCCTTAACATATTTCTTGAGCTTGATTCACATAACTACCGCTCCTGCGGTCTCACAATATCGAGAGGTATCCCCACTCTTAATGCAGTGGTTCGTTCTCCACTCTATTCACTTATAAACATAAACTTCTGCAATCAATCTAATTTACATAACACATTTATTTGTGGCCTATAAACCTTATTTGCCTTGAGCTGCGCTCATTGTAGGCTGTCCACACACACTGTACTTCTCTGTACAACATTACATGGTTTGGATGTTATATGAGCTCCATGACAAGGTCGTTGCATTCCGTTTCCTTTCATGGGATGCCCCTTAGGACTGTCAGTCCGTCTCCTGACAACTTATATCTAAACTGGGTGTTAGTTTCAACCCTTGTGTTTCTGTCACGTTATTTCGTGCAACAATTGTTGATGCGAACACCCTTTAAGGATTGCTCCTGGGTGTTGCTAAGTCATACCATTACATCTGGTTCGCACTTATTGGTATATTCAGTTAGCCACACCGTTTGCGTTCTTAACTGGTTATTATCTCCTTCTGTGAAGATCAACATTTCCTGGTAGTGTAGGTACTCATTCTGGGAGTTTCATCCCGTTCTTTGCACATTAATGTGTCCACATTAGGCATCTGCTTAGCCATGGACAGGCTGGGTCACCGTTCCAGCTAACATGTTTATCCCTGAGGATCCTTAGGACATATACGATGTCTTTACATTTCAGTTAGTGTACTTCACACCCCCTGACTCTTAAACATTTCCTTGGAAGGAATTCACTAATTCCTTTAGTCTCGTTAACTTAACTGGGTTCCTTAGTTTCAACTATTCCTGGTAATCCTTAGCTGTTGTTTGACTTATACTGCTGACCGTAGAACGGAGTCGACTACTTTCCCATGTTTCAGACTCTACTCGTATACATATGTGGGGTACCATACTGATACATTACTACTTACCCAACTAACCATAAGTAGGTCTGTCAGGCCCACAAGCTCCTATCGGAGTGCGGTCGTCCCACAATTCAGTTGGTACACTCGTAGTGTCCGTCACACGCCTAGGTGAAGTATTCTGTTGTCAACTCCCTTATATTGTCCCGTGACAATATTCATTCCTTGCTTCCCGAACTTAATCGAGGGAAAGTTTATCCACTGTTGTATCTTTATCAACTGCCCTTGGTTTTACTGGTTTGGTTTAAAAGAAGGTTTGAAAGAAGTGTTGGTCTGAAAGAAAATCTGGTTTTGAAAAGAAAAGGGTTTGAGCAAATCTGAGTTTGAAAGAAAATTTTCATGGTTTCACAACATCTTCTTACCCTAACCAAGTCTAGCTTCTCGCTGACTGGTGTACTTCCAATTACAGAGGTTAGGCTGTTCAGCCCTTCCACAGTTATAATGATCACACTTAACTTCGTGGTACTTTACCAAGTACTTTGTAGTTGTTAAAACTTCCCTGAACAGCCCTGTTATAGCAGCACTTGCCATGGCAAGTGCGCCATGCTAACTGGCTATCGGTTAATCACACACCGGTTGCGGTATTGTTCTTACCGCACTGTCATCAGTGGCCTTGTTGGCCCTCACTTGATCTTACTGTCTTGATAATAGCTCCTCTAGGTGACTTCTCACTGTCTTCACATGATAATCATCAACTAGGGTGTTTCCCATTCTGGGAGACCCCCTTTTTCTTTTGTATTGTTTCCTCTTTGTAGCCCTTTCCACGTATTTGTCGTGGTTACTGAGACTTGTCTCTTGTTTGGGCACTACGTTGTAGTTCCTTTGTCGGTTGGTATACCGTTGGTGTATTATTTATCAACTATGGTCCCGTAGACACTCGTCTTGGGTTTTATTAATCCACTTCTGCCTGTTGCATGGTCGGTGTGTTGCAAGCTGGTTATTCTCTGACTGCTCGGCATGTCGACCCAGGTTGCCGGAAATTCTATTCTCTTATACACAAAATTCTTCATTCTTCGCTATTGCATGCGGTTAACATTGTTCAGATGGAAACCGTCTCCGGGATTCTCAGTTTTAGGATCTACGGTGACAGTGTGACTTTGTACCCTTAGAGGTATTCAATAACAGCCAGATCGGGTATTCCCGAGTAAGAGTGGACTTCCATCTCTGGCGTTGTTTTCCCAAGTTATAAAACAGGGGGTTTGTGGAGGGCGGGTTGGATATAGTAGGTTTTCAGTATTCACTGGTAGTTCCTAACTAGCGTATCTCTCACGCTATCACACTCAACTTAACCCAAAGTACTAAAATCCTAACTCGGTACTTCCTAAGCTCGGTAATTCAGTCATCAGAGCGATACTTCGCTCTGATACCACTTTTGTAACACCCCATCCAACATTAACACACTTATAATAAACTGCAGCGGAAAAACAAACCTCATCACATTACTAACTCGTTGGTGTTACACCGCCGTTAGCCACCCACGTGGCTAACAAGGCTAATACACATACATTGTACCGGTCTGATGGCTAAATTCCCGAGCGACTACACATTACTATTCCTTTCCATTAACACAACAACAACGTACCCTTCCAACTATACGAGTATTTATAAACTGATGCCGACAACAATTTCGGTCTTACTACACCTACTGTATATATACACTTAGATGATTACCCATGTACAATGCTACCCCGTCCTACTCTCGAACGGCTTCCAGCTCTCTGTACCTGAAATAGGAAAAAGGAGAGAAAGGGTGGCCCCCAAGGGGCTCAGCACCTTTGGCGGTATGGTAATCCCGCAGCCCACATGCTACCGGGCCACGCACAACTAATTGTCGTCTTAGCATGCAGTTGATTATATTTAAATCATGCATGCAACTGAAAAACACATAACACATAATCATTTCGCCTCAACGGCTCACAAACGGATAATATACTTCTACTTATAAGTCACTCATGGTATTCATTATCCCTAGAGTGTTCTCCTCTAGTGGAGCTACTTCCTTAATAGACGACACTGCCCTTAAATCGGGTTATCCTTAACGCCCTCTATCACAAACTGGGATTCATTTCCATGATCCACACCACTCCATATCTTACACCATAACATTCCTCACATAACAAACATAACAACACTTTTCACGTTTCGACGTGCACATGAAAAAATCGTAATAGGAATTGCATTACAAAACATCACATAACATAACAGGAACGGTCCTGTAGGAACCGACCCAACCTGGTTAATTCACTGGTGAGCCTAGAGAATGGTGCCACTCTCATGGTAAGCTCGTTATACAATACAACAACACTCATTACCGTCCTAATAGTCGAGACGAGTAACTTAAGTTAAGATGGTTCGGGTTTGGAGGCCCGAACACATCACACAAACATGTTCCCCCTATAACCGATCATAAGTCAGAATAGAAGCTTTGGAGTGAGCTATGGGAGATATAACCGTGAGGAGGAAACAACCATAAAAAGAGAAGGGTAAGGCTAGAAGGTAGATACCCTCTCCCAACAAAGCGCGACCGGCCAAACCGGATTCCTCACTACTGTTAGTACTCACTTACTTTTAGATATTAGTTAGAACCCACTATGGAGTCTATCATAACTTACACTCATACGTATTAGAAGGGGTTTAAACATACAAGGGAGATCCCTACATTCACTTACACAACATCACATAATCAACTCACGCATAGCCGTGGTTAGAACGCCCCATGGTTGGGTCGTTTAATCCGAATACCGAACTCTCATGTGATTCTAGACTCAGTTAACTAAGGTTAACACTGCCGAGGTTAAATGGTATCGGAGTTGAACACGCCACATATATGAATTACTGTAAACTCATTACATGTTTAATCTTACAACGTGGCAAACATACAGAAAAACACATTGGCATACAAGCCGGTGTAATCCGGTAGAACACAGGTTGCAAGAAAACCATACCTGTCACCGGAGTCCACTTTATCACGTCCACTTATGTTCCTCGAGCAATTCTCGAACAACTGATAACATTACATATACTTTTATTAACTTCGGGGTAACATGATTGTTTAAGGTCTAATGCTTATAACTTTCCCCCCCGTTAACTTAGTTACATAACTTCACTTTTTAACTTGTTTTACTTTCACTTTATTTTTTATTACAACTTTTCACCCACTTAATTGTCATTAAAACTCACCTAACAAGTCCTTAACAACCTCATAACATCATTAACCATCAATCCCCATCATTACACATCATTTCCATACCTTAAACAATGTTTTTGGTCCATACAGCGCCTTGTCCGAACTTGTGTCCGGACTTCCCAAGTTCGGACACCGTTCGAGACTCTATGGGTGCAAACTGGTGAATGTCCGAACTTGCGTCCGGACTTCCCAAGTTCGGACGCTGTTCGAGGCCAAACCAGAGAAATAAATAGGTGTGTCCGAACTTCCCATGTTCGGACGGTAGTTCGGACGCTGTTCGAAGATCAGAATATTCACGCGCACACAGGCACGTCCGAACGTCCACATTCGGACGGTAGCTCGGACCGCCAAGAACTTCACTTTCCAAGTTTTGTTTCATCTATTCTCTTCATCCATTGACTACCCAAGCTTCATACATGAACTTAGGCATATTCTAATACTAGAATATCATTTTGATTCACCTTAAAATATTGTCCAACTTGTTACTCAATCTTCTTATCAAATCTCTTAACACTTGTAACATTTCCTTTTTGTTTTCCAAGTGGTGTTTCACCTTAAATAACCACTACACTAAAATGCTTCCTCACCTTCATAACATCATCTCCCAAGCATCTCCTCTTACTAACCAAATCCTCTTTTCACAACTTCTTGAATTCCTTTCTCAAAACCTTACCTAAACATCATTCTCTCCATACTCATCAATATTACCTAAACCTTAAACAACTTCTCCAAGACTTTAATACATCCTAAAAACTCACATTGGATTTTCTAGAACTTCCAAGATAATGCCTAAATCCTTGTAGCACCTTAGAACACCTTAATGCATGTTTTCTTCCTTAGTGAAACATTTACTCATTCCTAACAATTCCTAGTTCACCCAAGTTCATTCAAAACACTTAAAACTCCTTATACATTTTACAAATTTTGCCATGGGTTCTCTTAGCACATCACCATTCCAAAGCTCATAGTTTTCACCATTAAACACTCATGAACACCTAAATCCACCAAGAACACCATCACACACAAGACTTCACCAAATTTACACTACATCACAATATAGTGCACAGTTTAAATTGCTTGGCACTTAGGCCCTTAAATAACATGGCTCTTAGGCCCTTAAATTGCGTAAATCTTAAACACTGAATCTCCCACATAAATAATGCCTTTAACCTGCAAATACACCCAACAATACATATGCCCTTAATAAACTCCTTGAGAGCATTTCACTAGCTCATTCACCATTGGCTCCTTAGATCATTTTAACAAGTAATATAAACTCACTTCTTCTTAGGCATTTAAACTACATTGAGATAGCTTGTTTACCTCCTTTTTCCTCACAAACTTCTTTCTTGTTTCCTTGTAAAACCGGTAGGGTGTTTGGTTGTTTGCCAACTTCTAAACAATATACACATAATAGAATGAGTATTCAAGCATTATGCTTCATCTCATTGTAAACCCTAGTTACACATATTTTTTAACACATTAAGGTAATTGTTTTACCTTGGAATTGGAAAAGAGCTTGAACAAGTATCAAGAGAGGACTCCTCCTAGCCCTTGGAAGATTCAAATGAAGCTAAAACAAGCAAGGTGAAAACACCATTGTGAGGTGAATTTTCGGTCAACATGAAAACATGGAGGAAACATGGATTTTCTTTGAGTTTCCTTACCTTGAAGCAAAGGAGAGCAAGAATATGTGGAAAGGTGAGCTCAAGCTCCTTCAATGGTGAATCTTCATGGCATCAAAATTGAGTTCTTGAAGATTTGAAAAGATAGAAGTGTAGAGCTTGGTCTAACTAAGACAAATATGGTCTTAGAATTTGATTTGGAGCATGGAGTTGGATTTGGCAAAGGAATGAAGATGGAGAAGAGAGGTTGCCATAGAAATCGTAAATGGAGGAAAGGAGAAGATGAAGAAACCGTGTGAATACAAGAAGGAAAGAGAGAATGAAGGTAAGTTTGCTTTTGTTAAGATATTTATATATAAAGCAAAATAGTACTTTACTTATAAGCTTTACTTTCCTTATTTGATTTCTTTTACAAGTTGGTGACTCACACCTTGAAAAACCGGCCCCATATAGTTAGAAGGGTATAATAGTCTTTGTTTGTCAATTTAATTACTTATGATAACTTATGTTACAAACTAGCTTATAAAAAATCACTATTCACAAAAACAAGGCACATAGAAGTGAAATTTTTGATTTCCCATTGATATAGCCACCCAAATGTGATACTATATAGTACACATGTTAATTAAAGAGTAATGATGGACATTTAGCCATTCAAAACTCTTTTACAAGACAATTTTTTCAAAAATGTGCTTTAAGGCTCCTTAAAGCACATTTTGTGTTTTAACTTGTTTTCAAGCTTGGTTTTCTTTGGTAATTGATTTAATATGTTCATTAACATATTTATAAGGTATAGATATGACCTTTAGGTCTTATACAAATTTATTCCAAGCTTAGAGCACATTTTGCTCTTATTGACTTTAAGGTATTTTCTTGTGTTTTGTTTGGTTTCATTGTCTACCAAGGTTTCCTAAGGACTTAATTAGCCTTATTAAATCATACTTGAATATTATTAAGTCTTGGTAGGCTCTTTGGGTCCTAACCAAGTTCACTCCAAGCTTAGAGCATGTTTTTGCTCAAACTGTGTCTTAATGCTTTATTGCATTTTACTATGGTTTAAACTGTTCACTGATGTTTCTAAGGCACTTTTTAGCCTTTACATACCATAGTTTGATATTTAAACCACATATCAAGGTTTGGGGTATTTCAGGTGTAATCCGGTAGGACACAGGTTGCAAGAAAACCATACCTGTCACCGGGGTTTCACTCTAACGTGCCATCACATGTTCTTCGTAACATCTTTGAACAACTGGTAACATTACATTTACTTTCATTAACACCGGGGTAACTTGTTTATTTAATGTCTAATGCTCGTGACTTACTCCCGTTAATCAGTTAAATAACTTCACATTTTTAACTTGTTTTACTTTTACATTTTAACACAACCTTTCACCCACTCAATCATCATTATAGCTTACTTAACATGTCTTTAACAATCTTATAACATCATTACTTATCAATCCCCACCATTACATATCATTTTCCAACCTTAAACAACATTTTTAGAGTGGTCCGGGACTTGGTCCTTACCTTAAGCCCCGGACCAACACTTAATCTAACTCTCGGTGGTTTTATGTAGTGGTCCGGGACTTCATACAGAACTTAAGTCCCGGACCAAAATAAGCTAACAATCCTCGGGGGTAAATCAGGGGGTTGTCCGGGACTTAGTACATGACCTAAGTCCCGGACCAAGGTAGTACAAGAACTCTCGGCCCTTTTTCATGCATGGTCCGGGTCAACTTCCAATACCTAGTCCCGGACCGCTGTAATAGATTCCCAAATTTGACATTTTCAAGTCTTGTTTCTTCTATTCTTTTCATCCATTGATTACCCAAGCTTCCCATGTGATCTTAGGTATATTCTAATGCTAAAATAACACCTCAAACTTGTCTAATTCCATATCCAACATGTTACTCAATTTCTTACAAAATCTACCCACACTTGTGATACTTTTCCTTAGGTTTCTAAGTGGTAGTTTTTATGCCTACTACCTCAACTAACCAAAGTGTTGTCTCACAAACATTACCACTACTACAAAGCATTATCTCTCACAAACACCTCCATTACACAACTCCTTTTATTTCCACAAGTTTACACTTAGACCTTCACAAGGCATTATTCTTATCCTTTGTTTACCAAAACTTGCACAAGGCTTTACACTTCACATAACATGACTTTGGTGTGTATTAACACCCATTTGAGTTCTAAATCCTCTAAAACAATGCCTATGGCATCTTAACATCTAAGAACACCATGATTCACTTTCTTTCACCATCTTGGCACTTAACACATTTCTAGCACCTTCTAGGTCATAAAATCTCCTTAGAACACATAAACTCCTTTGTTAATCAACTAAATTTTGCCATAGCTTCCCTTGTATATTCTCACACCCAAACACTTAGGTTCTCACCTTTTGACAACCAAAAACACTTAATCACTTAATACACATTCCTTACACACAAACATATTGTTTTCTTTCATCCTTTAACCATCCAAGATATTCATCTACACAAGAGATGTTCTTTACACACAACTAAACCTTTAAACTACACTACATCACAATATAGTGCATAAACTTAAATTGCTTGGCACTTAGGCCCTTAAATAACATTAAACTTAAACACTGAATCTCCACATTTAAATGCCTTCAACCTGCGAATACACACAACAATGCTCCCATGTCTTTTTAGTCCACCTTGTGGATAGTTTTCTAGCTCATTTCCCATTGGCTCTTTAAGTCATTTATTAAGCAAATATAGCTCAATTTCCTAGTACAATAAACCACATTAAGAGAGGTCATTTACCTCTTTGTTTTCCAAGCTTTCTCACTTGTTTTCTCTTGTTTTTCTTGATTGAAAATCGGCAAGGAACTTTAATCACTTGTCAACCTTCTAACCAATACACATATAAGGGTAATGAGCATTAAATTTAATACCCAAACTCATAATTAAACCCTAGGTTTACATAAGTGTCTTAAAACACTAAAATTTGATGATTACCTTTGGAATTTGAAAGAGAACTTGGATAAGTAGTAAGATAGGACTCCTCCTAGACCATTGGAGATCAATTCAAGCTAAATGGAGAACAAGAAAATACACCATTAAGTGGTGAATTTTCGGCCATGTATGGAAATGAAGGAAACATGGATTTCTTTGATCTTTATTACCTTAGAGCAAAGGAGAACAACAATGTGCAAGAAGGTGAGCTTTTCCTCCTTCAATGGAGATTCTTCATGGAATCAAACTTGAGCTCTTGAAGATTTGAAAAGATAGAAGTGTAGAGCTTGGTCTAACTAAGACAAATATGGTCTTAGAATTTGATTTGGAGCATGGAGTTGGATTTGGCAAGGAAATGAAGATGGAGAAGAGAGGTTACTATAGCAAATCGTTTTTGAAGAAGAGAGGAGAGGATGAAGACGGTGGGAACAAGGAGAAAAGAAGAGAATGAGGTGAGAGGTCTACCTTTGAAGATATTTATGTTAAAAGCAAAAGTAACCTTTTACTTACTTTTCTTTCTTTCTTTTAATTTACTAGCACATGGTGGTGAGTCACCACATAGGAAACCGTCCCCCTCCTTTAATTAATAGAGATAAGGCCTTGTTTGACCATCAAAACAACTTATGTTGACCATCAAAACAACTTATGTTGACTTATATTGTAAACTAGCTTATTTTTGTTACTATTCACAAACTAAGGCACATATTTGTGAAATTTTTGATTTCCCATTGATTTAGACTTCCTAATGTGATACTAAGTAGTACACATGTTAATTAAAGAGTAATGATGGACATTTAGCCACTCAAAACTCATTTACAAGACAATTTTTCAAAAATGTGCTTTAAGACTCCTTAAAGCACATCTTGTGTTTTAACTTGTTTTCAAGCTTGGTTTTCTTTGGTAATTGGTTTAATATGTTCATTAACACATAATTAAGGTATAGGTATGACCTTTAGGTCTTATACAAACTTATCCCAAGCTTAGAGCATGTTTTTACTCCAACTGTGTCTTAGTGTTTTACTGTGTTTTACTATGGTTTAAATTGTACACTAATGTATCTAAGACACTTTTTAGCCTTAATATACCATGGTTTAACATTTAAACAACATATCAAGGTTTGGGGTATTTCACATCTGGTGACTTATGGAATGTTTCCCACGCTTAAGGTTGTATAAAATGCCACTATGTGTTCTTTGCATCCATTCTACACTTCGTGAGAGTTTAGTTGTACCATTTTTTGATTGCACACAAGGGGGAAATATGGTGAATACTCAGATTTGGACTAACGCCAGTTATTCATATACAAACGTATAGATGTCCACATTTTAGGGGGAAACTATAAATGTATATATTATATACTTATGGTTTTTGATGTGTGGCAAACCAGGGCTTTGTCAGCCTTATTACACTCAGCAAGTGTAATTCGGTTGATTTCACAGAATCAACAAATAGATTCCTATGTTCCGGCTTTACAGATTTAATATTAGATAAATATTATATTGTTAAGATCTGCGGTTAACAAGTTAGCTATTTACAAATTGTTTATACTTGGGTAAATAGTTATTCTAGGAAATTCGTTTAGGTTGTTAGGATTGTCTTTCGGATTGAGTATATATATATATACTTGTATAGGTTTGTTATACGGGTATCACTTGCACTGTAGAAGTTCCTGTACAGCGCATTCAACCCTAACTCGAAATAGTGAGAGTGTTCTTGATTTAAGCGATTGTGTTTAGTCTAAGTAGTTAGACTTGGGTGTGATTGTTCAAAGTGTTGAACAAATCTGGTGAGGAGTTTTTCACGCTATTAATAAAAGATTAGTAGCTGAGTTTTCTTCAGTATCATTGTCTCGTTCATCTCGCACATTGTTCAATAGTTCAGGCTTGTACTGAACTTTCTGGGTAATTATATCACGAACTTACAAAAACATACTAGATTTTGTTATATTGCGACTTCGTGTGACTAGTCCTTTTCAGTGTCACTATCAAAAATATCTTAGTCAATTTTTCTTTTTACAACTTAAAATGATTGCAATACATAAATTTTTTACCATTGAATGAGTCCCTTGTACGTCCTCATCAGCGTTAATGTCACCTAGACGGGACTAGTTAAGTTTTTTTTAATTAGTGTGTTATAGACATTATTTATAATATATCACAAGTTTTGATTGAATATTATATGTTTTAAAAGCATTTATAAATTTTATGAAATAAGAGCAATATCATAAAAGAATTTTAAATTTCGACCAGAGGAATGAAAAGTCGACTAAATATACGAGTTCAATAACTTTCATATCAATCTGGGCGATTTATATGTCAACTTGAACATCCTTTAACAATAAAAAAAACTAAAATGAACGACAATAAAATAGGTACATTACATATACTCAATTAACAATAATATTTTGCCCCTGCTAGCATTATTTTTATATTTAAAAGGTTTATATTACATAAATGAAGAAAACATTATTTTTTTAATAAAAAGATACATCTATAACCGTCACGGTGAGGGAAATTTGACTCCCATCCCATCACGGAATTTACAGGGTTACTCCCTAATTGCTGTCATTTTTCTTGTGAGGAGGTTTTTTAATCCATACGTGTTCAGTTCTTCTCAGTCGTCATGGTGGGTGGGTAAGGTGGTGGGTCGCCGTAGGTCCCGCCGCCGTAGCTCCCGCCGTAGTCATAAATTCTTCGAATAGGGTGGGAGGGGTCATCATGGGATGGTCCGTGCCTGATTTGTCTGCCGGATTTTTCATCGTTCATGGGTCCTGCATATAAACGAGTTTAGAAACAGTTACTAGGTTTTATTTAAAACAAAAAAGGATATTATGGACAGATTCATGTCAATGTCAAGTATAGTTAATCAAACCCAATCCGATACAAATAATAGAGTTTGGAAAATAAATTCTAATACCTCCGTCCCACTTTGAGTGTCTTGTTTGCTTTTTGGCACGTTTTTCCACCTCAATATTAAATATATAAGATAAAATAATTTTATAAAATAAATTTCTACAACATATAGTTTTTCATATAAGCTTTCTATTGTAAAACTTAGATTTGTAAAATTATGTTATCTTACACGTTAAATATTGAAGTCAAATGACATGTGCAAATAGTAAATCAGACGGTCAAAGCAGGACGGAAGGAGTATTAGATTTAGACAAAATTATTAGATCCGTATTTAAATACTATCTTCGTTTAATAATATTTATTATTTTAGACAGTGACGTCCCGTAGATTTTGGGGTCCCTGTGCAGAGTTAAGTTAAGATTTTTTTAATTAGTAAACTGTAATACATTTACAGAATATTTCTTATTTTTAAACACTTAAAGTCATAAAATTTATTTTTTTCTTAAAAGTAAAATTATAAAGATATAAAACCTAATTAAATTTATAATTTATTTACATATTTATAAATACTAGTTCAAATGAAGCCCCTAAAAGTTGGGAGCCCTGTGCCAAAAAACATGTTAGACATGCTCCGAGCCGCCCCTGATTTTAGAATGTGAATCTTATTTAAAAGTATAAGGTATCGTCTTTTTTTACACATTTTAATCTATTTTTGACCAACATAAAAATAATTATTATCTAGATAAAAAAGTTAAATTAGGGACACGTATGTCTTTTTCCTAGTTTTCTTAATAAGTCGGGGCTGCTGTTGGGTCCTGCTACTGGAAATTGAGAAGTTGTCTGCTGATAGTTTTACAGAAGCTGTCAGCTGTTGATTTTGGTGTTTGGTGGAATGTCTGCTGATGGTTTTAAAAAGCAGAGACAGTTGTTTGGTTCTGCTGCAGAAAATTGAGAAGCTGTCTGCTGATGATTTTGCAGAAGCTGTTAGCTGTTGGTTTTTGGTGTTTGGTGGAAACCTACTTATTTTAGAAATTAAGAAGCTGTCTGCTGCTGGAAGCTGTCCCCAAACAAGCTCGTAATTTTATCTAAATAATATCAACTTAAAAAAATAAAGAAATAGAGACAGAAAAGCAACACACCAGTAATCTTCACCCCGTTTGCGGTTGCATCAGCCAGTACAAAACTGGACACGAGAGTTACGGCCAATACAAGGCCGACGAGGAAGAAAGCCTTTGTAGAGGCTGTCATATTTATATAAGTATGCCAATCTCACAACTCAAGGAAGTTCAATAAGGTTTTGAATGTGAAGTTGTCTACCGGTGAAGGGTTTTGGCCTCTATTTATTAGCAAACCCAAGTTGCTTATGATAGTCGAGTCGACGACACAGAGGGGTAGCTCCAACCGCAAGCGTCAACAGATAATCGACAAGTGTAAGCGTTTCTATGGTTCACAAATATTCATTTAGATTTTAATGAAAAAGACATCGTGACTAGACAAAATTTATTAGCTGGCGCTGCCCTACTAAAATATTCCTATTGCGTAACATTTTTTTTTGAAAGAAACCTATTACGCAACTTGTTCTTCCCGTTGTGCATTGTAGAAAATAATATTCAACAAAGAAAATTCAAAATAATAACAACTTACAAGGAGAGAAGTCTACTTGTTGTCACCTCCCGCCTAGTAGTAAGCACTAATAGGTCGAGTTACATTGTTCTGGTCTTGGGCTAAGTCAGATCCAACCGTCATTTAGTCATTCTTTGTACAGTCCATTATAATATCAGGTTCTTATTATAAATAGGACTCTTTACACTGAATACAAGATAAAGCCATATTATTACATAACCCTACATTATCATGGTATCCCTAATCCCGTCTTTACTAACCTCCCCCGACAGATGGTAGATAGTGCGGGAACGCCGCTCATAATATTGTGCGGCTGTATATGTGGCAGTTCAGCTGACTGGACTGCTTATGTGGCATTATAAATGGGGTAATATTTGTATTAATTTTAAATAGTCATAACTTTTAAAATATAAGTCTAAAATTAAAAAATTTTACATTATTGTTCATCTAAATTCAAACTCTTTAAAACAAGACCAGTCATGAATATGTTTTGACAAATTTAAAAATTTATGTTAGTTATGTGTACATATCAACATATATCAATGACACTTATGATTCACTACGTACAGTTTAAAATACACCATATAACATTAATAATACACCAGAAAACAATAATGATTCAGTATTTGTTCCGAAGTTTGTTATCTAATTCACCACTTATTAGTTAATGAATCATAATACCAATTTCAATGAATCATAATATCAAATTTAATGAATCATAACATCATTTTTGGTGAATCATCAGTCAAATATAAAAAGAAAAATTTTAAACAATAATACAACATAAAAATAATATTTGGTACATTAAAAAAATACATGATTCACCATATAAGGTATAAAATACACCATACAACAATAATAATACACTACAAAACAATAATGATTTTTATCGGGTTTGAAATTTGTAATCTAATTCACCACTTATTAGTTAATGAATCATAATATCAAAACTAATGAATCATACATGATTTTAGTGTATTATCATACACATGTAAAAATAAGTTTTTTTTCAAAGTTGTCAAAACATATCCATGACTGGTCTTGTTTTGAAGAGCTTGAATTTAGATGAATAATGATATAATTTTTTTTTCATTTTGGACTTATATATTAAAAGTTACAACCATTTAAAATTAATATAATAAAAATGACAGCCCAGTCAGCAAAACAGTCCAGTCAACAGCTGACTGGGACTGCCATGTCACAGGCTTGCACCATCTTTTTTCACGGCGTTCCTGTACGCTCGAATTTCCGAATATGTCTCCCCGACTAAAACCACCGTTCCCTACCCAAATCACCAAACACTACTTGATAATTAGTGTGCTTAAAGGGTATTTTGGTAATTAGTGTGCTTAAAGGGTATTTTAGTAATTAACCACATGAGCGAGTTCCATATTGGTTATATGGAATAACAAACAAGACCTAATAGAAGGTGTCCTCTTATGTAAAGCATCACTAAGAGGTGTGTCTCTATGAAAAGGTAGCTTTGGGTGAAAAGATGTCTTTTGGTGAAGAGGTGTCTTGTGGTGAAATATGCTTTTAGGTGAAAATGTGTCTTGTGTGAAAAGGTGCATCATGGTGAATAAGTGTCTTTTGGTTGGAAAGGTGTATTTTTAGATGGAAAGACATAGTCACACTGAGGAAAGACGTCAATTAGTGATATGTCTTTCCATACCAACACAACCAGGGTAAGAGGTGTTTTTTGGGTAAGGACATGTCATGGAAGTGTGTCTTTATGGAAAGACAATATTTAAGATATATCTTCCCATATAATCACTTCTAACACCTATAAATATCCTACCATTGTTATCAGTTTCCAACACACAATTCAATTGATCTCACTTGTCTATAAAATCTCTCTCTCTCTTCTCTACAAGATCTCTCTCTCTCTCTCTCTCTCTCTCTCTCTTCTTCTCTCTCTCTCTCTTTCTCTTCAAGATATCTATCTTGTTTTCAACAAGTTCTATCTTGTCTTCACCAAAAGATGTCTCTCAAACTTCCACTTGTACAAGCATTCAAAGTCGGAAGCATTTACTTTGCGAAAAGCACTGAATCGAACCTTCGATTCAATACCGGAATACCATAGACCAAAGAAGGAGATCCAATCGAGATGGAAGATCAAGTTATTGCTCTTCTACAAGTAAGAAATTTCGTCATTGGCATCAAAGCTCAGGTTGGCTATTGTTCCCATATATTTAAAATTTCATCATTTGGTATGATATTTTATTATGAAAATCTCTTCTCCTTCTTATTTTTCTAAGCCTACTATACTTTGGTACAAAATTACAAATTGCTTTAAATTCAAGACCGGATTACGAAGGTGGGGTCTATATTTGTTACAGATTATCCAGTTAAGTGTACTAGTACATCAAATTGATTTATTGGATCTACTATATTTTATATAGATTATCCAATGTGTCTACTGATATTGCCAATTTGCTTCGATGAATCTACTGTATATTTTTCTTCAGACTATTCAACCAAGTCTACTGGTGGACCCTACCGTATTTTTGTATAGATTGGTTTTTTCGTCTACTATACTTAGTGTGCATATTAGGATTAATTTAAACAGGAGATAATTTTCTAAGAACTTGTAAAATATTTTTTGTAATATGTTAGACCTTTGTGTCATAAATAATCTATGTGATTATAAAGAATTGTGCATCACGTGTCATGTTGTTTGTGTAAGAACAATTTTTCTTGTGTAGATAAATCATGGCACATATAAAAGGAGCCTAAAAAGTTTTATAAGGATACTAAAAAGGTCAAAGCAGATGGATAAGTACCCTCTTATATAACAACAAATTTGTTGTTTGGTCATGTACTCGTGTTGTACATATTAATTTGTTATTAAAAAAGAAAGAGAGAGAGAGAGAGAAATTCATATTAAGCTCTTGGTGAGGTCTAAAGCTGGGTATATGTATTTTTCCCCGTGGGAGTTTCATGTGTTGAATTAATTATTTGATTATTTGTTTGATAACTAGTATTTTGGATTGATTATAAGCTAAGCTTGTTTTTTTCTTAAATACTTATTTGAGGACAAGTGATTATTTAATTCGATGTGATTTATTTTTTATATGATGATTGCATTATCTTATTCTTTTATTGATTTTGCGTAGAGAAATGGTTAGAAATAATAGTATATGCAATGGCATTGTTGCTGACCTCACCAAGAAGGACAAGATCTTAGATCATAATTAGGACACATGGAGTCGTAAGATCCAATATGTGTTAGAGGACCAAGGCCTTCTTGAACATTATCCTCGACTATGACCCAACCTGAAGTACCACCCGAGGTCCTAATAAGGAACATTTTAGAGTGGCCTTAGAAGCATATAATGCTTGGCAGAAGAAGAGTCGAGTTGCCCGAATAATATTGTTTAGTAGCATGATAGCTGATCTCATGTTACGGTTTGAAAAAAGCAAGACCGCCAATGGCATCGGGATGCCGTGAAGTGGACTTTTGGCGGTACTACTGTTACCGGACAATGTCAGCTTCAGATGCGATTGGACAATTATAAAAAGAAACCAAATCTTACTATGGTTGAACATATCACAACCATGTCCAATATGATTCAAGAGCTAACTCTGCTCTTAAGTCAAAAGTGATGAGCAGCACATTCAGGCTTTGATTCGGCCATTACCCCTGGGTCGAGATTGGAGTTCCCCAAAACAAAGTTTGACCCATGACGAGAACATCAAAACCTTTGTGTTGTTGCTCGTCACCTTACGCTAAAGGAGGATAGAATTATGTATGAAAATCCTCCCATAGACACTCATATGACATCCTATGATAATTCGGGTCAAAATAATAGAAACCGTAAGAAGGGTATAACAAGCATTCAGGAAAGAAGCAAAAAAGAGGAAATCATACCAAAGGAAAGTTTGGAGGAAGCCAAACTAACAAAGACAAGAATGTTGAAAATAAGAAAAGCAAGCCCAAGGGAGTTTTCTATATTTGTTAGAAGGCTGGACACTATGCCAGGGAATGCCCACAGGAACAGTGTGTGACCTATAAATTTTTTGTACTAAGTCTTTTGTGGCATCATGTTTTATGTCAAGTTCTAACTCCAATTTTTGGATTGTAGACTCAACAACCACCGAGCACATACCGCATGATCGCACTTACTTTGTTGAGTTATGTCGCATCCCTAGAGGGAGTAAAGTTATCTATGTGGGAAACAACACAGCTGTAGATGTACACGACATAGGAATGTGTAAACTAAATCTCTCTAGTGGGAGAACTTTATATCTATATAATGTGTTGTATGCCCCTAATATTAGGCGGAGTATGATGTATGTTCCTACCTTATTAAAGTTAGGTTATGTATTTAACTTTAAAAATAATGTTATGAATTTGTATTCCAGGAGTATCTGGACTGACATGGAGAAATAAATGAAGGTTTTATTATCCTACAAACTTGTCCAATTTTCTTTTCTCATGAATATGGCTATATTGCTTCTTCTTCAAATATCTATGTTTCTGTAGAAACGTGATATTCACGCTTGGGACATATCGACATTGATAAAATAAATAGATTAGCCAAGGATGAACATCTTAGTGAACCAGATAAATTCAAAATGGAAATCCTTGAACCATAATTGGCTGGCAAAGCAACACGTAAGCCTTTTGGTAAGGTTCAAAGGGCTACTTAACCTTTGTAATTGATCCACTCTGACATTTGTGGGCAAATGGATGTAGAAGCAAGGGATGGTGCCAAGTACTTCATTATATTCATTAATAATTATACTAGATATGTCTATATATATATATATCTTATCAACCACAAATCAAATGCTTCCGAATGCTTCCAAAATTTTGTGACTCTTGTGGAGAATCAGTTAGACATTAAAATTGAGGCTCTACGAACTGATCGAGGTAGAGAATATTTATCTCATCAATTTAAAGACTTATGCACATAAAAAGGAATAGTTCAACATTTAAACTAATCCTTACACCCCTCAATAAAATGGAGTTTCTGAAAGAAGGAATAGAACACTCATGCAGGGGCGGAGACAAGGGGGGGGGGGGGGGGGGGCTGGTGGGTGTGTGGCCCCTCCAACTCCCTCGGGTACATACTTAAATTAGTTTTAGTCTTATTGTTATATAGTTTATTTATGTTAATAGATATTTGTATGTCCCCATAACTTTTTGTAAAATATCACATGATATCACTAAATTTTATTTATTATTAATTTAATTTCTATTAATATGTAACATTTGTTTTAAAGAAATATATTGTAAAAATCATTTTTAGTCTATATTAGATAAGAAAGCTCTTAATATTCTTATTTTAGCAATATAGTCTAAAGTAAAATGGATTATTATGTCACTATTAGTAATCATGTACCCTTGTTTCCACAATACAAGTGTTTTTAGTTTTTTATTACAGATTGTAAATTAAAATAATATTAGAATTGCTCAAATAACTTTTAGAAGAAGTTTTTGGAAAAAACTACTAGTTTAGAACTATTGTTCTATATTAATTGCATTAACATATAATTTAGTATATCAATTTTTTAAAATTTGAAATAAAAAAAGTAAAAAAATCTTATTGATATGCTAATCTATATATTTTAATTTTATTTTATTTTTTTTTTGTCAAATTTTAATATCTAATATCAATTTTTAAATATATTTATAAGTATTAAAATTTATATTAATTTAAAAATTAAAATTAAATTAAATTTATTAATTAATATTATTAAAAAAAATTCTCGCCCCCTTACAAAAATTTTCTGGCTTCGCCCCTGCACTCATGGACATGGTTAGATCGATGATGTCACAAAATAATATTCCTATCTTTTTTGGGGAGATGCTTTGTTAGCAGCAACTCGTGTGTTGAATTGTGGTCCTTCTAAATCAATCTCTGAAACCCCTTATGAATCACGGAGTCAAAGATGACCAAATCTTGATCATATTCGACCATGGGGACGTGGCGCCTACATAACATCTACTCTCCATAAATATGGAAAATTAAGCACTCATGGGCAGAAATGTGTTTTCATATGCTACTATGTTAAGACATATATTCTTCACCTTATTATATATTCTCAGTTTAGTTTTATTTCTGTTTAGTGATGTATCTAGGTTATCTCAGTCATGTAATCTTCTAGTTTGTATTTAGGTTTATACTTGTATTTTTTCCTCTCTCAGTTCTTATATCCAATAACGGTATATTGCTGGACGTAATGTGGTCCCAGCATATAGTATATATATGTTGTATCTCCCTGTTATGCGAGACATATACAAGACTTATGTCTTAATAAAATGAGATGAATTTCAGTCACCCTCTCTTTTCTTTCATGGTATCAAGAGCGCAACCTGGGTCTATCTTTTTCCGACAAAATAAACTAGCTCCGCTTCCATCTCTCCGTCGTCAACCTCACTATCACAATTCCTTTACACCACCATTTCACCACTTTCATCTTGCGATAATATGTCTGGAGAAGATCCAAAAGCTCACGAAGCGATAGATTCATCAGACAAGGGCAAGAAATCGCTCAACCCTGAAACGCCTCCAGAAACCTGGAACGGCTACAGCAAGTTATCGCCGGAAGATGAAGAACTCTACACGCACCCCTCCAACAACCCCGGGATTGTCCTGGCCTACAAATTCGACGGAACGGGCTTTACTAAATGGAAACGCTCCTTCATCGTCGGGTTAATTTCGAAGAGCAAAGTAGGGTTTGTTGACGGGTCGACGAAGAGATCTCACTACCAAGGAGCAAGACAGAAAACCTGGGACAAGACGAATGGCATGGTTATCGGATGGATTTTCACAGCATTGGAAGATTCAATTAGGGAATCGGTCATGTACCTGAAAACGGCTGAAGAAATTTGGAAAGATCTTTGCAAACGGTATGATAATCCCTCCGGCACCCGTCTTTACTCTTTGAGGCAAGAAGCTCATAAGCTAGAACAAGGTAACCTCTTGATTAATGACTATTACACGAAGTGGGTGAAGATCTGGAACGAGGAAAAGGAAATCATAGAAATTCCCCTCTGTTCATGCGGATCCGCAGAGGCAATAAGCAAAGTACAAGAAAATCAAAGAGTCCTTGAGTTCTTGATGGGTTTGTGCGACTCATTTAAAGCAATTCGTTCCAGTTTACTCTTAATGAAACCCCTTCCCTCGATAGATCAAGCTTACGCTGTACTCAGAGAGGAAGAGAACCATCGAGCAGCCCACAAACATCGCAAACCCGATGGAGACATATCTTCTTTCACAAATTCAACCCTAACTCGCTCACCCCTGTCCAATGAAAATAAAACCGACAAGAAGAAGAGTAAATGCGGTCACTGCAAGAAACTAGGTCATACCACTGATAACTGCTACTGGCTAACAGGCAACTTTCCCAGTTACTGGAAAACCAAGCCAGACAGAGACAAGAAAGGATTTACTGGAGCAATATGTGATTCTCAAGCAAGTCAATCACAAGAACAAACCAACCAGGGAGTGCCGGGAATGTCAGACTCTCAATTGAAGGCTCTTGTGGCTTACTTGAGAATGCAGGATACCACCGGCAGTAACAAAAACCAGATGTGTATGACTTCTGTTATGAGAAGACAGGAGGGACCAACACTCGATGAGGAAGTTGATTACCAGAGGCAATTTGCAGGTAACCCTAAACTCAATTTCAATTCAAGTTTTCCTGATAAAACAACATGCATTAGTAACAAAACAATTAGTGATATTTGGATTTTGGATACTGGTGCTACTGACCATGTGTGTGGGAACAGAAATATATTTTTAGCAAACTATAAAATATGCTCATATGATGTAATGATGCCAGATGGGCATACCGGTCTTATTCAAGGCATAGGAAGTGTGAAAATTCATGACAAATTGATTGTGCATGATGTATTACATGTTGAAGCTTTTAAATTCAATCTGTTGTCTATAAGACAACTTCTGAAACAGTTTAAAGCATGTGCACTCATATATCAGAATGGATGTGTGTTGCAGGACCTTGATTCAAGGAAAAATCTGTTGTATGGTGTGTTGATGAATGGATTGTATGACCTGGACTGTGACAGGATAGTCTCTGCTGTTAATGTTCCTGTTGTTAAAAAAACCTTTTTACCTGTTTCAAACGCTTGTAATGTGTCTGATCTTGATGAAAGAAATGTCAATGATATGCGCCTTTGGCACAATAGGTTAGGGCACGCCCCTTTAGAGAAATTGTACAGATTACATTTGATAAGAAAGAATGAAATACCTGCTGATTTTGTGTGTGATTCGTGTCACAAGGCTAAAGCCCATAGATTACCATTTCAAAGATCTAATACTGTTAGTAAAGAAATCTTGGATCTGGTTCATATAGACATCTGTGGTCCTTTTAGAGCTTTAACCCATGATGATAAAAGGTTTTTTCTATCCATTGTTGATGATAAATCTAGAGCCTTATGGGTTAAACTCTTGCACTCTAAATCTGAAGCTTTTCAGTTCATCAAATATTTCATATCTCTGACCGAAAGGCAATTTAATAAAAGAATCAAGAAGATCAGATCAGACAATGCTTTTGAATTAGGAACTTCAAATGAGGGAAAATCCTATTTTGGCAGTCTAGGGATAGAACATGAAACATCCCGTCCTTATTCTCCACAGCAGAACGGAGTTGTTGAAAGGAAACACCGTTATCTTATGGAGACATCTAGGGCCATATTTTTTACCTCACATCTGCCCATCGATTTTTGGGGAGAATCTATACTATATGCAACACATATAATCAATAAACTTCCTAGTTCTTATCTTGAAGGAAAAACCCCTTTTGAGATCCTTTATAATACCCCTCCTGATTACAATCAATTGAGAGTTTTTGGATGCCTCTGCTATGCTTTGAATCTTGGAAACATGGGTGGAAAATTTGATCCAAAATCATCCCCTTGTGCCTATCTTGGACCTGCTACCAATCAGAAGGGCTACAAATTATTAAGGCTCTCAGACCACAAAATTATTGTTTCACGTGATGTAACTTTTCATGAATCTGTTTTTCCCTTCCAGAATAAGAAAATCCAGGATCAAAACAGCCCTGGCATACCTTCCGCATACCAACAGAACTCTGATTCTATAGAAGACAACACCTGCATCCCTCTTTTCCCCAATTTAAATCAAAACAATACTGATCACAACACCCAAACAGAAGATGTTTCAGTTACCTCCCAAACTAAAAATACTGCCTCTGTGCCTGTTGATAATACAGACATCACCCCCTCTGTCTCAGAAGAAATTCAAAACAGAGATGAAATAGGTCTGAGAAGGTCTAACAGAACCAGACAACCTCCCACTCATCTCAAAGATTACCATGTTTACATCAACAACCATCTGAAAGGAGATTCTTTTACCAATATCATTACTGCTAGAGTCAACAGATTGAGAGATCACACTCCTGTTCCTAATAATTCTGAATTTTTCAGTCTCACTGATGAAATACCCACTGTCACTCTTTCCTTCTCTACTATTCTTAACAGAGATAACATTAGCAAACAATACCAGATTCTGGAACCCAAAAACTATGAGGAAGCCTGCCTTAGTGAACACTGGATAGAGGCTATGAACAAAGAATTATCTGCTCTGATAATGAACAACACCTGGGATTTAGTCAAACTGCCTAAACACAAAAAACCCATAGGCTGTAGGTGGATATACAAAACCAAATTAAGGGCAGACGGTACAATAGAAAGGCACAAAGCTAGACTTGTAGCAAAAGGTTTCAACCAAAAATATGGACTGGATTACACTGAAACTTTTTCCCCTGTTGTCAGAATGACAACCATAAGAACATTGATTGCTGTTTCCATCAAAAAAGGATGGCACTTGAGTCAACTGGATGTAAATAATGCATTCATTCACGGTGACTTGAATGAAGAAATTTACATGCAGTTGCCCAAGGGGTTGAAAATAGATAACAACAATTATGTTTGCCACTTGAAAAAATCTCTATACGGTCTAAAACAAGCTTCTAGACAGTGGTTTTCTAGGCTTACTGATTTCCTTAAGTATTTTGGGTATCAACAATCTGAAAATGATCATTCTCTCCTGTTCAAGAATAACAACAACAAAAACACTTTTCTGGCAATCTATGTTGATGACATACTCATTACAGGGAATGATTTAAATGAAATAAACATGGTCAAGAACCAACTTAATAAAGAATTCTGTATCAAAGACCTTGGAAACCTGAATTACTTCCTTGGTATGGAGTTCTTACATCATGATAAGGGTCTGATTATTTCTCAAAGAAAATTCTGTCTTGAAATGCTTCGTGAGCATGAAGTTATCAATGCCAAACAGACCGCTGCTCCTCTTCAGCTGGGTTTAAAACTCAAAACTGATGAGGGTCAAGAATTGAAAAATCCGACTGAGTATAGGAGTTTAGTGGGAAAGCTTAATTTCTTAACTCATACAAGGCCTGACCTTTCTTTCACTGCTCAATTACTTAGTCAGTTCTTGCAGAAACCAACAGATAGACACATATCTGCTGCCATCCACACTCTGAAATACATAAAAGGTACAGTGAATTATGGGATTCTTCTGAATAACAACTCTGATTTTTCTTTAACTGCCTTTTGTGATAGTGATTGGGCCAGTTGCCCAATATCTAGGAGATTTATCTCTGGTTATTATGTTTTTCTTGGTGGTTCACCTATTTCCTGGAAATCTAAGAAACAGGGAAGTGTATCTCTCTCCTCTGCTGAAGCAGAGTACAGAGCAATGAAAGTTATCACCTCTGAACTTGCATGGTTAAGCAGATTGCTTGATCAACTTGGGGTCAATGACATCACCCCAATACCTCTCAAATGTGACAACAAGTCTGCCATTTATATTGCAAAAAACCCAGTGGACCATCAGAGGACCAAACATATCGAAGTGGACATTCATTTTGTCAGACAAATGATTCAAAATGGTCTGATCACCGTCAGTCATATACCGACAGAACACCAAATAGCTGATTTTATGACTAAGACTCTTCCAGGGAAGAGTTACAGATCGATTCTCAAGAATGTGGGACTATTTCTGCTTCAAGATGAAACACAACCTACCGAGTTACATCTTGAGGGGGAGTGTTAAGACATATATTCTTCACCTTATTATATATTCTCAGTTTAGTTTTATTTCTGTTTAGTGATGTATCTAGGTTATCTCAGTCATGTAATCTTCTAGTTTGTATTTAGGTTTATACTTGTATTTTTTTCCTCTCTCAGTTCTTATATCCAATAACGGTATATTGCTGGACGTAATGTGGTCCCAGCATATAGTATATATATGTTGTATCTCCCTGTTATGCGAGACATATACAAGACTTATGTCTTAATAAAATGAGATGAATTTCAGTCACCCTCTCTTTTCTTTCATACTATGCGAACTCTACATGTTATGTTTTTATAGATGAAAATGAACATGGTAAGATCACATAGATTGATTCTCGAGATGTCACATTCCTAAAAAGTGAATTTCCAAAACTTCCGAGTGCCACCAAAGAATCATGTTTTTATGACTTAACGATTTTACCACAGTACAATTTGTTCCCGACTAAAGGAAGATGAGTCTAATGATGTTCAAAATCCTTTGGATCTAATGGAACAAATGAATTCTCTACTCACTCAAACTCATGATGAGGACACTAAGAATATAAAGGAATTATCACCTCCAGCTTGGAAAAGTGGGAGAGGAATAATACCAAAACGGTTTTATGGTATTGAAGAATATGAAGAAAAATGGTAGTTGCCCTAGAGGGATTTTAATGAAACATTCCTTACTACTGTCATGGATGAAGAAGAACCTTGTATTATTCATGAAGCACTCTTGAGCCCTAAAGCTAAGGAGTGGAAAGTTGCCTTATTGGAGGAATTGGAGTCTGTGAGAACCAATCATGTTTGGAAACTGGTTGATCTTCCACTTGGGCATAAAGTCATTGGAAGCAAATGGTTTTTTAAAATCAACACAAGACAAATTATTCTATATACAAGTACAAAGCAAGGCTTGTTATAATGGCTACACTCAGAAGAAGGGAATTGATTATGAGGAGACCTTTTCTCCTGTTGTTTGTATTGGATAAATTCGTCTCCTACAAGCAATTGTGGCTTATATGGACTTACAACTACATCAAATGGAAGTTAAAATTGCTTTTCCCAATAGATAACTTGAGGATCAAATTTACATGGAACAACCTCAAGGATTTAAGCAATCAGGAAATGAGAAGAAGGTGTGCCTCCTTCTCAAGTCTATTTATGGTCTTAAACAAGCTTCACGTCAATGGAACATTAAGTTTCATGAAGCTATAGTAAACCATGAAAATTTATGAAGCTTTATGAAGAACATTATGTTTATATGAAACACACTTCCACAGTATTTGTCCTATTGACATTATATGTGGATGACATTCTAATAGCAAGCAACAACAAGTCTCTTCTACTTGATACTAAGAAGAGTCTTAACACAAATATTTGAGATGAAAGATATGGGAAAAGCAAGCTATGTAGTTGGTGTGAAAATTATTCAAAATAGATCGAAGAGATTATTGGGTTGGAGTCAAGAGAACTACACCAACACAGTTCTCAAAAGCTTCAACATGCATAATTGTAAACCCATAGACACACCAGTTAATAAAGGGATATCTTTGAGCATATTAGTGTGTCCCAAGACTCTAGAAGAAGAAAGTGAAATGAAAATGGTGCCTTATTCTAGTGCTATTGGTAGTTTTAGGTATGTCAGATGCGCACTCTACCTGATATCTGCTATGTAGTAGGATTAGTAAGTCGATTTCAAAACAGTCATGGTCAGGCACACTAGAATGCTATCATATGCATTCTAAGATACTTAAAGGGCACTATGAATTACGTGTTGTACTATGGAGGTGGAGATTTACGCTTAAGAGGTTTTAGGGATGCCGATTGGGCAGGTGATGTTGATGAGCTTAAATCAACCTCTGGTTATGCCTTTTTGCTTGGTGGTGAAGCTATTTCCTGATGTAGCAAGAAACAAGCATGTGTAGCATTACCATGGAAGATTAATATATTGCTACATCATTTGTTGCACAAAAAGCTTTTTGGCTTAGATGTTTTTTGAAGCACTTGGGAATTGTTTTAAATGCTAAATATCCTGTCGTCGTGCATTGTGATAGTATGAATGCTTTAGCATATATAAAGGATCCCAAGTACCATGGAAAGACTAAGCACATTTAAATTAGATACCACTTTATTAGAGATGTATGTGAGAAAAGAAAGATTGAATTGAAGCACATTGATACTAAGCGTATGGTGGCAGATCCACTAACCAAGCCCATACCCCATAGTGTGTTTCAAAACCGTGTAAAATTGTTGGGATTTCGTGTTAGCCTGAAAAAATCATTATTTTATGAATAAAATATAAATCATTTTCATATAAATTTTTCCACATTTGATAGTTTTGCAAGTCATCATGAGATGTCAAGTTGAACCAAAGGTTAACTCACTCACACGGGTGATCATCCTTATGATGTATAAGTTAGTCATGAGGGGTAAGGCTAAAATAATTCTTTTGAGGGTACAAGAATTATGAGCTGCCTTGATTTGAAAATAAAGATGAGATTTTTCATATTTGATAATCAAATATGGAAAACTACTCCTGAATTCCATGTAGGTTCAACATAGCCTAGCATGAGCATTGAAACACGTGTTGCTCCCAAGTTAACCATGTGGGTTAAATGCTAGTAGTGGTTGATATTAAGACATTCGTTTCCTTGGGAAATTTTTATCTCCACAACACACTTTCATAAAGTGTGTACTGACAACCATTGCTTGAGGAGATGGATGGATCCCTTCTCCTTCCCCATGTGAGAGCATAAATTTTGTAGCCCTTATGAATTCCTAGAGATGGATCATGAAGTATGATGATTATGTTGCTACTTTGGGAATTATTCGAAGGCCATAAAAATTGGTTGGAGTACATGCTACTTAGGAAAGCAGTTTTCATATATATGAATTGATGAAAATTATGGAAGGAAGGTATTTAAGAATAGTCACGAAGTTAAGTGGTGTTCACTCACGTGTGGTTGTTATGTACATCGTGAACATGCACAAATGGTTGCACTACTAGGAAAAAGAAAATTACCTACGGACAATTCCGTAGGTAATCCGTAGGTAATCAGAATTACCGACGAATTACCGATAAAATTTCACTCAAAACATCCGTCAGTATTTAATTGGTCGGTAATAAGATTACCGACGGAAAAATGAGTCCGTCGGAAAATTACCTACGGATTACCTACGGAAATTCTAGCCGTAATTATCGACGGAATACCTACGGAACGGTCCGAAGGTAAATTACCTACGAAAAATCTGTCGGTAATCCGATGCCACATCATCGTTTCCCCACATCTTAATATCCGTCGGTAATCCACCTACGGCTATAGCCGTAGGTAATATTTTACCTGCGGATTACCGACAGAATCTTATACCAACCAATTTTATTAGACATTCTGTAGGTAATCCGTAGGTAAAGTGCTACCTATGACCTTTATACCAATTATTATTAGACAGACCGTAGGTACTCTGTAGGTAAATATTGCCTTCGAAATATTTCCGTAGATAATCCATAGATATTTATATTTTGTGTATTTTACATTTATTTGATCATATTTAGTTTATATTGTGATTTATTCTCCATTTTTTAATATTTGAATTATAAAACTATTTCAGAATTACAATTATTAAACAATAAAATGTTAAAATATTCAATAGGCACGAAACTATATATATTATAAAGCACAATACTTAGAATATTTAATTTTATAATATATATATATATATATATATTAATTCATTTTATAAATCCAAAAACGAATATTCAACATCGTAAATAGAACAACCATAAAACCATACCTAAAAGTTTACAATAATCATACATACACCAAATCAGTCCACTTGTGATGCCATTGCAGTGTTTTGATTCATGATAATTGTTAACCACAGATCAGAAGGATCAATATACATGTCTATATTACAGGAAAAGCTGAGCATGTATGCATGAAATATGGCACCAGAAGATTTTCCTCTCCACGTCCCAGATAATGAACATATATGAACAGTCCAGTGCAACTCTTTTCTCTTATTAGTTCCTTGCAACCAAAGAATTATTAGATGGGCAAATAGAAACCTAAAATTGGAACAAGCAAATTGTACACATTTTTTAGAACTCACTAGTGGATCCACAATCTGATCCGTTATTTTGCATTTCTATCTTTGTTGTTATATCTGTGTCAAACGAAGAAACAAATTTATCATCAAGGGCACCCAGATTGTGTAATTTCTTGCAGGCTTTCAAGCAAGCAAGTTGCTTGGAAAATAGAAAATCATAATGCGGGGGTCCAACTATTGCTTGGATAGCTGCATTTGGAGGTAGAATGTGACATTTTGAAGATGGGTTTTGGACTGGAGAATCTGCGTGAAACCAATAGTAACTTCTCAATTACGAGCCCAATGGATATTAGTTTATTCACATATTCAAAGACATACTTATTCATAGGTAGCTTTTAACAGTAATGATGCAGAAAATCAATATTAGAGTCAGTAGTTATGGATGCTCCAGAGGATTCAAGGTCGAGAGTGCATAATTCTTGAAGGATGGAAACATCAGTGTTACCAATCATAGCAGCATCTTCAGAAGAGTGCATACTTCTTATTATACCAAACAACTAGTCCTGTTGTTTTTCGCTATCCCTGAAAACCAGTCATACAAATATATTAAAAGATAGTTCAACGTGGCCAACTAAAATTATGCACATCCACTGAACGAGAGTAGAAACTAAAAGTGTGAGTGGAACAATACAATTGCTGCACTTAAAACAGATAGTCATAAATAACATCAGCAGAGTCTGACCAGATGAGGAAAAAATGTGACACCTTTAGAGCATTATAAAAAGCAATTGCTTTGACAAGCTAGGCCATGAACAGCTCATAGCTTACATGAAAGCATATCAGACGCAACAATTAGGCACATAAAATACTTTGTCCACGACTGTGGCAACAATAGATTATCCTACGCATAAGCATGTTTATTAGCAACACCGCTGAACATATATCTAGACAAGTTCGTACATGCAAGCTTGACCGAAAAATTTGAACAACTCATTTCAGCACTAAGTATCCTCCATGCCTGATCTAATAGCAGTCTTAGTTTTTTCCTTTCAGGATTCACCTTACTAGCAGATAAGCCACATTCATTCACAAGAAAAAAAAACAGACATGACCAGGCCGTTCTCCTCAGAGAGCTCTCAATCACTTTGTCATCTTCCCGAGATCAATTCAATTTATTAGTAAGGTAAACTTCATTGGCATCAGCCTCCGGGTAATGGTGGGAGAACATTACCCAAGGAGCTAAATTATTTGAAAGTCTTCATTGAGTTTTGGAGTCACAATGTCAAATTCAACGACTTCTTCTAATCCAGTTCCAGTTCTGAAAATCTTTGGCTTCCTAGAAAAATGGATGTAATCATCAACTTTAGCAATGAATCACACAGGGTTATTGGGTTTCTGAGACTCGCAGTTATAGAAAGTAATTATTGTCAACCAAAACATGAAACCAAAAAAGAAAAAACAGAAAGCCTAAAACCACATACAACAACCATGATTGGTAACTGCATTTCAATTTTCAATTTTCTGTTCAACTATTAGCTTCCCTGACAACATTTCATCACCGGCGCCATCATTTATATACGACCAATCATACTAGCTACAAACAAAGTGCAAGAGAATGCTATCATGACACATTGGCACTTCGCCTTGATATGGAAGCTTTAGAAAAAACTGTAACCAAAGCTATTACCCAGTACCCACCTTTCGGTTGTAAAATTGTTACTAAAACTTTTGTAGTGTCGAATGAAGTAATAATTTTATCGAATAAAAAAAACCCAATGTGAATCATCCTATCCTATAGTTAGCATAAAAAAAGAAAAAGAAACAAAAAAAAGAACAAGAAGTTGCAACGATTGCAACCGTGCCGGATGATTCACAGGAAATTTACAGCAAAGAGGGAAGTTTTATTTTTTTTGTTGGAGCAACCAAGAATTCCAGTTAGGGTTGGGAAATAAAAAGAGAAACAACCTGAAATGTGCTAATTTATTAGTAACCTCTCTTTAAATGTCAGTCTCGCGTATCTTCTTGTTTACGCTCTAATTTATTATGGTGTATCTTCTTGTTCACGACCAAGAATGCCGATTTATCTAACATCAATTCGATTGAAAACTCCTCCCACATCTTAGCATTGGAGAGAGAAACCAGATAATCTTTTCATATCAGGACACAACCTGGTCATTTTAATCAAATATGGAGTACTTTTGCATCTAGCTAGCCAAATGACATTAGAAGAAAAATTGGTTTAATATCATCTAAACTCAATTCTAACACCACAACCACTTTCCAATATCACAATCAAGCAATCACAAATTGACACTCCCGTCACCTAACTACACAATATACATAGCAAAACAAACCACATGACTTTTCCATAACCTAATAGAATATACTACAACAAGAAATAGGCAATTCTCTACAAAACCTGGCCATTCTAACTCTACCAGTGAGCTTGATTCAACCAGTGATCCAGGTCACCGATTGGTGCATACCATTATAATATTCATCAAGAAACCAGAACCCTAATTATCCAACTACTGACAAAGCAGAACCCTAAGTGGCGAGCTTGTTTTAATAGGTCACGAGCTTGTCAATTGGCAGGAAAACCATGAACTTAAACAAAACCCTAAGTGATAGAAAAATTAAATATTGTCTAATTTTGTAGTTTCCCATGAATAAGATAAGGTCTAAGTAAATTACCGGTTTCAGCACCTCCGCGATTTTCAGAAGCTCTTCTTTTTTATGTACCCAGCACAACAGAGAAACAACAGATTTGGAGTTCTTTAATCGATGCCCAGCGCTAGAGAAGGAAGGAGCTATTCAATTGATCAGAAGGGTGAGAGATTCTCAGGAGTTCTTCAATGGCGGAGGAAGAAAGGGCTGGGTTCGATAGTTTTAACGAGAACGACGGAGTTCAAGATAGAAAATTGGAGAAAGCAGACGCGGAGGAAGAAAGGGCTGGGTTCGATAGCAAAAGAGAATCTCTGGAATAGTTCAATTGATTGATGTACTTTGCGAGAGGATGGAGTCATTCGATGGAAGAAATTCGGCAAGATGGAAAGAAGAGAAAAAGCAACTGCTATTAGACTTGTATTAGGTGTAACACATGTACTTTTCTAGATTGTATTTAGGAATATATTACATGTATTTGTTTTCCCCTAAGCAGGTCAAATGACCGCGCCCCTCTTACAGTCAGCGTGCTACACATATATATATATATGTTTGCACAGTCGCTTGACATACATAGATATAGAAACATAACAGTGATATCATAAACTCTGATATACACATTCTCTATCAAATACGAATAACCTCTATGATTTCATAGAGTTTTGTCATGGTATCAAGAGCACAATCCATCTCAACCCGATAAAAAAAGAACTATGGCCGACGACCCTCTTTCCGGCAAGAAACCAGAAGCCACCACCACAAACACCATCGACCAAGCAGATCCCCTCTTCGTTGCGAACACAGAACAGACGGGACAAGCCCTAGCACCCAAATTCACCGGGGAGGGCTTCTTAGGCTGGAAATGGACAATGCAAGAAGCATTGATCGCAAAGAACAAGATAGGGTTCATCGACGGCACGATGAAACAACCCGATTCTAGCGATGTCCTTCGCACGGCAGCATGGAGGAGGGCGAAATCGTTGGTGGTTTCGTGGTTAATTTCTTCCCTTTCCCCAAATATAGCCCGTAGCGTCATGTATGTTAGCGATCCCAAACAAATTTGGGATTGGCTATGCAAAAGATTCGAGAAGAAGAACTTTGCAACTCTTCACCACATCAAAACTCAAATCGTCAACTTGCGGCAGGGAGAAGACAACATCACGGACTATTTCATGAAGTCCAGAGAAGTTTGGGCACACTACGAACTCGCGCGACCCGCAGAAGAGTGTTCTTGCTGCGCCAACTGCAAATTGATTGACAAACAACGCAAGGCTCGATCAGAGGAGGAAGTTCTGCATTTCTTGATGGGTCTGAGCAAACCCTACTCCCAATTGAGGGCGCAAATCCTCGCGATGTCTCAATTGCCCACTCTGGAGGAGATATTCTCCCTCGCAATTCAAGAAGAAGAAACAAGAAACAACATCGAATCCAGAGAGGAGTCGGAGTCGTCTGTTGCCCTAGCTGCTAGAGGAGGATCGAGTTTCAATTTCGGTAAACAGAAAGGAAGTGCGCCAACGGGGAATACCAAGAATCAGAATAGGAAGAACGTCGCCAAACTCACCACCAATTCCAAGAGAGACTCTTTGAAGTGCTCCAACTGCGGTAAATTGGGCCATGGACGCGACGAATGTTGGTGGTTGGTCGGTTTTCCAACCGACGAGAGCAAGAAGAGACCAGAGACCAAGATTGGATCGGTGACTACAGAATCTCCAGGAGGCGCCGAATCTGTCCAAGACTCACCAGTTCGTGGCTTCAGCACAGACCAATTGCAACAATTAGTTGCATATCTGCAACAAAGGGATGCGTCTGCACCAGTTAGACAGCCCAGCTTTGGAGAATTTACAGGTAATCTCATTACTTTCTTCAATTCTGAGCCATGTCTAAGTTTTAATGCTGATAATGAACTACGAAATCTCTGGATCCTGGATTCTGGTGCGACCGAGCATGTGAGTGGAAACAAGGATCTGTTGTCTGATTGCTATAAACTGGATGCGAAGAGAAATATTATGCTGCCTGATGGAAACATGAATTGTGTGGTTTCTGTTGGAAAATTAGCTCATCGAGGGAAAATATGCCTGCACAATGTTTTATTGGTTCCATCTTTCCGCTTTAATATTATATCAGTATCTAGACTCATTGAAAACTTCAAGATTTCTGTTGTGTTCTATAAAGAGAATTGTGTTGTGCAGGACCCTAAGAGAGATGTGTTCCTTCAGATTGGAAGACAAGTTAATGGGTTGTATGTTGTTGATATAGAATCCTTGTGTAGGTTTTTGTCGAATGAGAAATCTGTAACAGCTTCTTTTGATTCTAATATCGATCCTATGCATGTAAACTTGTCGAGCAATTTCCATCTCTGGCATGGTAGATTAGGACATATCTCTCTGAAAAGAATGAAGCAAATAATTGACATTCACATACCAAAAGGCTTAGAAAATTACCCCTTTCCGTGCACTACATGCTATAAAGCCAAGGCCAAACGCCTCAAATTTCCCACATCTAGCATAAGGACCACCGAACCTTTTGAGCTTATTCATATTGACATTTGCGGTCCCATGAGGACACAAACCCCGAATGGCCATAGATATTTCCTCACTTTAGTCGATGACTACACTAGGGCCACATGGATTTCTCTACTTAAATTTAAATCCGATGCTATGGAACTCTTGAAAAATTTCATCAACTTAGTTGAGACCCAAATGAATAAACGAATAAAGATGATCCGTAGCGATAATGCCCGCGAGTTAGGAAAGTCCAAGGAAGGAATTGAATTTTTCTCAAGCAAGGGCATCATTCACCAAACAAGTTGCGCTCATACCCCCCAACAAAACGGGGTAGTTGAGCGAAAACAAGGAAATCTTATGGACATAGCCCGGGCCCTCCTTTTCCAATCGGGATTAGATAATAAACATTGGGATCTTTGCATAGACCATGCGGCATATCTCATCAATAGGGTTCCTAGCAAGTCCATTCAGAACTTAACCCCTTTTGAGAAGCTCTACGGCTCCAAACCCAAGTATAACGATCTAAAAAGTTTCGGATGCCTCTGCTATATGACCAACATTGATCCAAGTAGAGGGAAACTCGAACCTAGATCAACCGTTTGTATATATGTCGGTAACCCGAAAAACACAAAAGGCTACAAGGTCTTGACCCTAAAAGAAAGAGAGCTTAAGATAACACGGGACGTCATTTTCTACGAAAACGTTTACCCCTTGAAAGACAAAGAATGGGCCGAAACCTCTAGTACAGAATCAGACCAGATGGACATCTTCCTTCCTCCTCCTTACCACATAATCGAAGATGACTCTTGCACACCTCAGCATTCTGAGGGAAGAGAAGAATCTCATCTTCCCATCCAACATGAACCACCCACCAGTTCTTCTCATCTTCCCATCCAACATGAACCACCCACCAGTGAAAGCCATGAGAGCCAACCTACCGAACTTAGGAGATCAACCCGAGAGCACCGAATTCCCTCTAGGTATGATGATTACATCCTTACCTCTAGAACAACTCAAGGAGACCCCTTCTCCGTTATCCTAGCCCAGCGGCTTGATGACACAAATAACCATCCCAGGACACTAAACGGGCCCAATACTCTAACCGATCACATACCTAGAGCCACTATCCTCTCAAGTTCTCTTCCTCACAGTACCAACAGACTCCTAACACAACTTCACAATCTCCAAGAGCCTAACAATTACAAAACAGCAAGCAAGGATCCTAGATGGATCCAGGCCATGGCCACAGAGTTCGAAGCCCTCAGAGAAAACAAAACTTGGACGATAGTGGACCTACCAAAAGGTAAGAAGCCCATTAGTTGCAAATGGGTCTACAAGGTGAAACTCAAAGCCAATGGAGAAGTGGAAAGATTCAAGGCGAGACTTGTTGTCAGAGGCTTCACTCAGAAACCCGGGATTGACTACGAGGAGACCTTCTCTCCCGTAGTCAAGATGACCACCATTAGAGCCTTGATAATAACCGCCGTTAAAAACGGGTGGATCCTTGACCAGTTGGACGTCAACAACGCTTTCTTACACGGAGACCTCCATGAAGACGTCTACATGACCATACCCGAAGGAATAAAAGTCAACGGTGACAACAAAGTTTGCAAGTTGCACAAATCCCTTTATGGTCTAAAGCAAGCTTCCCGCCAGTGGTACGAGAAACTTGCTACCTTTTTACAAGAGTTGGGCTTCCACCATTCACAAAATGATTATTCCTTGTTTGTCAAGAAAAGGAAAGACAGCATTACCTTACTAGGGATATATGTCGACGACATCCTTGTTGTGGGTAATGACACCAAAGAAGTCAAGTCCCTAAAAACCAAACTAGACAAGAAGTTCAAAATAAAAGACCTTGGCAGATTGAACTTCTTCCTTGGAATAGAATTCCTAGAGACAGACAATGGAATAATCATGACCCAACAAAGATATGCAAACCAAATTCTCAACGACTTTGATGCTCAAAACATTCGATCCTCCGTCTCTCCTCTCCCCATCAATCTAAAGCTCTATGAGGACACCGGCTCCAAGTTAGAAAACCCTACGACATATCGTTGCCTCGTTGGGAAACTCAATTTCCTTACTAATACAAGGCCCGACATATGCTATGCCGTCCAATTCTTGAGCCAATTCCTTCAAAATCCTACCTCCGCTCATTTAGAAGCTGCCTACCACACCCTCTCTTATATCAAAGGAACATCTGGTTTCGGTTTATATTTCAACAAGGAACCCACCTACTCCCTAGAGGCATATTGCGATTCGGATTGGGCCTCTTGCCCAATCACGAGAAAATCCATCTCCGGATACTATATCCTCTTAGGCGGTTCCCCCTTAAGTTGGAAATCAAAGAAACAAACCACAATTGCTTTATCCTCCGCGGAAGCAGAGTATAAGGCCATGAGACAAGTGACAGGAGAGCTGAGTTGGTTAAGCAGACTTCTTACTGAAATCGGTGCCAAAAACATAACTCCCATACCATTAAAGTGCGACAACCTCGCCGCCATACATATAGCTAGGAACCCCGTCTCCCATGAGCGCACCAAGCATATCGAAATAGATTGTCATTTCGTGCGAGAAAAACTGCAGGCAGGGCTAATACGAGTCGAGTACGTTCCTAGCACGCATCAATTGGCGGATTTGATGACCAAATCCCTCACAGGTAAGAGTTATCGTAATTCTTTTGATGTTATGGGTTTACAAAGGCAAGAGAAAAGGTAGTGTTTGTTTTTGTTTTGCAGGTACACACTTTCATGCCACAAGTAACAACGACAAAGAGAGATCCTTCCAAGACCCGCGCACAAAGAGAAGGATGCACTCTTTGAGGGGGGGTATTAGACTTGTATTAGGTGTAACACATGTACTTTTCTAGATTGTATTTAGGAATATATTACATGTATTTGTTTTCCCCTAAGCAGGTCAAATGACCGCGCCCCTCTTTCAGTCAGCGTGCTACACATATATATATATGTTTGCACAGTCGCTTGACATACATAGATATAGAAACATAACAGTGATATCATAAACTCTGATATACACATTCTCTATCAAATACGAATAACCTCTATGATTTCATAGAGTTCATAGAGTTTTGTCAACTGCTGAGGAAGAAAGACTGGGCGCGTTGCGTTGTCTTAACAAGCTTACTGACGGACGCACCCGTCGGTATCCACATAAACAAAACAACTCCGTTGAGCTCACAAGCTTGCCGAGGGAACTGTCCGTCGGCAACTTTAGTAAGAAAACGACAGCGTTTGAATAAATATGAACGTTCGCATGCTGTATATATAGAGCACTAATTACCGACGGAATAATGCGTAGGTAATTACCGACGGAATAATCCGTAGGTAATCATATTATAAAAACGACAGCATTAGAATTACAAAGAACTCTCTTCTACCGTATATATAAACACTAATTACCGACGGAAACAATCCGTAGGTAATTACCGACGGATTATTCCGTCGGTAATCATATTATATATACGACAGCGTTTGAATAAATAAGAACGTTTGCATGTTGTATATAGAGCACTAATTACCGACGGAATAATGCGTAGGTAATTACCGACGGAATAATCCATAGGTAATTTGATGGCAATATACGCGCCACTACCAGCCAGGTCTCCCACACTTTTCCCTTCAGATTTACCTACGAAAAATTCCGTCGGTAAAATTGTCGAAGGAATTTTGTCCGTATTTCATAGGTAACTACTTAACCAAAGGTTAGCATTATAAACCGTAGGTATCCTGTCGGTAATTACCTACGAAAATTATTTTGTTGGTAATTTCCGTAGGTAAACTACTATTTTCTAGTAATTGGGTCATTATTATCTAATGTTGATAAGGGATCTAATTGTGGCTTAGATCGTTTAGATGAAATTATACCTAGGGAGGCGGTAATACATGAGCACCTGTTGAAATGAGCATTTCCCTGTGTTGGAAAATCCTTCGGTTAGCCAAATTGGTTTAATCTATAGGTTTCCAAGTTGCTGGTAGTATTACCTGGTTGCACAAAGTATTTAGGAGTATGACCAGCATGAGAGAAATAGATACATATCCAAAATAGACATTTGAGCGAGTGGGAGATGTAGGAAATTATAAGGGTAATCTAGTAATTAGCGTGCTCAAAGGCTATTTTAAAAATTAGCCACATGATTCCATATTGGTTATATGGAATAAGAGGTGTGTCTTTATCAAAAGGTGTCTTTGGGTGAAAAGGTCAGAGGGTGAAAAGGTATCTTTTGGTGAAGATTTGTCTTATGATGAAAAGTTGCCTTTGAGTGAAAGGTGTCTTTGGGTGAACGTATGTCTTTTAATGAAAATGTGTCTTATGGTAAGGTGCATCATGGTGAATAAGCGCATTTTGGTTGGAAAGGTGTCTTTTGGATAGAAAGACACCAATTAGTGATATGTCGTTCATACCAACACAACTAGGATAAGAGGTGTCTTTGTGGTAAGGACATATCTTGGAAGTGTGTCTTTATGGAAAAACATTATTTAAAATATATATTTCCATAGAATCACTTCTAACACCTATGAATATCCTACCCTTGTGATCATCTTCCAACACACAATTCAATTTATCTCACTTGTCTACAAGATCTCTCTCTTCTCTATAAGATCTCCCTATTGTATTCAAGATATCTCTCTTGTTTTCAACTAGTTCTATCTTGTCTTCACCAAACGATCTCTCTCAAACTTCTACTTGTACAAGCATTCAAAGTTGGAAGCATTTACTTTGTAAATAGCATTGAATCGAAAGGTGTCTTTGGGTGAAAAGGTGTCTTTTGGTGAAGATTTGTCTTATGGTGAAAAGTTGCCTTTGGGCGAAAGATGTCTTTGGGTGAAAATATGTCTTTTAATGAAAATGTGTCTTATGGTAAGGTGCATCATGGTATTAAGCGCATTTTGGTTGGAAAGGTGTCTTTTGGATGGAAAGACATCAATTAGTGATATGTCTTTCATACCAACACAACTAGGATAAGAGGTGTCTTTGTCTTGGAAGTGTGTCTTTATGGAAAGACATTATTTAAGATATAAATTTCCATAGAATCACTTCTAACACCTATGAATATCCTACCCTTGTGATCATCTTCTAACACACAATTCAATTTATCTCACTTGTCTACAAGATCTGTCTCTTCTCTACAAGATCTCCCTATTGTATTCAAGATATCTCTCGTGTTTTCAACAAGTTTTATCTTGTCTTCACCAAAAGATCTCTCTCAAACTTCTTCTTGTACAAGCATTCAAAGTTGGAAGCATTTACTTTGCAAATAGCATTGAATCGAACCTTCGATTCATTAGTGGGATACCATATATCAAAGAATAAGATCTGTTTGATTGTGATAAAAGATCAAGTTATTGCTTTCCTAAAGGTAAGAATTTCCTTTAACTACAAATCCAACCCCTTTAAAACCAAGTCAAATCTTCTCCATGGACTGGAAAAAAATTCATCCCTTATATGGTAGTAGTGTTTTTGTCGATAATCTTACAGGATCGATCAAATTGAGCAAACAGTGGCCGATTATTATCCATATGAGAGCATTACACAAATTTGTATACAGGTAGTGCACCGGATCCTCCTCTACATACGAGTTCATGGAAGAGAATGAAGGAAGTGCAACTGCAGCTGTTTGCGCAACCAATGCTCTACTACTTGAAGGTGAAGGCCAACTGAACTCAACGTAGTTAGCCTGCCCTTGCTATAACAGACACTCTATCAAATCATGACTAGTAACCAATAAGCCGTAACTTATGAAATGATGGATGGCCACGAGCTCAAGAACCCCCTACTCTAGATGGAAGATATTGTTCTTAGATGTCTTGATTCTATAAACTCCTAACCCTTGTTCCTATTTGTTGGTCGGTCAAATGAACAATCTTTCAATCCTTGAGACCTTGATAACGTCTCGGTCTGGGTCTAGTTCCAATCTCTAAGTATTAAGATTTGGTCCCAACCTATTCTCAAACAAATTTATGCCAACCTTGGGAAGGCCAACCACATTAATCAATCTACCATAACCAGGAGCAGGCTTTCTTATGCTAAATCCCTTTAGTTATTGAATTTGCCAAGGAACTTATTATGGAGTGTTAGAATTAATGTTAAATCTGTTGAGTTGCTCTTGTGAAGCAAATTAGTTATGTTTTCCAATTAATGTCTTATTCACGAAGTGTTTTCACAGAAGTTGAAGATGCATAAATGAGAGAATTTGTGTTATGCAAATAACTTTTGAAGCAATTGGTTTTCTGGCATTATGAGAAGAGTTGTGAGGAAGTTAAAATCCTTGAAAGAAGAAGTTAAGACTTATAGCTTTCTAGATACCCAGGTGTTCATTGTTTCTAGGTGTTAATGAGGTTGTAATCGTTGTATCTTGTACAACATTATGTGGTAGTTGTTACTGGTTAATGTGGGGATAAGTGAAGGGTGGCGGACCCAGAATTTTAAATTAGGTGTGTCAAACTTATAAATTCAGATTTTTGAAGTTAACAATAAGTTTTATATAATGTTATGTTGAAGTTGTGATCGTATTGACAGTATAAGGTGTACAATAAAATAAATTTTAATTATATTCTTATAAACAGTAAAAAAACATATTATTCTTAATCAAAGTTAGTAAAGCATCATTCATGAACAAACTAGAAGAATAAATTTAGGTTGACAAAGTAGTAAATGTTAACCAAAAAATTAAATAATTAACTTTAGTGCCTTTATTGTTCTTAGAGATTAAAAAAGGTGGGGATGCATAATAAATCAAGATTAGAGAAAACAAACAATATTAGGTGAGGAAAGAAAGATATAATTAAAATATATAAGGACTAAAACGAAACTAATAAATTTAAAAGCAAAATATAAAATACACAGATGAAAGATGAAGAGTGATTTACAAAGTGAAATACAACTATTATTAAGGTCATTCTTTAGCCTTGAACTCAATTTATTTTAAATATATTAGATGATATTTTGTAATAAAATAAACAAATTGCATTAACCATATTTGAACTCAACTCATATTTATCAACACGTGAGTGTCAAACCACTTAACTAAACATGATTAGTTATAGCATATGAATAAATTTTAGTTTTATTTTGAATTGCATGTGTATCAATTGACACACTACGCTCTACATTGGGTCCACCCCTGGGTATAGATCTATCACTATAAATAATCTTGTAACTCGTAGTGTATGATCATTCCTGTAATACCCCAATCCCACATCAGGATTTAGGTAGTAATGTGAAATAATTTATAAGGATACATATGGGTTGACTACAACATCAAGGTCTTCCACTTTTAAGTCCTCATTTCTCCTGAATCCACGACACGCCCTTTCAATCCCTCTTCTCACATTGTTAATCCTCTAAGTTCCTCTCCCGCCTCTATCCCTAGTCTTTTTATCGTCGAAGCCTAAGCTTGTCTGGACTATGGCTGAAATATACCTAACTAATTAAACATTGATTAAACATCAAATAAATTAAAAGGCCTAAGCATGCCTTAAAACCAATTTAAAAACAACAATGGTTAACATAAAGCAAAGATTGCACCCTTTGACCATTTAGGGCAAATATATGCCCAAATGAACTCCTTAGGATCCAAAATTAATTCCTAAGCATATTAACTCATAATTAACGTAATAAAACTATTGGACAACACTCCAACATCAAAGAACTAGCATTAACATGCTTAAAAGTCACTTAGGGTAAAAATATGCTCTAAGAAACCTTAAAGGTTTTATGACCTCCATTAAAGTCCAAATTGGATTTCTAAGTTTAATAATCATGTTATGGATGTAATAAACAATTACCAAAGAAAACCAAGCTCAAAAACAAGCTTTAACACAAAATATGCACTAAAACTCCTTAAAGCACATTTTTGAGAAATTGTCTTCCAAATGAATTTTTGATGGACTTTAGGGTCTTGATTCCCATTAATTATACTAATGTGACATAATGTGCCACATTAGAATGTCTAATTCAAAGTTTTTCAAAAAAAAATCAGAAATATGTGCATTGATTATGAATAGTACTTAAATAACATTTATTTCCTTAATCTAGTCAATGGTCAACACCCATTCTTTGACCTTGACCACCCACTTCCGACCACTTAAGAGGTCTTCCTTATCCTTAAACAACCTTGAAATATTTAATAATGAGTCATCAAAGACTATTCCTTAAAATAAGAATTTATATTACCTTATATATTTAATCTAGCCAAAAGTCAAGACAAGTCTTCTACCTTGACCATTGGTTTATGCCAGATTTAAGAGGTTTACTCAATCCTAAGCAACCTCCAAAAATATCTAGCAAGCTTAATGAGTCATCATTACTATTCCATTTTATATCATATTATTACTTTAAAAAGGCAAGTTACTTTTCTATTTCATTCCACCCTTCCCAGCCGTATTCTTCCAGCTTCCAACTCTCCATTTCTTTCTCCATTCACGTAAACAAACACCCATATTCAAGGGAGAACCCATTTGGTTGTAGGTAAGCTTATTAATCATGCTTTATTTCATTTTCTTCCTCTTCTCTTCTTCTTTCCAATGGTGTAACCCAATCCCATTTCCATCCTCTCTTATAGTCCGATTTGGCCTTCAAAGTGAGAGTGTTCTTCAGCTGGAAAATCAAAAAGAAGAGGAAGTAAAGCTCTAAGTGATTTATGAGGTGAAATCATGCTTTAAACTACCTTACCTTCTCCCATTCATTTCCGGTTTGTTTCTTGACTTCCTTTAGCTTATTCTCTTCAGTTTTACATGTAAATTCAATGGAGATATCAACCCCTTGAAGTGCTGCTTCATTTGATGCCAAGAAACTCCTTAGAAGCCATTTGTATAAGGTGAAAAATTAGCACTTCATCCTCTTGCCATTACCGGTTTCAAACTCTAGTATTTATGGTGTTTTAACACTTTGTTTTTTCTCCAAGTTCAGGCGTAAACAACCTCCCCATCAGCCTACTATAACAAGGTAAAACCATGACATTTCCAAGCTTATATTATACCTTAATTAGGCATTAATGTTAAGATGACTAATACCCATCTTTTCCTTGTATTATATGGAGGCGCATGGCTGTTGGAAACTTGGAAAAAATCTGCACAAGTTGTAGAAAACAAGTCCAAGGGAAAACCTAGCAAAGTAAGCTAATTACTCTTTAATGATATGTAAATCAAGTGTGTAAGTGAGTTTAATGTTCAAAGACTGATTTATATATAATATATATATATATGCAGCCGTGAGTGTTATAAGCTGCTTGGTTCAGCTTGTGGTTCAAAAATAAAGTGAGTATATTAATCTTACATATTATAAAGTTTTTATGTCATTTGTTACATATTAAAATATTACCGAGAGCATTAAGGGTGTAAAATGACTTAAATATGTACTAAAATATTGTATAACATTTGGCTAGCTTATTTAGCTTATAAATGACTTATAATGTCATAGAGAAATAATATAAGTGGCAAAAATATAATTTATAAAATTATCGGGTATGAATAATGGAAGCCGTGAATTTACAAGGCATGTTATGGCCAAACTATACATTAAAATGTTGTATAACATTTTTGGTTAGTTAACCTAATGTTTAAGTGACATATAATGTCATAGGAAATTAATTAAATGGCTAAAATATTATTTTAGCAAACATTATGAAAAACTATATTATAAGCCGTGACTATATAGTATATTTGTGACATTTATATGTAACATTTATTCTATGTTAATTGTTGTAATAAGGCCATGTACTTTAGGCCATTTGATTTTATGTTATATTAAGTTTAAATTAGGTTTATAATTAAATTAAATATTACCGCAATAAAATTTGGGGTTGGTTTGCAATTAAAACAAAATTTAGAGGCTAGATATAAGCCATAGCCGAAAACTATACTTTAAAAGTTATTAAAATGAATTTTATAAAGTTTTATTAAATTTTGGGTCAAAATGTAATTTCTGGAAAGTTTCGGTCAAAACTGTAATTTATATTACTTCCGGTCAGTCAGGCAGCCTTTGGGTCAACCTTGACCATATTAGGTGCTTTGACCAAAATTAATTACATAAGTAATTAAATTGTGAACTTATAATAACATTATAAGTTAAATGTGAAATTTACAAAATTTATGGGGTAACAATAGTGAATACCGAAAATTCTGGGTTAGAATAGTTAATATAACACTTTATAACATTTGTATAAAGTTTGGTAATTTTTAAAATAATATAAAAGGCTATATTAAGAAATGTGTATAATATTTAGTTGTTATAACATTAAAAAGTATGTATTATAAAACTGGGCCAAAACCATAAATATAAAAGTATGTGGGGTGAGAAAATAAATTGAAACGGCCTTGGGCCTGTTCACAAATTTAATAAACCTAAAACTATAGGTTATACATGCTATAAATAATGAAATAGTATAACATATGCTATTTGTGACATATCATGAAATATGTGGTAAAAGTATAAATATAGAAAGTTATAATGTGCTGGAAAATAAATAAGAATAGCCCTTGGGGCTGTTCGGAATTTTGAAAGTATATAACCATAGGTTATATTAATTATAAGGTTAAAATGATATAATATAAAGTATATGTCACATTATATAAAATGTGTGGTGTAATTGTAATAGAAGAAAAGTAAGTATTATGGAGAAAAATGAAATTATAATATATGCTCCAAACCGGCAATATAATTAGTTGTAATAAAACTATAAATTATATTTAATATAAGGTTAAAATATTATAACATGTAATATGTATAACATTGTATTAAATGTGTGGAAATATTGTAATAATGGAAAATAAGAGGAGTTGATGAAAATCAGAACCATAATATATATGCCTTTCGGCAATGATATAGTTTTATTGAAACTATAGGTTATAATATCTAATGAGATAAAGATATCATATTATATGGTATAATGATATAAAGGTAACATTGTATAAATTATGTGGTCAAAACATAATTAATAAAATATATGGGGTTGTTGCGTAAATAGAGAGTATTTAGAAATAAATTTTAAACTATAGTTTACAATGATATAAAACACTATAGCTATTATATAGTATTAATGTGATTAAATGAAACAATTATCATTAGTAACATTCACATGAAATAATGTAATAATTAATGAGAAAATGGAATTTATAAACTAAGGTTAGTATTAAAATAAACCTTAGGAATTATAAAGATATGTCATGGAATGTTACATAATATTAAGATAAAGTTCTTAATATAAATTGCATAATATAATGCAACAAATGAAAATAATCATCTTACATAAGATGATAAAAAAATGTGACATATAATATAAGAGTACAATTCATGAAATGTAAATGTGTAAGTGTATATATGTAATGTGCAAGCATATGTGAAAATGTATAAATAATAAGTGTATGTTATAGTAGGAAACTATCTAATATAAAAGAGTAAATGTTATTACATTAGTGAGCTTTATAAAGTACAAGTTATTTAGTTTGAAATTAAAAATAACTTGTTATAAGCCTTGTATATTATAATACATTGTACTATAATAAATGGTTAAATAATAATACCATATAACATTAGTGCATGCATTCATGCAACTATATAACATATGCCTAAGTTCAAATAAGAACAATATTAATGCATATAATGAGTTATAAACATTAGTACACGAGCTTAATATATTACCCAAAATAACGTTGCATGTATACATGTAACTATAGGTTATAAATGTGTACTCGTATACCTAACCGAATTGGTTAAATTTAATACCTAAGTACAAACGTGAATGTATAATTATATACTCGTAAATGTTATGGGATATAATGGAATAAATCCAAACACTCGAAAAACGCTACAACTAAGACGTTTTATACAACCGACGTATTTAAATAAACCCGAATGTTAGTAATTACTACGAATGACGAGTTTTACGTAACGTTACTGTAACACCCCAACTCATAAATACATAGTCATCTCATAAACCTCCATTTATGTAACCCAACATTACAGCGGAATTCTTGCAACAGTTGGTGTTACCGCCGTTAGTCACCCACGTGACTAACTAGGCATACTAAATACTCCAAGATCTAGCTACGGTCTGATAGACCCGAATATACCGAACATCAATGTGCACTTAACCTTAACCAATACATATCCTCAGTACAAATATTTCATATCCTAATACATCATACTAACCTCTCATCCATTTACTAAACGAGTGTACATGCACAACTCGTGTAACAAAAGTAAAACAACCCGAAGTACTACTACCCGATCCTATTCTCAGGACGGTCGTCTTCTGTTGTTCACCTGCAAAATTTAAACAGTAGCCCCCGAGGGGGGTCAGCACCTTTGCTGGTACGATTCTCTTATAGCCCCCAAGCTAACGGGGCTACGATGACTAATTGTCGATAGCATGAAGATGATTAGATGCACAACATAAATAGGAAGTGCAATAAACAACAAGCCACATATGAGCAATCAGAGTTCAGACACAATTAACAACTTAAAAGCGTTCCCTTAGTAAGTGAGTTAGTCTTTTAACTCTTAAATTATGATACCTCTTAATCTCAGTCCATTTTTATCTTACCTCAATCTTAATCCTTATCTCAGTCTCAATGTACCGACCGTTCTTTAATTAGAATTGGTTGTACTTTATCTCAAATCTTATCTCAATTCTTATCTCAGATCGTATCTCAATTAAGACAATCGTTCTTTAATTAGAATGGTTGTTCCTTAATTCATTGTTTATCGTGTCGGGTCAGAATAACCCAAACCAATGAGTTATGAGCTCCATTGGTTTACATAAACAATATTTGCTAGAATTAGTTGGGATTTAGGTAGATCCCACCACACCATCTCAGTAATGCCTCCCACCTCGAACAGAAATCGAGGTGACCGAGTCTATATGTCGACTCTAGGCGACGAATCCGAAGACAAGTCATATTTGGAAGTCAGGATCTGATAAGGATACCGACCTCCCCCAATACACATGTGCCGGTACCATTCCGGATTCCTCACTCCCCCCCCCAAGTTCTAATTAGTAGAAGTCTCAAAGTCAATGTTTGTTAGTTAACCTCTTTCGATTACTAAGAAAACAATATTTGGGAGTGTTTCTTATTCTCACACAATTCTTTACTAAACATTGTTAGTAAGTTCTCAAGGTAAGTTGTGTTAGTTTCAAACAACACACAACAATACAATAAACCGGTTGCATGCTTTATCTTGTTTAGTCATAACACATAAACAAATAACACACAAGCCGAGGGACACCTCATTAGCAAGCAAGCTACAAGAAAACCATACCGTACACCGTCGGTTGTTCAGTTGCTTACTCTCCTCCGGAGTCCACATACTCAAGTCCAAAAACATTCATCCAATTTAGGTTGTTAATTACTTCCATGTTACTTAACTTACTTAGCCATTAATGCTCCCCACCTAATACCACTTAAGTACTTATGAATTTAACCTTAAACACTTATATTCTTAACTTAACTTAATCCCTTAAGTCCTTATATCCTTGTCTTTCTAATCATCATTACCCTCTTAATGGCATACCTCTAATACCTCTTATCATTCTTAAATTTTAATTTTTTTCTCTGCACTGGACCGCCCCTCTGGGGAGGTCCCCAGGGCCGGTCCACAACAGAAACAACATACGCTGCAAAATTTCACTGGACCTCCCCATAGGGGCGGTCCACAGCAGAACCCATTTTTCAAAGTGTTTTTCTTCACATTTTGAACTCCAAATTCACCCCAATCTTTTCCTAATCATTCCACATGTTTCCCCACATGTTTTAACATCATTTTAGCACCTCAAAATCCTCTTAAACCATCCAACAATCTCCTTAAACATTTACTCAATTTCTTACTAAATTCTTACACTTAACACCTGATTCCTTACACTTCCAACTTGTAATTTTGCCTAAGACTTCAACTAACCAAAATGTTTCTTCACAACCATCTTAACTACTCCTCAAGCATCATTATGCATACCCATTTCCTATACTCAAACTTCTCAAAGTTCTCAAAGTCATATTGCATCTCCATGCATAATTTCCTCTACTTTACACTTACTACTCATCATTCCTAAACTTGTACCTAACTATACATTTCTTGTCATCCTTTTTACTCCTTAACATTGTTATTCATTTGCCTTGACCATGCTATATCCTTCTTAGACACTTTCATCCCATCACTCAAATCCACTCAATACCATGAACGTTACACAAACTAGATTATACCTAAATCATCACGAGGTATTATACATCATTTCCTACAGATTTTTGCACAAGTCTCAACATTCCTCATACCATGATTTTGGTGTGTTTAGTACACCCTCCAAACCTCTAATTCATCTTAGACAACTCTAGGTCATTCTAATCCTCAAGAACACCATTGTTAACTTATATATATATACATACTAGTTATAACCCTATAGTTTTTTTTTTGTAAGTTATGGGTCGTCCGACCCACCGTCCGACCCAAGCCCTGGGTCGGACCATTCCAGTAGATTACCGTTCTCTGAAATTCTCCCCATCAGACCCAGCACTATTCCGTCCGACCCATACCCTCTGGGTCGGACCATTCCAGATTGTTTCGGGTCTGTTGTCCAAGCCCTGTCCGACCCACGTCCGACTCACCCTTGGGTCGGACGGAGTCAGAAACTTCGACAACATATTTTTTGCATGTCCGACCCACGTCCGACTCACGGCCCTGGGTCAGACCGTTCCAGAAATATTTATTTTCGTTGCTTAAGACACGTCCGACCCAGCATCCGATCCAGGCTGTGGGTCGGACGGTAGCAGGACATTGCTACATACCTTATTTTTCTTTCCCATTTTCACCCATTGCTTCCCCAATCTTCCTACATATATCCTAACATGTTTTAGTACTATTTAAACATTCTAAATCACCTTAATTCATCCACCAAATCCATTACTAAATCCATCAAACAACTTACACAATTCCCTCACTTCTCTTCCAACACTTGTAACGGTTTTTGTTACACTCATGCTACAGATTTTAAAGTTCAATGCTCATATCCAATACTCCTACTACCAATACCATTACTAGCATCCCAAATACACTTCCAAGCCCTTACATCCCCTATACCTAAGTCCAACTCTCCTCTTACCAAATCTTGCACACTATTTCCTCTTAGTTCTACAATGCAATTTAATACCTCCTTGCTACAGATTTTGGTTCCCACCTCCTCCATACATAATTCCCTCTCCTAATGCCATTTCCAATGCCTACAATGCATTGCCTCTCCTCTTCAAGTCCAACACTCACTCCCAAGGTCAAGTACATAAATCCTCCTAGTTTCTCCAATGTCATTCAACAATTTTTGCTACAGATTTTATATCCTTTCATTCTCTTACCACAACTACTACTCCATAGTCATTAAACACCTCTACTAACTCCAATACACACCTTGGTTTTCCCATTCACCAAGTCATCCATACATATACATATTCCTACCAAAATTTCGCCATAGTTCCTCTACTTTTCTTACTTGGCCACACATACCAATTCTCACCCAATTCATTCCTAATCTAGCCACACCCTTACAAGGGTCCTACCAGCAATCAATACAAATATAAATCCATCCCAATACACCAATACTCCATCAAGTATCAATATATACATACACAACCATTTGGCTCCAAGGCCTACAATTCACATACTATTGCACAATTACTCACACTTCCGCAATTACATTACTAATACATTATTTTGGGTTCTTTAGATTGGTTTACCCATTCCCGTTACTCTAATGCACTAAAATTTAACATTAGTAAAGAGCTCTTACCTTGAGCTTTTAATTCCTTCTTTCTTTCTCATCTCTCCTCCTTCTTCCTTTCTTGCCCAAATCGGCCATGTGGGGAATGGAGTTGCCAAACTCCATTCCCATCACCCAATGAACACAAAACACTACAATTAATATACTAACTCTTAAATTAATGTCAATTCATTGAAGTGTTTGAAATGAAATTTCTAGGGTTTACCTTTGGAGAGTTTTAGAAGGGGTTTTAGCCCTTGGTTCAAGAAGGTGAATCCACCACCATTGCAAGGTTGATATTATGCTCCAAGGAGAGAGAAAAATAGAGCATTACAAATGGGGCAAAAATCGGTTATGAAGGAAGGTGAAGAAAACATGAGTTTTTCATGTAGATTTTTACCTTAATGGAGAGAGGAGACTCCAAGCTTTACATTGGTGCCATTTTCTCTTTGAATGGGGAAGACCCATGGAGATGAAGTTCTTCCTTTTCGAATTTTGAAAAGATAGAATTGTAGAGAATGTTGAGGGGAGTTCAAATATGTAATTTGTTTTGCATTTGGAGCTCACATGGAGAAGAAGCTGGTGTAGCCATGGGAGGAGGAAGAAATCGGCAGCCAACAGAGAAGAGAAAGAAAACGATGGAGAAAGAAGAAAGAGAGGAAAGAGAAGGAAGAAAAGAGAAATAAGAGAGGAGAGAGAGAGTGGGGTTGCTTTTCTACTTTTCTTTCTTTCTTTCCTTTATTTCTTTCTAGCTTATTAGGTATGTGAGAGGGCTGTCTCACAATTAAAAACCGGCCCATATAACTGTTACAGGTTGGAGCGGTTTTCGTCTTTTACAGAAAACGCTCGTTATTTTACCCGGTTTAGGTACTGTTCACTAACCGGGTCCGTTTTCCGGAATTTTCTCGTTTCTTTATTTTTATTGGTTATTAAGCTTCCATAAATGCTTAATAATATTTATTTAATGATTTATAATTTTTACGGGTTCGTTTGACCACTTTAAATCACGTTTTCGGGTTTTCTCGAAAAACGTGCGTTAAAGCTCTATTAGCGTTTTAATACATTATTTGGATCCGTTTTCTTCGAGAGTTGTTCCCATATATTATTTAGGTCTTATTAAACCTTTGGAATCCATATAATACGCTAACCGAGGTCTCATACCTCCTATGGTTATTTTAACGCTTATTTAGCGTTTCTTTATTTCTTTTTGGATTTATTCTCCTTACCAAGATTACTTAAGCATTATTAGGCACTTAAATACGCATTAGGTTAATTTTAATCCTTATATTTAAGTTCGGGGTATTTCAATCTACCCCCCTTAAGAACTTTGTCCTCAAAGTTGTTCGAGGTTATAGGTTTACAATGCTTACTCATTCTTACGTGTCTAGTACCAAAGCCATACGTTCTTCCTCTTACCATCCCAAATCCGTTACTCAAGGTTCCTACATACTATACCATACCATACCATACCATACCATACTAATGCACAATAATCACTCCAATCCGCATTACTACCGACCATCCGGTTCCTCATTACCAATTTATACATACATACAATGCAAGGCTATTCCCAAAGCGATGCAATACACATACAATCCCGTAGACGCTCAGGTCATCTAGACACAGGACTCCTCTGTGTCCCGCTGCCCTTGGAATAATACAACGTAATATATACTATCTTCTCCCGTACCAGCTTCCAACACATACTTAGTCTCCAGTCTATGGAAAATCCTTCCCCATGGCTACATCGAAATCCTTCTAGAACATACAACTCCAGATTTGTAACACCCCTATTACGCCCCTACCAACTACCGAAATCGCAACGGAAATAACCAACCAAACAATAACTAAACGCTTTGGTGTTACAACGCCGTTAACCACCCACGTGGTTAACTAGGCAGAATAAATACAAGTGTATCGGTCTGATGATCAGACTCCCGAGCATAGAACCTAACCTCCATATATATATACATAACCAACCATACCGAGTATTTAATTTACATCACATCTTCCAACTGTAACATCCACCACTGTTTAACGAACGGTACCAAAATGTAATGCCTCGGGAGCACAGGCGCTTCCCGGGCTCAACAACCAAAACAACCAAAAGTACATCATCGACCTAGGATCTAGAGCCACTCCGCTTCTTTGATCCTCATCCTGCAATAAAATATGGAGCCCCCGAGGGGGTCAGCAACCTTTGCTGGTATGGCTAACGCGCAGCCCATCGGCTACCGGGATACGCGCAACCAATTGTCATGATAACATGGCATTCATTTTAAAACATCCAACATATATATACATACCATAGCATAGCAAGGGAATTTGCATAGCACAACATCAATACATGACATCATAAAATCGGTTCTCACAAGGAACCTTCCACCATAGTTAGTATACATAGTGAGCCTAGAGATTATTGCCAATCCCATGTTAAGCTCGTTACCAACCTCGTTACCGTCCAGTTATATAGAACGGTTAACTTATACCCAAGGTGTGTCGGATATAGTAATCCAAGCACTCCGAAATAACATACGTATGCCCCTGTGGCCCGACGTGAGTCAGTAACTAGCTTTGGATAAGCTAAGGGAAGGTAGAAACCAAATTGGAATACCACCTATACATACACCAAGAGAGCCGAACCGGATATGATAACGACTCCCGTCCATCACACGCGTGGCCGGAACATACCGGACTCCTCACTCCCCCGATTAGCACTTGTTAGTGATCACACAATATTTTGTTAAGTCGCATACAAGCAAATGTTTAGGTCTTGTTAGACAACCAAGGGAAAGGAGTCACAACATTTCAACATCTTAATGTATAACAACTGTAAACTCTTTTCATGCCTTAATCTTATAAGGTCGTAACACACAGAAAAGCAAACAACACCCAAGCCGGTGTAAACCGGTAGACAACAGACTGCAAGAAAACCATACCTTGGTCCTTGCCTCGACTGGTTTCCACCTTGAGAGATTCCTAAACACATTTAGTAACGTCGGTTAATTAACGCACCAGTCCACTGTCACATTAACTACTTCACATTTCTAGTTATCACATTTCTACATTTTGTTTTAACTTCCCATCTTTTAAAATGTCATTATAACACTCCTAACATGTCTTATGTAACCTATTAATATCATTCCTAACTTATCCCTATCATTAGATATCATTTAAATACCTAAAAACCAAGTTTTATAGTGGTCCGGGACTTGGTCCCTAGCTTAGGTCCCGGACCATATGCTAACTCAGCTCTCGGGGGTAATTCAGGGGGTGGTCCGGGTCCTTGTACAAGACCCAAGTCCCGGACCACATTGTTATATGACTCTCGGCCTATTTTACACCCCTGGTCCGGGACTTTAACCAGCACCTAGGTCCCGGACCAAACCTATAGAATTGATAAAATGTCATTTTTCAAATGTTGTTACCTTAGTTCTCCACCTCCATTAATTGTATAACTTTACCAAGTGTTCCTAGGTATATTCTAATGTCTAGATATCATCTTAAACACACCTAAATCCATGTTTCACTTGTTACTCATTTTTTTCTTATAAATTCACTAACACTTATAACACTTTACATTAGGTTTCTAAATGATGTTTCTTACCTAAGAAAACTACTATCCCAAAATGCTTTCTCCTCATCCTAACATCATCTCTTAAGCACCATTTCTTACCAACCTAAACCCTAGTTGATGTCTAAGTCCTTCTTGTTTACCTAGAACACCTTAAGACATTATTTCTTCTCTTAATAAACACTTAGTCATTTTCTAACACTTCTAATTCACCAAGCCTTACATTAACACCTAGAACTCCTTGGGTATTTCCTAAATTTTGACATGGTTTCTCCTAGAACATTACTAAACCAAAACACATTGTTTTCCCTCATTAATCACACAAGAACACCTAAGATCACAAGAATATTCCCACACACAAAACCTCACTCACATTACACTACATTACAATATAATGCATAATTTAAATTGCTTGGCACTTAGGCCCTTAAATGCATGGCTCTTAGGCCCTTAAAGTGCTTAAATCATAAACACTGAATTTCCACAATATATATGCCTTTGACCTGCAATTACATACAACAAGACATACGTTCTTTTACTAGTCTCCTTGAGGACATTACTAGTCATTCACCATTTGCTCTTTAGGTAGTTTTAATAAGCATTTAAGCTCATTTCTCCTAAGGCATTAAACAACATTAAGTTAGTAGATTTACCTCTTTTCCAAACACTTCCTTCTTGTTTCCTTACAAAACCGTATGGTATTTTGATTCCTTGTCAAGTTCTAAACAATATACAAACACCATAATGAGTATTCAAGCTTTGAGCTTCATCTCATTGTAAACCCTAATTTTACATTGTTTCAAAAACATTAATGTAGTTGTTTTACCTTGATCTTTGAGGAGAGTTTGAATATATAACAACAGAGGACTCCACCTAGTCCATGAAGAGTTGAAATGAAGCTAGAACAAAGTCACACAAAGAGCTATATCAATGTGTATTTTCGGTCAAGGTAAGAACATGGAAGAAACATGATTTTTCTTTGAGATTCCTTACCTAGAAGCAAGGGAGAGTAATAATATGTCAAAATACAAGCTCAAGCTCCTTCAATGGTGAAACACCTTGGCACCGAAATGGGGCTCTTGGAGTTTTGAGTAGATAGGAATGAAGAGCTTGATGAGAGGAAGAGATTGGTGGCCTTAGAATTTGATTTGGACAAGTGAGCTTAATTTAGCAAGAGGTCAAAGATGGAGTTTCTATGGTGGGTAGTAGTATTACACCGAGAGAGAGCAGCAAGAAGGAAGGAAGAAGAAGATTGTGACCGTGGGAAATGAAGGAAAGAAATGAGAATGAGATAGGATTTGCTTTTAAGAAGATATTTATGCTTATAAAGTAAAAAGTAAGTTTAATTAATTTTCTTTACTTACTTATTATATCAACTAGAGAGTGGTGAGTCACCACACTTAGAAAAACGGCCCCATATATTATAATGAGGGTATTTTAGTCTTTGTTTGTCAATTTAATTACTTAATAACATATGTTATAAACTAGCTTATAAAAATCACTATTCACCTAAACAAGGCACTTAGAAGTGAAATTTTTGATTTCCCATTAATATGGCCACCCAAATGTGATACTATATAGTACACATATGTATTAAGAGTAATGATGGACATTTAGCCACTCAAAACTCATTTACAAGACAATTTTCAAAATGTGCTTTAAGACTCAAGCTTGGTTTTCTTTGGTAATTGATTTAATATGTTCATTAATATATAAATGAGGTCTTGGTAAGTTCATTAGGTCTTACCCAAGCTTATTCCAAGCTTAGAGCACATTTTAGCTCTTATTGACTTTAAAGCACATTTTGTGTTTGCTTTTGTTTAAATTGTTTACTAATGTTTCTAAGACTCTTTTTAGTCTTAATAAATCATGTTTTAATGTTTAACAACATACAAGGTTTGGGGTATTTCAATCTACCCCCCTTAAAAGAACTTTGTCCCCAAAGTTCATACTTCCCACATATCTTACTATTAGAACACGGGGAAAATCTTATAACACAATACTTCCAAAACATCATTACCAACATTACCATCATACTTACACCACAACGGACTCAAGGTCCAAACCACATAATACCATTCAGACTCAACGGTCTGTAACCTAACATAGACAATGTATACATATACATGTCGTACACAACCATAACCGAAACGGCTCTACCCCCCTTAAAAGGGGTACGCCCCGTACCCTATACATATAAACACTAAGAAGCAAACAATGACGGGTGCTTCGCCTTCATCTTATCTTCCAGCTCCCAAGTGGCCTCTCAACGTCCTGGTTAGACCAGAGGACCTTCACCAGTCTCACAGACTTATGGCGAGTGTCTCGAGTCTTAGTATCCAGAATCCGTACGGGAGTCTCCACTGATCGCATGGTCGGCTCTAAGGTTAGCCTTTCAGGCTGAAGCACATGAGACGATGAGACATATTCTTCAACTGGGACACATGAAATACATCATGTACCTTGCCCAGCTCGGCGGGTAAATCAAGTCTATAAGCTACCGGGCCGATCCGCTCCGTCACAACATAAGGACCCACATATTTCGGGCTCAACTTGCCCTTCTGGCCAAAACGAAATACTCCCTTCATGGGGATACCCTAAGAAATACCTGATCGCCTACGGCGAACTCCAGGTCACGTGCGCACATCAGCGTACGACTTCTGTCTATCCTGAGCTGCTTTCATGTTAGCCCGGATCTGGCGAACTTCTGCCTGAACCTGTTCCAGATACTCTGGTCCTATAATGACCGTCTCACTCGACTCATCCCAGCATAAAGGCGTGCGGCATGGTCTACCGTACAATGCCTGGAAGGGAGACATCTTGATCGAAGCATGGTAATGTTGTTGTAACTAAACTCGATCAGATGTAACTTATCAATCCAGCTGGTCTGAAAGTCAAGTGCACAAGCACGTAGCATATCCTCAAGTGTCTGGATGGTGCGCTCACTCTGACCATCTGTCTGTGGGTGAAACGCTGTGCTTAATTTCAGTTCAGTACCTAGTGCCTCTCGTGTAGACTTCCAATATCTGGATAAGAATCTGGTATCTCTGTCAGATACTATCGTCTTTGGTACACCATGATGTCTTACAATTTCTTTGTCGAAGAGCTCTGCAAGCTTAGCCACTTTCCAGGTGTCCTTTATCGGTATGAATCGAGACACCTTGGTCAGTCGGTCTACCACAACCCAAATCATATTCAGACCTCCCCTTGTAGGCGGAAGCCCTACCACGAAGTCCATAGATATGTCATGGAACTTCCACTCCGGCATGGCATTGGCTGCACCATACCACCAGGCCGTCGGTGCTCAAACTTGACCTTCTGACAAGTGAGACACCTCAACACATAGTCATTCACATCCTTTTTCATTCCAGTCCACCAAAAATAACGTTTCATACCCTTATACATCTTTGAAGCTCCGGGGTGAATCGATGTCGTAGAACAATGGGATTCACTCAGTATGCGCTCCTTCAGCTCAGCGCTACTCCTGGTATACACAACCGGCCATTAAGCCTAATCAGGTCATCATCGTGGAGTCTGAAATTGTACTTCTGACCCTCGAATGTGCCATCAATAAGCTTCTGTCTAATCTCCACCATGTACTGATCCGTCATCTGAGCACTACGCACCTCTTCAACCAAGCAGATGAGAGACTAGCGAATGGAGAAGAGTGTGCTCGGCGACTCAATGCGTCAGCTACCACATTTGCCTTACCCTCTGTACTGTAAATGATGTCATAATCATTTAAGAATTCAACCCACCTTCTTTGCCTCATGTTCAACTCTTCTGAGTGAACAAGTACTAAACTCTTGTGGTCATAAATCATCACACTTACCCATACAAGTGATGTCGCATATCTTCAGTGCGAAGACAATGGCCCCCAATTCTAAGTCGTGGGTAGGGTAGTTCTCCTCATGCTTCAGCGTGGGAGGCGTAAGCACGACCTTCCCGTGTTGCATCAACACACAACCCATACCCTGCCTGATGCGTCGCAAGACCTCAAAAACCATCTGGACCGTCTGGTAGTGTCAGAACCGGTGCAGATGTCAAGCATCTTTGAGTCTCTGAAAAGAACTCTCACAGTCGACTGTCCACTCGAATGGTGCATCCTTTTCATCAAGGAAGTCATCGGCTTCGAGACACTGGAGAAGGTCCTTCACAAACCTCCTATATAACATGCCAGACCGAGGAAGCTCCTGATGTCGGTAAACTGTCTTCGGCCTAGGCCAGGTGCGCACGCATCTTCTTTGCCGGATCAACAGCGATCCCGGCCCTCAGAAATCACATGTCCAAGGAAGGACACTTGATTCACCAAATTCACACTTAGAAATTTAGCATACAAGCTGATTCCTTCTCAATGTCTGCAATAATCATTTCAGGTGGCTTTCATGCCACCCTCGACTTCGAATACCAAGTAGTCATCGATGAAGACTACCACTGATTTGTCCAACTGATTTGGAACACAAAGTTCATTAAGTCCATGAACTTTGCTGGTGCATTGACAAGCCAAACGGCAAACTGTGAACTCATAATGCCCATACCTAGTTCTGAATGCTGTCTTTTCGATATCACTGTCACGGATGGCATTGGTGGTATCCGGAACGTAGGTCTATCTTGGAGAATACTGATGATCCCTCAGCTGATCAAAGAGATCGTCGATGCGTGGTAAGGGGTAACGGCTTCACCGTAACAGCATTCAGCTCCCGATAATCAATACAGAGGCGGAGGCTACCGTCCTTCTTCTTTACGAAGAGGACCGGCGCTCCCCATGGTGAAACACTAGGGCGGATAAAGCCCTTGTCGAGTAGGTCTCTCAGCTGCTCCTTGAGCTCTGTCATCTCTGCTGGAGCCATACGATAAGGCGCTTTCGCAATGGGTCGTGCCCGGAACTAGATCAATCTCAAACTCAACCTCTCGTGCTGGCGGCATGCCCGGCAGTTCCTTAGGAAATACATCAGGAAACTCCGACACTACCGGCACATCTGGGCTAAACTCAGGGTCTCTCTCTATGTCCTGGACATAGCAGAGGTATACATCATTTCCTCGTCGCAACTCACGACACATAGCCATGGCGGTGATGATCTGTGTCGAAGACTCCCTGGGCCTCTGGCGGTATGATATAGTAACCCCAGATGGACTCCTAAGAAGCAGTCGATGCTCGGCACATAGGATTCTACCCTTGTACCGCTCCAACCAGTTCATCCCGACAATCACATCAAAACCTAATCCGTCGAACTCTATCAAGTCGATCGGAAACTCCTCATCCATGATTCGAACAACAGCATCTCGGTAGTAGCGGGTACACCTGATCCGCTCTTTCGACGGGAGTGACCACGAAGTCTGGCATCTCTTCACCGTCTAACCCCAGCCTCTTCGCAAATGATAGCGAAATGAATGTGTGTGAGGCTCCAGAGTCGAACAAGATCGATGCATCCACGCCATTCACTGGAAAGGTACCGGTGAGGATTGTGCCGCTTTTGCCGGCTTCTGCCTCATTGCAGACACTCAGTATACCTCCCGTTCCGAGTGCACAGCCTAATTCATTGGCAAACTAATAAGTATTGGGTAACACACGTTGATACACTCCAAAACAACATTCCTTTATTCATTAACACAGTCTTTACACCATAAGTTGGTTACATTGTAGACATGGCTAGATTTAGCTCCTTAATCATACACTGGCTTAATACATTACATGATTACACAAGGCTCAAAACTGCCTGAAAGTCAAATTCAAACGTCCGGGTTTCAGATGTGTGGCATTTACCACTGTCGATGGTGCGGTATTCAATTTGATGTTCTTGATACCGTGGTATAACATCCTTGATTGTCCTCCCATGATTAATACATCACCTGATTTCAACACTAGCTTCTTTGCGAGATCACCACGCTTCTGCTCGCCGTACATAAACACAGCGGTATCACCAATGGACCAAGACACCACGGGTACTCCCTTACTTAGAGACTCGGGTGACTCGTCCTTATCTTGGTGTAACCCTAACCGTCCACCTTTCTGGTAGAAGTTCACAATGCACAGGTCTGCTTCCACGTTCGGAATCGGTTCCAATTCAAGTTGCTGAGCAATTCCCACGGTGTGGTTAACAACCGCAAGGAACTCCTCAGGTATTGCTGGTACAGTTGCTCCATCTTCAGCTCGCACATCCTGATATGACTTGGTGTAGGGATTCCAGTCCTTACCCATGCACATCATCTTCAGCTTCATCTTCGAACCGCTCGGGTATTCGGGTGTGTAGAAACCTCCTGGCGCTGCTCCAAGTTCGTTGCAACGTCTGATGATGTGGATTTGTGCTTCCGGTGTCAGGTATCCATTTAAGAGTATCATACCTGGTTGGATAACCTGACATTGCTCCAGTGGAATTCGGTGATGCTGATGGTGGTCTCTTCGGGTTTGGTGTGGGCGGGATTGGATAACAGATATCGAAGGTTCCTAAGTTTTCCACATTGTCTAATTTAGGTGTCTCTCACATCATTATTTAACTCATTACTTAGGTGGTCGTACATTAGACTCACTAATACAACACCCATGCATGAAATGCGGTAAGCAATCACTTTTTCATTTAACAGTTTAGGCGGTACCTGGTCTCGAAGAGGATCCTGGTGCCTCAGACCGGTCCCCACATTCAGGGCGGCCTTGCCGGACCCCGTACCCTTCCCCTTCTGGGATTCAGTGTACTTCTTGTCAGAAGTTTGCTGGGTGATCGCCCTCGGGGTGTCAGTGGTCGCGGTAGTCTTACCCTTCCACTGCCCCTTTGGCTTGTAGTCCCTACCATTGGGGTTCTCTGCCAGCACTCAAACTCACGGTGCCCCATCTTCTGGCATAATGACACTTCACGTCATTCCCCTTGCAGTCTTTGCCGGGGTGGTCTCCGTTACACCACTTACAGTAAAAGTGGCGCTCCGGTCCAGAACCCACGCTAGCTGCTACAACACACACAATCAATACTCACTTCACATCTTAACAACATACACCTCAACTAGATACATATTTAAGTAATTACCCTTAGGCGGGTAGGAGCGTAGAGGCTTCGCCGCATACGCATACGTGAGCTTCAGTGGCTCATCAGCTGTGGTGGTCTGGGCTTGGCCCTTGTCACCCTGGTACTGACCCTTCTGGGGCTGAGGGTAGGGTTTCTTTTTCTTTCCTCCCCCATACCCTTGCTGACTCTGGCCCTCGTTGGTGGCCTTGCGCTTGTGCGCATTCTCCTCGTCCCTCAGACGGACGGTAATTTCAACCTTAGCAGCGGCATGATAGCACTCCTGCAAGGTAGTATACTCAGCTGGCCCCATCCCATAGCGGAGACGGTGGCTTAGTCCATTGTAGAACCGGTTCACCAACACCCGGTTCGAATATCCAAGGTCTGGTAACAGGTGGATAAGGCCGGTGAATGCGGTATAGTAGTCATCGACCGACATCTTATCCCCCTGCCTCAGACTATCCAGCTCGAGGCGCTTGGCCTCCTGCACATGTACAGGGTAATACTTGGCTCGCAGTAGAGCCGTGTACTCCCCCCATCCAAACTCAGGATCAGTCATCCTGTCCTCTTTCACCAACTTCCCCCAACTCTGTGCCGTACCTTTCAAGTAGTAGGCGGCAAGACGGACCTTAGCTTCAGCAGGTACTGCCAAGGTCTCGTAGGCGGTCTCCAGTTCGGAGATGTACGCCTCCAGCTTTCGAGATCAGTCTCCCAATTGAATGATGGCGGTCTAAGATCAGCCAACGCCTTGACCCAATTGGTCTCTCGTGGCGGTGGTGGTGGCTGAACTCCGGGCTGTTGCCCTTGCTGTATAGCACAACCAGATCGGGTACCAACTGGGCTACGGCGGCTGCACTGCCTCAGCCATAGTCTGTGCCGTATATCATCGCCCTGGTCACCCAAATCTCCAGTACCGCCCGCCCTCGGCCTCTACCTCGGTCTACCTGCCATCTGAATTCATATGAACATCTCATTAGCATTATGCTTGCACACTTATCGGTCCAATGGTTATAACATCTTCCCGACAACCAGGTAATTCCACACTTAGTTAGTGTTACCCTTCCAAATCTGTTCACTTAGGTATCTGTAGTTAGTTTTCCTAACTCGGTATATCCCTAAGCTCGTATTCTAGTCATCAGAGCGATACTTCGCTCTGATACCACTTTTTGTAACACCCCTATTACGCCCCTACCAACTACGCGAAATCGCAGCGAAATAACCAACCAAACAATAACTAAACGCTTTGGTGTTACAACGCCGTTAACCACCCACGTGGTTAACTAGGCAGAATAAATACAAGTGTATCGGTCTGATGATCATACTCCCGAGCATAGAACCTAACCTCCATATATATATACATAACCACCATACCGATATTTAATTTACATCACATCTTCCACTGTAACATCCACCACTGTTTAACGAACGGTACCAAAATGTAATGCCTCGGGAGCACAGGCGCTTCCCGGGCTCAACAACCAAAAACCAAAAGTACATCATCGACCTAGGATCTAGAGCCACTCCGCTTCTTCGATCCTCATCCTGCAATAAAATATGGAGCCCCCGAGGGGGTCAGCAACCTTTGCTGGTATGGCTAACGCGCAGCCCATCGGCTACCGGGATACGCGCAACCAATTGTCATGATAACATGGCATTCATTTTAAAACATCCAACATATATATACATACCATAGCATAGCAAGGGAATTTGCATAGCACAACATCAATACATGACATCATAAAATCGGTTCTCACAAGGAACCTTCCACCATAGTTAGTATACATAGTGAGCCTAGAGATTATTGCCAATCCCATGTTAAGCTCGTTACCAACCTCGTTACCGTCCAGTTATATAGAACGGTTAACTTATACCCAAGGTGTGTCGGATATAGTAATCCCAAGCACTCCGAAATAACATACGTATGCCCCTGTGGCCCGACGTGAGTCAGTAACTAGCTTTGGATAAGCTAAGGGAAGGTAGAAACCAAATTGGAATACCACCTATACATACACCAAGAGAGCCGAACCGGATATGATAACGACTCCCGTCCATCACACGCGTGGCCGGAACATACCGGACTCCTCACTCCCCCCGATTAGCACTTGTTAGTGATCACACAATATTTTGTTAAGTCGCATACAAGCAAATGTTTAGGTCTTGTTAGACAACCAAGGGAAAGGAGTCACAACATTTCAACATCTTAATGTATAACAACTGTAAACTCTTTTCATGCCTTAATCTTATAAGGTCGTAACACACAGAAAAGCAAACAACACCCAAGCCGGTGTAAACCGGTAGACAACAGACTGCAAGAAAACCATACCTTGGTCCTTGCCTCGACTGGTTTCCACCTTGAGAGATTCCTAAACACATTTAGTAACGTCGGTTAATTAACGCACCAGTCCACTGTCACATTAACTACTTCACATTTCTAGTTATCACATTTCTACATTTTGTTTTAACTTCCCATCTTTTAAAATGTCATTATAACACTCCTAACATGTCTTATGTAACCTATTAATATCATTCCTAACTTATCCCTATCATTAGATATCATTTAATACCTAAAAACCAAGTTTTATAGTGGTCCGGGACTTGGTCCCTAGCTTAGGTCCCGGACCATATGCTAACTCAGCTCGGGGGTAATTCAGGGGTGGTCCGGGTCCTTGTACAAGACCCAAGTCCCGGACCACATTGTTATGTGATCTCGGCCTATTTTACACCCCTGGTCCGGGACTTTAACCAGCACTAGGTCCCGGACCAAACCACAGAATTGATAAAAATGTCATTTTTCAAATGTTGTTACCTTAGTTCTCCACCTCCATTAATTGTATAACTTTACCAAGTGTTCCTAGGTATATTCTAATGTCTAGATATCATCTTAAACACACCTAAATCCATGTTTCACTTGTTACTCATTTTTTTCTTATAAATTCACTAACACTTATAACACTTTACATTAGGTTTCTAAATGATGTTTCTTACCTAAGAAAACTACTATCCCAAAATGCTTTCTCCTCATCCTAACATCATCTCTTAAGCACCATTTCTTACCAACCTAAACCCTAGTTGATGTCTAAGTCCTTCTTGTTTACCTAGAACACCTTAAGACATTATTTCTTCTCTTAATAAACACTTAGTCATTTTCTAACACTTCTAATTCACCAAGCCTTACATTAACACCTAGAACTCCTTGGGTATTTCCTAAATTTTGACATGGTTTCTCCTAGAACATTACTAAACCAAAACACATTGTTTTCCCTCATTAATCACACAAGAACACCTAAGATCACAAGAATATTCCCACACACAAAACCTCACTCACATTACACTACATTACAATATAATGCATAATTTAAATTGCTTGGCACTTAGGCCCTTAAATGCATGGCTCTTAGGCCCTTAAAGTGCTTAAATCATAAACACTGAATTTCCACAATATATATGCCTTTGACCTGCAATTACATACAACAAGACATACGTTCTTTTACTAGTCTCCTTGAGGACATTACTAGGTCATTCACCATTTGCTCTTTAGGTAGTTTTAATAAGCATTTAAGCTCATTTCTCCTAAGGCATTAAACAACATTAAGTTAGTAGATTTACCTCTTTTCCAAAACACTTCCTTCTTGTTTCCTTACAAAACCGTATGGTATTTTGATTCCTTGTCAAGTTCTAAACAATATACAAACACCATAATGAGTATTCAAGCTTTGAGCTTCATCTCATTGTAAACCCTAATTTTACATTGTTTCAAAAACATTAATGTAGTTGTTTTACCTTGATCTTTGAGGAGAGTTTGAATATATAACAAGAGAGGACTCCACCTAGTCCATGAAGAGTTGAAATGAAGCTAGAACAAAGTCACACAAAGAGCTATATCAATGTGTATTTTCGGTCAAGGTAAGAACATGGAAGAAACATGATTTTTCTTTGAGATTCCTTACCTAGAAGCAAGGGAGAGTAATAATATGTCAAAATACAAGCTCAAGCTCCTTCAATGGTGAAACACCTTGGCACCGAAATGGGGCTCTTGGAGTTTTGAGTAGATAGGAATGAAGAGCTTGATGAGAGGAAGAGATTGGTGGCCTTAGAATTTGATTTGGACAAGTGAGCTTAATTTAGCAAGAGGTCAAAGATGGAGTTTCTATGGTGGTAGTAGTATTACCGAGAGAGAGCAGCAAGAAGGAAGGAAGAAGAAGATTGTGACCGTGGGAAATGAAGGAAAGAAATGAGAATGAGATAGGATTTGCTTTTAAGAAGATATTTATGCTTATAAAGTAAAAAGTAAGTTTAATTAATTTTCTTTACTTACTTATTATATCAACTAGAGAGTGGTGAGTCACCACACTTAGAAAACCGGCCCCATATATTATAATGAGGGTATTTTAGTCTTTGTTTGTCAATTTAATTACTTAATACAACATATGTTATAAACTAGCTTATAAAAATCACTATTCACCTAAACAAGGCACTTAGAAGTGAAATTTTTGATTTCCCATTAATATGGCCACCCAAATGTGATACTATATAGTACACATATGTATTTAAGAGTAATGATGGACATTTAGCCACTCAAAACTCATTTACAAGACAATTTTTCAAAAATGTGCTTTAAGACTCAAGCTTGGTTTTCTTTGGTAATTGATTTAATATGTTCATTAATATATAAATGAGGTCTTGGTAAGTTCATTAGGTCTTACCCAAGCTTATTCCAAGCTTAGAGCACATTTTAGCTCTTATTGACTTTAAAGCACATTTTGTGTTTGCTTTTGTTTAAATTGTTTACTAATGTTTCTAAGACTCTTTTTAGTCTTAATAAATCATGTTTTAATGTTTAACCAACATACCAAGGTATGGGGTATTTCAAGATTCCAATTTATGTTCATTACTTATATCCTATGTGTGATTCTCGTGACCACTTGAGGGGAGCTTCAAGAATCATTCGACCCTGATGTGATCAGCATCAGTGTTGAACTATCTTTCCACCCCAATTTGTGTTCGGTTTCCCTTGATCTGATCAGGATCAAGTTCGACTTCCCACATCAGGTTCAACCAAACAAATAATTTAATTGTTTTCATTTTCTATCTTTTTATTCTTTCTAGTCGTGATTACGAATTCATACATCTCCAAAGGATGGAATCAGTCCATCAATCGTCCTCACTCTACTTCCCAAATGCTTTACTCCATGGTTCAATCCTAATGCTCATTTCATAAACCTTCACTACTTCCATCCATTAGTCACCACCATCTTCAATATTCTAACTAAGGAATACTATACTTATAAGATTTAGTTGACTTCAATTGCTTCAAATATTTTACTTACGATTCCACTACTCATAAACTTCATTCCTCTACTATCCTCATTCATTTCGTACTACTTCTTCAAAGGCTACAATACTTGTGGTATATTCATCCTATGGTATTTGCATATCTAATGCCTAGTTACCATAATTACAATATGAATGAATACTTATGTTTACTTAACATAGTATCAATCATCAATTTGGTTCTCATTTGTGCTATGCACATTATGGTTTATGTGTTTTATTCACAAAACTTACATTAAGCGGTTTTCGCTCTACCCCCCTTAAAAGGGATTACGCCCACGTAATCTACCATATATTATTATTAAACATTGGTTTAATCAGTTTGGGCAAACTGAAGCGTTTAGCTTCACTACGGTATACTATAGAGTATGCTCTGGTCAAAGGGGTCTTAACCATACCAATGGTTTAGTCTTTGCACCAAGAGTTCCTATATGAGTTTATTTAACTCATATGTAATTCGGTTCTAGCTTAATCGGCTTCAAGGCATTAATATCCATTTTGCTATACTTACTAGGTATATTAATCTCCTAGCTAGGGCCCACTAGCTTCTGCTACGCGACCCTGATAACTTGGGTTATTCACCCTTCTTGTTATCCTTAATGTGCTATACATCACCTTCTCATCCGTCTATTATGGGAATGAGGTTTACTAAACAACTGCGGTATTCTTTTACCATGTTTGAACTCAACGAGTTTAAGATTTATAACCAGCTCTCTGGTAATCTACTGCACATGCTATTTATGCTTCCACGATTATTCATTAAGCTCCTCCGACTTATTGTCGGGCGAGGTTAAGTCACTACTTAGTTGTAGTGCTTCCTCTGTTGTCACTAGCTTCTAAATCATACAAGTTCTCCTGGTTCGGTACAAGTGTCCTTTACTTGTATGACCTTGCATTTTCTATGCGTCGGTCCTAGTGACTTTGATATGTCTTCTTTCACCTTTTATTCCAATGGAATTCACATCTTGTGATTACTGGTGTGTTGTACACTCTTCGTGCTTCTTTGGCCTTAGGCCGCACTGTATGTTGCTAGGCTTGCCTGACTGGCTTATGCCATGTTTGTTGGTGAAAAGAAGGGTCCACTACGGTTTACATTTTCCCTATCCCTAGCCATCCCATTAGATCATTAGCTGGACAAGTGCAATACCAAAACACTCAGTCATACAGAGTGCAGAGGCATAAACGCTTGACAGTAAGTCACTTATGTGATAGGAAGGAATATTTCTGCCTGTCATCTCGTACTTATACTCCATGTCATTGTCTGCTACTTCCTCATATCGGTCGCTTGTTGCGCACCGTATTCTTACTCATTATACAACATCGTTTTTACTGTTTCTGTTACTGTGATAGTTCCTCTTTACTCATTGCCATTGTCATTGGCACCATTCCCTTATGGTATGAATACCCTGGGGTTTCCAATGTTCGTGTGTATGACGGTTGTCATAGCATACCACAATATTAATATCTTCCCAATGTGGAGATGTCTTATTCCACTTAGGTTTTATGTGTAGGTTAACTTACCTCACATTCTATCATCATTTGTGATACAATTTACCAAGTATCTTGGTTGACCAAGGATAAAGCAATTTACCGGTTTACAAGCTCTCTTGAGCGTCGGTCATTCATGGTGTGCAATGTGCACTCACATTGATTGTTTTTGACAATTACTGTCCTCCCAAAGCTGAGCATTGGTTATAGGCTCTAGCTGTGCGGTTTTATTCTTGTATGTACATCACCGGGACATCCCGTGAAGCTTCAAGGGTTTTCTGGTCCCGTTCTCCAATTGAAGAGTACTCTGTCATTGATAAATGAAAGTTCTCGTTGAGGGGTTTGTCTCCACTCATAGGTCTAATGACAAGGTTTGCTATGTTGGTGTTTACACAATGGTCCACCACATGTTTGGGTGCATATGGAGTATGCTTACTCCCTTGAGTCGTAATGGTTTGGAAATCTCATTTCCTTTTTCCATCACCCCTTGGCAATATCTATTGCGTGGTTTTATTGTCATAGTAGGTGGAAGCCTTTTCTAAGGGTTCACATCATCACCGCATTGGTGGTCTTCGGTTAACGAGGGGTACCTTCCCTTGGGTTCTCGTAGTGTCCAAATGTGGACTAGGCCAATTTGGCATCATCTTGATTCTTATGCCTCTGTGCTACCATTGCTACAGAAGGCATGGCGGTAATTAAGAACTCCGTCAACTGTATACTAGGCTGATGCCCTAGTGACAGTGACATTGAGTTGGCCATTACTCCAAGCCACTCAGGATGTTGGGTTTGAATTTATGGTCCAGTTGTTGATTTCTTGTCGTACGAGGCAATATGTCTTGCAAGTCCTATTAACAATTGGTGCCGGTTTTGCAACCGTTTAAGTTTATATAACGTATTTGGTTTACGGCTCCTGAGTCGTATTGCTGCAAGCTATGCCCTTTGCAAGCTGCTTATGCAAGTTTCCACTCCTTGTATATCGTCATAGGATGAAGATATTGCTGGGCTCCATGGTAAGTCGTGACATCACGCTTCCGTTCATAGGAGGCCCTTTAAGCAAAATGGTATTAATAGGTGTTTCTCAGCACTTTAGGGTATTTCCTGTTAAGTGAAATCCCTTCGGTGTCTTAACCGAGTGTTCGTTCCAGCTCCTGTATTCTTATCTTGACGCTTTGTTTGGCTGTTGTTAATCCAGTCACCCTCAAGATTTGCTCCAGGGTGTTGTTAAATGGTGCCGTTACATCCGGCTAACGTTTATGATGTGTTGTCCAATGTATCATCTTGTGGTATTGTACTTGAGTTGTCCCTTTTGGGTCATGACGTCCCCTGTCCTTGGGTAGACTGTTTACGCTTGCTCCTAGTGCTCGAGTCTAGGTTCATATATCCTCTCCGATGATGAATTATATTTAGTGGTAATTTAGTGATTGCTCTTGGGAACCCTGTCCCGTTTGTTGGGCTTTGTGGTGTTCACGTTATAGGCAATTGCCTTGCTGTGTTTAGGCTGGGTATACTCCCCAGCTTCATGTATTTTCTTGATGTCCTGAGACATATCCAATGTCTATACTTACTAGCATGTGCTCTTTGCACTTCCTAGTTCTTATTCCTCATCTTCAGATGGGTTCTCTGAGTTCCTTTATGCTTGATCCTCTGAGGTGTCCAGCTGTCCTGGGTTGAACTTACTGATGGTCCGTAGAACGGAGTCGACTACTTCCCGTGTGTCGTACACTACATGTATACATACGTGGGGTACCATGTTGATACGTTACCACTTACACAACTATATGTCGGGCCCGCAAGCTCCTTCGGAGTGCGGTTGTCCCACATCCCGTAATTGGGTACACTCGTAGTGCTCGTCACACGCCTAGGTGAAGTATTCTATTGTCAACTCCTCTTGTATCATCCTATGATACTCACCGTAATTTTGTTGGTTTTGTTTAAAAATCCAAGGTTTTAAAAGGAGGTTTGTGGTTTTGAAAGAAAACTTGGTTTGAAAACTGTGGTTCGGTGTTAAAAGAAGTTCTTCATGGCATAGCCATGTTCGAAATCTTGACCAAGTCTAGCCTCTCGCTGACTGGTATGTTCTAAATACAGTGGTCGGGCCGTTAGGCCTTTCCAAGGTTCCATTCCTTCAGTTTCAAGATTTGTGATCCCATAGTTGCTTCATTGTAGTCACGGTACATTACTATGTACCTGTGGTGTGTTAGAGTTTCTTTACGTATCTCTGTCCTTACTGCACTTGCCGTGGCAAATGCGTGGTACTGGTGGTTTTTGGGTAATCCTATACCAATCTTGGTAGGGTTTCCGCCTGCATTTAGTAGTCTTGTCGACTCTTCCTTTGATCTTATTGATCTTCAATTGGTATACTTGATCCTTTAGGTAGCTTCTAGGTGGTCTAGACATGGCTGTCATAGATCTGGGTACTTCTCCAATCCTGGGAGATTCCCACTCTATTTGGTTCAGTGTCGTTCCTTGTGGCTCGTTCCCACACATTTGTGGTGGTTACTGAGCCTTCCTCGTTTAGGTACTACGCTTGTAGTCCTATTGGTTTGTATCTCATGGTTGTTCCTGTAGTTGTCTGAGCTTATTGCCCAGGTATTGCAACCTCAATGGCATTATAGTTTTGGAGTTAACCGCTTCCGACTATGTCCTTAGTCGGCTAGCATACCGTTGGTGGTATTATTCAAGTATCACTATCCCGTAGACTTGTGTCTCGGGTTCCGTTACTGCTCCCTTTTCCATTCCATTGCACGGTTAGTGCTTCTTCCCTGCTGTTGGTTGACTAGCTAGGTTTCGCGACTGCTAAGCACGTCGCCCCATGCTGTCGTAAGTTATAGCCTCCTAGTGGTTGAAGTGCTTATTCCACCGCTGTTAAGTGCGGGTATTGTTGTGCAACCGGGACCCGTATCCGGGTCTTCCATTTCTTGGAATCCACCATACGTCCGGAAGTTGCATACCTGCAAAAATGGTAGTTTGTGGTATGGAATCAGCCCCTGCTGAGTATGTTATTACCTGACTGTCGTGCACCCTCGGACCATTCAGTGATTTGGTCGAGAGTATGCAATTCGTTTCCATACAAATAGTTCAATGTTGAAACTGTAAAACAACAATATATATTGCAGTAATCTCAAATAACAAACAAGCCCCCGGCTTCACACATCGCATCGTAATAAACCACTGAAAGCGTTTGCAGCGCTTATATGAGTACAGAGACTCCATTCCAACAAACACTTAATATTTCATAATTGAGTTCAGCGACTCACTCGACCAGACACCCAACCACAATCCACACATGAGTACGGTGACTCGACACAACCAGTTCACAACACACAATATGAGCACAATGGCTCGTTCAAACAAATCCACCAACATACCACACATAACCACAAAGCACAACCAATGAACAACAAGGCGAAGTAACGAGAATTATAAACGAGTATGAACTCTCGTCTTTGGCATGCAAGTCCAAATAATGTTCGCCTAATGTACGAGTTAATATAGTCGTTCATAATTGTTCAGTCATGTCTGATGACAACGTCTCGTTAGAACGACGTGTCTCTAAGTTACCCATCTCTTTTGGCGGGTCACCCACGGCAATAGCCACTCCAGCGGTAGAGTCTCCATCCTACGAACAATCTGTAGTTCGTTGGAAATTTATCCAGATACTTACGGCTACCACACGGTGTCCTAGTATCGTTAATGGATCACAGTTCACAGCAAGAGCCACATCCTTGATAAACTTATCTATACCATCGCATCGCTTTACTATTCTTTTTTTCTAACACAGCGGACCAAGGTCGTAGTCCAATCCTGAGTATGTCGACTCGGGATCCAGTGCTAGATACGAGAGCGGCGTTAAAGAGGCCAATGCTCCGTATATAAGTCTCAGATATTTTATATATCTTATTATCCTAATGCTACAACGTTTTACTTACGTTCCTTATATTACACATATAAGATAGCATCATTGCCGCTAGTTCGTTTTATAATATGTTCATATATACGAACGGTACTGTTATCGCACAACAGTAATAATAAGGCAGCATTAATACACAACTCAAGCATATTAATTCACACAAGCAGACATTCAATCTTATCACAGATTTTCACACAATGTCTGAACTGAGGAAATCCTCAGAGACAATCAAGCCACATAAATAACATACCGTTCACCCTGAAAGTATTACGGTGGAGTATGAATCAGCAAGATCCTATGCTCCGTGCGTCGTCTCTAACAGTCTATACAATACATAATGCTACTGATTAGCACACTGTATAACAACACAAAATTCTACGGTACCCCGTACCGTCACTAATACCTCCCGGTTAACCCCCGTTATTAACTGTCAATGTTTGTCGGGTTTTAGGTTTAACTCGAGATTGGAAAAGTGTTATATTACAAGCGTAGTCTTGTCTCGTATATTAATATACTTTATAGTTGAGCTTTTGTTATCGCATGTAACCTAATGTATGTTTGTACATCATATAGTTTGTTTCTATATTGCATGTATGATTCTTGTCATACACCATACATTTCACCTTAGTATTTATTTTTCTAAGGTTTGTTTCTCTCTTTTTTTTCTTTTTCCCAAATTCAATGTGGTAAACAATACTTTGCATTATCAATCCTTATTATCACATGTACAGTCCTAACATTCCATATCCAATGTTTGTAATTCTTTTCCCTTTATCATACGTCATTTTAATTGTGAAAATATATGGTCATTAAACCATATTATATTTTCCTCCACAACACATATTTATTTATGTGTATGTATTCATGGAACTATTTCTTATATGGCAATTCTTATAATATATATTCATTCTTTTTAATGAATACCTCTTATATTACAAATGTTATAATTCTTATAACATCAAAACCATATTATAAAGTTCATTCAAAAATATCAATATTTCCGAACAGCACCTATGTTCCTTAATTATTTACAAAATCCTCCACATAATTCATACCATGTTATATTATAGTTATATAACATATATTTTGACAACTATGTCATTAAAACAATTATAACTTATAGTTATATATTGTTAATAAATACCAAACAGCCCTTAAAACTCCCGGTATTAATTAATTCCCACCAAACTTCCATAATTTACAACTCAACCCCAAATTATATTTCCTTGTTACACTTATAGTGTATACCTTATTATAATCCTTATTCCTTAATATAATTATAACCTATGGTATATTTTCTCAAAATAACCGAACAGGCCCCATGGTCTATTTAAATTATTTTTCCACCACTTAACTTTCTATATTCACCAATTTCCCCTCTTTATAACATATAGTTTTCTAATTCCATTAAAATCATATATTATACATATGTCCTTATAAAACCTTGTATATAATTCCAAAAATCACCAAACTATACCAAAAGGTTATAAACATTATTCCTAACCTTATACTTTCTCTAAATCTCGATTTTACCACATGTGTTACCCATTTGTAACAATATTATGAAATACCTTATATATACTTATTTAATTCATATTAACTCCAAATTTAACCAAATCAATTCCTAAAAATTCCTAATAACCTAAGGTTTGTACTAAACTCCTTTTAGTCCCCAAGTTTTCGGAAATCACAATACCACCCCAAGTCTTATAAATCTTTTACAATTTAATAAGTATCTTATTATAAGGTAGTATTTTAATTTCTAAAATTCTCCAAAGTTGGTCAAAGTCTCCTATATAGTCAACTTTGACCTCTAATACCAATTGGGACTCAAACTTTCGGTAATTACCAACAATACCCCATACTTTTTCTATTTTTACAGTTTTGACCCAAAACTTTATAAAATGTTATAATTTTTATTAAATTTATTTAAAAAGCCTAAATTGCTCTAAATTAAGCCCACGGCTTTCTAAATTCCTAGTAATTACGAATTGGCCCCAATTTTAATTATAAGCATAAATAAAACTAAATAAGCTTATAAACTTAAATTAAAATGGCCTAATGACATGGCCTTATTACAATCTTGAACTTGCAAAATAATTACACAATAAATGTCTCAAAATATAGCATGTATATTCGGCCTCACTTAGGTTTAATTATTTTTCCACATAATGTCATAATTTGACCATCATGTTAATTAAATCCCTTAAATGACTAGCTTAATTTATCTTAGCCATTTTTTTCCATTTTTAGGTCAATATGACCTATATATATATATTCACTCTCGGCCATATATATGTATATGCTTAAAAATTACAAAAACCATAAGTTTAAGGTGTTTATACCTTGATTAAGCCTTGTATGCTCTCGGCCACTTGTAAGGAAAAATCACCACTTGATTTAGACATGTTTAATACACAAAAAAAAAGATATGGTTACCCTCCAAGCTTGAGCTTAACCATAAGGGATAATTAATGTAAGATTTAAGGCAAAAATCACCTTAAAAATGCAAGGGAAGTTCTAGGTATTTTCGACCTGAAACAAACACACCACAAGGTATTAGATCCACCATATTGACATAGGAAATAGTTATATCTCGAAATACTACCTTGTTATTAGGTTTTACCTTGGAAAAATGCCTTAAAAGAGAGTATTTCTCTTGGATCTCGGTCACCCTTGCTCCAAATGGCTAACCAACAGATTCCACATGAAAAGGAGAAGAAGATGAGGCTATGACCAAAGTTTCACAGCCAAACTCGAAGGGAATCAAAAGTTATGAGCTTAAAGCACATTTTTACCTTAAAATGTAGATTTGAACAACCTTGGTCCCTCTACTGGTCTCAACCGGGTTTAGCTCTTGTTCTAACCTTAGAACACTGAGAATAAGCCATAGGAATTGATGAGCCACGAAATTTAGGTGTTGGTAGTGAAGAGATGAAGAAAAAGGGCTAAAAATGACATTAAAACACTTACCTTAAGGACTTAAGAGCTAGGTTTGTCTTCCATGTTCAAGAGCAAGCTTTGAGAGCTTGAGAGGAAGGGAGGGCTCGGCTGGGATGGAGGAGATCGGACAAGGAAGGAAGGAGGAAGGAAGGAATGATTGAAAGAATTTGAAATAATGTAAAAGTAAGCTTAATTTTCAAAAAGTAATGTATTAGGTAGCATTATTGTCAATCAAGGAATTATTTTGCCTCCTCTCTTATTGCCAGCCGGCTGCCATGGTCCAAGTGGGTCAATTAGTTGACCATTGACCATGCTTGGTCAATATTGACTCATGCGGGCCCCACTTAGGGTTTTATTAATATTTTAATAATAAATTTGTAAAAATTCGTAAATTTCTGGGATTAAATTCCTAATATGATATAATTGATTATATATCATATTTAAGGATAATTATAATTTTTAAGCCCATTAAAAATTAATTTAAAAGGCAATCTCACAAAAACGTGCTTTAAGGAGTTTTAGCGCACATTTTGTGTCACAGGGTGTTCCTGAGCTTAGTTCTCCTTGAGAATTGTTTTATTGTGTTCCTTACTTCATTATAATACCTAGGAATCCACTTGGGTCCCACTTGGGGTCATACACCTTCATGGTGTCTTAAAGCACATTTTTGGCTTTACCGATCTTAAGGCGTGTGTTTGCCTTGTTGAGTCTTTTAGATTGTTCCCCAATAATATTTAGATGTTTAATAATCATCTTAGATCATTAATAGATCATTTAATTATATTTTAAAGATTAGGGGTATTTCAGTCTACCCCCCTTAAAAGGCTTCGTCCCGAAGTCCTTAATCCTCTACAGTTCACCTAAGGAATCAAGTTCCACTAAGTAACCAAACAGTCCATTGCTAGGGAGTAACTCCCACTAGGTTCAAACCTAGTCTATACATACAGTATATATCAAATAGCCAACTCATGGTATAAACTCAATCATATCACATCACTAAGCAAGGTGCACATCAAATTCATCCACAAAAGTACTCAGCGGTACTATATATATATTCATCCAGGTACAAAACTCATAGTACACCGCACTAGACAAGGTGCAAAACCCATGGTACACAGCACTAGACAAGGTGCAAAACTCATAATACACAGCACTAGACAAGGTGCAAATCTCATAAAGTACTCAAAGGTGTTGCAAGGGATACTCCACGCATCCCTATCTACATGTTAGTATCTCGCGAGGATACTCACACATCATTCCACATGTATGTGTGCACATATAGTTAACGTTGACAACTCACAGGGAAGCAGTCTTAAAGACCAGGACCTGACGATCCCCAACCCAACCAACGTCTACTACCCGCGGACACACCGGTTTGATCATAACGAAGGACACTGCGGTCCACGGCTCCTCGGGCAGTCACCTTATTTCCTTAGTCACCCACAGACACGCCGGTCTAATGACAAAGGGCTCTGCGGTCCACGGCTCTCTGGGTGATGTCACTCGCAGACACACCGGTCTAATGGCGAAGGACTCCACGGTCCACGGCTCTTCGAGTGACGCCTAAATTCCAATTTCCATTCATATCTGTGTCCACTTGTAGGAAGTTTCGAGAATCGTTCAACCCCGACGTGGTCAGCGTCAGTGTTGAACTATCTCTCACCTCAATTTGTGTTCGGTTTCCCTTGATCGGACCAGGATCAAGTTCAACTTCCCACGTCAAATTCAATCAATCAATTGTTTATTCACTTCTAATCTCGTTTCCTCTTGATATTTACCACCTCGTATCCCATAGATACACAAGTCAACTAGTGTAATTAACCTAATCACCGGCATATAGGGTCATGTATCCTAACCACGTACCAAGTTCACTCGACTTATAATTATTCATACAATTCCTAGAGGTTTTACCTCCACTAGGCTATACATCGGTCTCATGCCGACTCACTCATCGCATTCCAATACTCGGTTTCATACCGAGTCACAAATCATATGATATGGAGCTTTCTACTCCTTTTATTTGCCATCTCCCATCGAAGCTACCAGATAGACCTACTTGAACTCTCAACCGGAGATAACAAGTTAGGCGTTTATGTGTTTAGTGTTCGCAACGTTTGCATAAATAATCGGAATTAGGATAAGAACACTCTATCTGTTCTCCCTTTCCTATTCGCCATAACTAATGCGAACTAAAATATATTTATGTTCATACACATAATACATCACAATATTACCTCAAGTAACATCACACAATCGTAACACTTGAACTCCTACGTACGGTATATTTTAATCGCTCTACCCCCCTTAAAAATGATTACGCCCACGTAATCTACGAATATATCATCGTGAAGTAATAAGTTCAAGATGTTCCATTCCAGTGGGATTATTCGTGCACTAATGTGTTACATATTTCATTACCCCTTTTTCCATAGGGTCGGGCTTTAGCCCCTCAGGTTATACCGCCTACCCCACTTAGGTGTATGTATATTCATATACGGTTTGATCGGAAGATGTAAACACATCATTTGTGTTCCTCAAGCCTGCTAGGTATGTCAAACCTAAGCAATATGGGCCCACTCGCTCCGCAAGCAGTATGCCCAACTTCCTTATGGTTAGTTTACCCCTCCTAGATAGTAGTTTTATGTCGATTTCAACTCCATGTGACGGTGTTTTCTACACGGTCTTCCATAATTATGGGAATGGAGTAATTTATTTGACTGTGTGGTATCGTTAGTCACACACGCTTATTATTTCGACTAACCATTCTATTCAATCCTCCTGAATTCTTTACATGCTCAAGGTATATTCCCATGAGTTCATGCCACCCTACCGAACTAACCTTCGGTATAAGTGTTGTCAAGCTATGCTCTAGCATCTAGTGCTTACATCAGTTGTCTCTAAAATATCAAGACGAGTCTGATATGCGCATCTAACTGGCGCTTCATAACTCCAAGTTATTTCCCTCTGGAATGAGTTCGTTCTTTGGGTACCTTGTAGGTCCGCTTTTGCTAGTGTGAACTCGTATCCCTCGTGTTGGTATTTTAGTGTCCGCATATATGGTTCATCCCTCTTCTCTATTAGGGGAATCCATTTGTTTATCTGATCTTCCACCTTCTGATTCTCACCTGCATAATCGGTTAACAGTTATTATAATGGTCGCTTGTTGCGCACCATGTACCAGTCGATTGGACGGTTATCCGCCGTTGCGGTTTGCACGGAGTATCTAATCTCCGGCTTAGAGTATCTCTTGTAATGCTCGCTTTTGCCCTTCGTCTGTTGTAAACATACAATACGACTATGGGTTTTAGCTTGGTATTCATTCTCTGTTCAAACCTAATTGGTACTAACATACTAACGTTTATGACTTGAGCATGTGGTTATTATTTAATGCGACATCATCGCGGCGCCCTCAGCGCGTGGTATAATTCTCTCTGCCCCCTTTTTGGGTAGCATCTATTATCACAAAGGTTTCTCTAATATAACTTCCTTAGATACCTCAATTCCTCTTTTCATTCATGAGTTCAATTTGCCATTACCATTAAATTGGCCTTAGTTTCCTCGTTTACTAAAATCCCCAAAACTTATGTTTAACTCCTCCACTGTGGAGTTGCGACCTTATGTCACTTTATTATCAAGCTATCCTTGATTTTTCCTAACCTTGCTAGTTTGACTGAGATCTCTCTCGTCATTACATGGTTTACCTAGTCAGGGTTCCATTCGCTGACTTAGACACAGAGTTGATTACCTCCTGGGTCCTACACCACTCGTTTACATGCATGGGGTACCATACTGATACATTACTACTTACCCAACTAACTTCATATAGTTTGTCAGGCCCACAAGCTCCTAGGAGTGCGGTCGTCCCATGTCTCGTTTAGTGCACTCGTAGCGTTCGTACCGGTGATCATCGTACTCTTAGTCCCCGGTAATTTAAGTTTAAGTGACTATGCTGCCAATTCTTAACCTTTGATGTCAGAATGGCCCTAATATTAGGTTCTATGGTTTCCTTTATTAATGTATATTTCCTTTACTTTCTCTAAGATAGGTGTTTGCGACTTATCGCCCTAATTCTGGTTTCCACATGCTCGTCATCTGGTTATTTTGTGAGTGGGGATCAGTAACTACCCGTTATCTCTCCCGTTCACTCCTAGGCTGTTAACGCCTTCAGACCTGAGTTTTCAGTATGCGGATTCCACCCAATCTATTGGGTTACACCATATGGTGTTTCCGGACTCCATGATAAAGGTTGACACCTCGGGTTTCCCCTGTCTTATGGTAGTCCCGTTAGTCTGATATTAATCAGTACTTGTGATTCATCACCCTTTTTCCCCTAGTTTTGGGTCACTTTGGTGGTACTAAGGTATCCCTCCGTAGGCCTATGTCATACGATATTCAGACTCAATACTTATTCTGATAGTTAAATGACTGTTAATCTTGTTATTTAATTTATTCCTAGTTGGTTCTAATACTTTCTCCTGAGGTTACAATTGGATACCCACAACTTAGTGGTTTCCGCTAATCATTCCTCTTCATTGTGTAGTCCTTACTCTTATTCAACTCATATTTCCTCCATCCTCTTTGAGGTAACGGTATCTTCCGTCGCCAGGCAATTTCACCCTTTTGTTTGTATCCACTGCCCTCCATACGGAGTCTAGCAGCATAATGGATCAACCACACTCCGGTGTGTGTGGTGTGGGCATTACATCGGCCCCTTTTATTGCACGTTCACATCTGCTTATTCTTATATTTATTATTATTATTTTTATTATTTAAAGTCCCGTCTCGTATAGCTCACTCCTTGCCCTCTGGCAATGTTCAATGGTAGTGGTTTAACCACGAGTGCCGCGCACTCACTGAATATGGTTATGCTGGTCCTGAAGACCCGTCACTCCCCATTGGTAATGATTGACGTTTAATGTCCATACCGGCACTGGGGTTAGACTTGAAGGCACTAATGTTATTCTCATTTACTCCCCTTTTTAATATCCTACTAAATGGTGTATTACTTTCAGGTTAAGTGGTCAGACCGGCTAGGTCTTCCGAGGTTTTATCGACCTCAAACCCAAGGGTTTCGTACCCCTGCCCTTAAGAAGGTTGTGTCCTGTTTTATTGCATTACGGACTTACATAAGATTTAGTGTTTATTGGTAACCGCCTGGACCACCACGTCCTTTAGGGTTAGTTTACTGTCGCTGCACTTGCTGTAGCAAGTGCGCAAGGTAGGTTGAATTTTAATGCTTTGGTTAATGTGGCACTTGCAGTGGCAAGTGCACCATGCAGACTGAGCCACCGGTACGGTGTGTCAGTGCAGTGCTATTCCCTAATCGGGTTCACATTCCAGTCAAAGGTTCTTGTTCAAATTTATATAGTCTCGCTCCCGTACTCGTTCTCACAAGTTTACCATGGTAGTTAGGTCGTACTTTCCTCACGAGGCGTTGCATGATAGCAACTTAGCGAGTTCTTGTTCCTACAGTTCTCATGATCCCTCCTCATGCACGTCGGGCCATCTTGAACCTTCAGTGTTGCATGGTTTTAGAGTTACTCGCTTCGGGTGAGACTTCTAAAGGTAATTCCTTCTGTATACTACATATCTCATAAGCTAATCATTATTTGTCATTTCTACCTCTTTTCCCCCAAGCGTACCATCGGTACTTTCCTGGATGTAAGACAGGGTCGCTTTGCTTATAGCAAGTTAGCCCCATTAGTCCTACAGGAAATTTTCTCCTCAACTCGGTCCCTTATTTCTCTCATCCTCGTATGGTAGACATTATGTCATTACCAGGACCCCCGGTCCTAAACATTACATCAAAACACAAAGTCTTATCTTCTACATTTAACATAATCTCTCTAGCATCCACATCGGGTCTTTCCGATCAGGAGAGTTATCTCCGTGGTGTTTCTCATTTCATTGCCTCACTAGATAGTACTCGAGATAGGGCTGCGGCGGGTGGGGTACCATTGCAAATTTCCCGGATGCTCTCCCATCAAGTGCGAGTGGTTCATACCATCTTCGCGTTACTTGGGGTTGCTGGACCTTCACCACCTTCCGCTGCCCCGTGTTCTTCCTTAGTACTGTTACCCAGACCTCTCCCTGGCATAAGTCAAGAGGGCGGGTTAGACCTTTACTCGGTCGTTTAATATGAAGTGCCTCTACGGCTATGGTGTGCAAGCTTTAGGCATTGCATCAACCCCGCAAGGTCAGTATCCTCACAACGTTTTCCGTATTCCCAAAACCTATGCTCACTGTATAAATCCTACTATCTCTTGTCATCAGAGCGGTACTCCGCTCTGATACCACTTTTGTAAACCCCTACTCTATTCGGCTCCTAATCATCTTACTTAACAATATAATCGCAGCGGTAATCTCAACAATTGACTACTGGTCACCGTTCCTGCTCGCCCATAGAGTAATAACGTGCTTCCTGTAAGCTCTTAAATACGAAACATTTTCGCGTGACAACAAGAGATAGATCTAAACTCCCAAAACCAAATAAAATACATTCACAGTGAGCTTTCTACGTATCCAAAACCTATACATGTTTCTAGGTTCGTATTTAAAATGCAAAGTGCATGTTTAAATAACTGTAATCAAACTACCCAGCGTGTCACTCTCTTGCCGACACCGGGAAGTTGCATACCTGAAAAATGGTAGTTGTGGAGGAATCAGCCCCTGCTGAGTATGTTATTACCTGACTGTGTGCACCTCGGACCATTCAGTTTTGGTCGAGAGTATGCAATTCGTTTCCATACAAATAGTTCAATGTTGAAACTGTAAAACAACAATATATATGCAGTAATCTCAAATAACAAACAAGCCCCGGCTTCACACATCGCGTAATAAACCACTGAAAGCGTTTGCAGCGCTTATATGAGTACAGAGACTCCATTCCAACAAACACTTAATATTTCATAATTGAGTTCAGCGACTCACTCGACCAGACACCCAACCACAATCCACACATGAGTACGGTGACTCGACACAACCAGTTCACAACACACAATATGAGCACAATGGCTCGTTCAAACAAATCCACCAACATACCACACATAACCAAAAAGCACAACCAATGAACAACAAGGCGAAGTAACGAGAATTATAAACGAGTATGAACTCTCGTCTTTGGCATGCAAGTCCAAATAATGTTCGCCTAATGTACGAGTTAATATAGTCGTTCGTAATTGTTCAGTCATGTCTAATGACAACGTCTCGTTAGAACGACGTGTCTCTAAGTTACCCATCTATTCTTAGCGGGTCACCCAGGCAATAGCCACTCCAGCGGTAGAGTCTCCGTCCTACGAACAATCTGTAGTTCGTTGGAAATTTATCAGATACTTACGGCTACCACACGGTGTCCTAGTATCGTTAATGGATCACAGTTCACAGCAAGAGCCAATCCTTGATAAACTTATCTATACCATCGCATCGCTTTACTATTCTTTTTTTCTAACACAGCGGACCAAGGTCGTAGTCCAATCCTGAGTATGTCGACTCGGGATCCAGTGCTAGATACGAGAGCGGCGTTAAAGAGGCCAATGCTCCGTATATAAGTCTCAGATATTTTATATATCTTATTATCCTAATGCTACAACGTTTTACTTACGTTCCTTATATTACACATATAAGATAGCATCATTGCCGCTAGTTCGTTTTATAATATGTTCATATATACGAACGGTACTGTTATCGCACAACAGTAATAATAAGGCAGCATTAATACACAACTCAAGCATATTAATTCACACAAGCAGACATTCAATCTTATCACAGATTTTCACACAATGTCTGAACTGAGGAAATCCTCAGAGACAATCAAGCCACATAAATAACATACCGTTCACCCTGAAAGTATTACGGTGGAGTATGAATCAGCAAGATCCTATGCTCCGTGCGTCGTCTCTAACAGTCTATACAATACATAATGCTACTGATTAGCACACTGTATAACAACACAAAATTCTACGGTACCCCGTACCGTCACTAATACCTCCCGGTTAACCCCCGTTATTAACTGTCAATGTTTGTCGGGTTTTAGGTTTAACTCGAGATTGGAAAAGTGTTATATTACAAGCGTAGTCTTGTCTCGTATATTAATATACTTTATAGTTGAGCTTTTGTTATCGCATGTAACCTAATGTATGTTTGTACATCATATAGTTTGTTTCTATATTGCATGTATGATTCTTGTCATACACCATACATTTCACCTTAGTATTTATTTTTCTAAGGTTTGTTTCTCTCTTTTTTTTTTCTTTTTCCCAAATTCAATGTGGTAAACAATACTTTGCATTATCAATCCTTATTATCACATGTACAGTCCTAACATTCCATATCCAATGTTTGTAATTCTTTTCCCTTTATCATACGTCATTTTAATTGTGAAAATATATGGTCATTAAACCATATTATATTTTCCTCCACAACACATATTTATTTATGTGTATGTATTCATGGAACTATTTCTTATATGGCAATTCTTATAATATATATTCATTCTTTTTAATGAATACCTCTTATATTACAAATGTTATAATTCTTATAACATCAAAACCATATTATAAAGTTCATTCAAAAATATTAATATTTCCGAACAGCACCTATGTTCCTTAATTATTTACAAAATCCTCCACATAATTCATACCATGTTATATTATAGTTATATACATATATTTTGACAACTATGTCATTAAAACAATTATAACTTATAGTTATATATTGTTAATAAATACCAAACAGCCCTTAAAACTCTCGGTATTAATTAATTCCCACCAAACTTCCATAATTTACAACTCAACCCCAAATTATATTTCCTTGTTACACTTATAGTATATACCTTATATTATAATCCTTATTCCTTAATATAATTATAACCTATGGTTATATTTTCTCAAAATAACCGAACAGACCCCATGGTCTATTTAAATTATTTTTCCACCACTTAACTTTCTATATTCACCAATTTCCCCTCTTTATAACATATAGTTTTCTAATTCCATTAAAATCATATATTATACATATGTCCTTATAAAACCTTGTATATAATTCCAAAAATCACCAAACTATACCAAAAGGTTATAAACATTATTCCTAACCTTATACTTTCTCTAAATCTCGATTTTACCACATGTTACCCATTTGTAACAATATTATGAAATACCTTATATTATACTTATTTAATTCATATTAACTCCAAATTTAACCAAATCAATTCCTAAAAATTCCTAATAACCTAAGGTTTGTACTAAACTCCTTTTAGTACCCCCAAGTTTTCGGAAATCACAATACCACCCCAAGTCTTATAAATCTTTTACAATTTAATAAGTATCTTATTATAAGGTAGTATTTTAATTTCTAAAATTCTCCAAAGTTGGTCAAAGTCTCCTATATAGTCAACTTTGACCTCTAATACCAATTGGGACTCAAACTTTCGGTAATTACCAACAATACCCCATACTTTTCTATTTTTACAGTTTTGACCCAAAACTTTATAAAATGTTATAATTTTTATTAAATTTATTTAAAAAGCCTAAATTGCTCTAAATTAAGCCCACGGCTTTCTAAATTCCTAGTAATTACGAATTGGCCCCAATTTTAATTATAAGCATAAATAAAACTAAATAAGCTTATAAACTTAAATTAAAATGGCCTAATGACATGGCCTTATTACAATCTTGAACTTGCAAAATAAATTACACAATAAATGTCTCAAAATATAGCATGTATATTCGGCCTCACTTAGGTTTTATTTTTTCCACATAATGTCATAATTTGACCATCATGTTAATTAAATCCCTTAAATGACTAGCTTAATTTATCTTAGCCATTTTTTTCCATTTTTAGGTCATATGACCTATATATATATTTCACTCTCGGCCATATATATGTATATGCTTAAAAATTACAAAAACCATAAGTTTAAGGTGTTTATACCTTGATTAAGCCTTGTATGCTCTCGGCCACTTGTAGGAAAAATCACCACTTGATTTAGACATGTTTAATACACAAAAACAAGATATGGTTACCCTCCAAGCTTGAGCTTAACCATAAGGGATAATTAATGTAAGATTTAAGGCAAAAATCACCTTAAAAATGCAAGGGAAGTTCTAGGTATTTTCGACCTGAACCAAACACACCACAAGGTGTTAGATCCACCATATTGACATAGGAAATAGTTAGATCTCGAAATCTGCCTTGTTATTAGGTTTTACCTTGGAAAAATGCCTTAAAAGAGAGTATTTCTCTTGGATCTCGGTCACCCTTGCTCCAAATGGCTAACCAACAGATTCCACATGAAAGGAGAAGAAGATGAGGCTATGACCAAAGTTTCACAGCCAAACTCGAAGGGAATCAAAAGTTATGAGCTTAAAGCACATTTTTACCTTAAAATGTAGATTTGAACAACCTTGGTCCCTCTACTGGTCTCAACCGAGTTTAGCTCTTGTTCTAACCTTAGAACACTGAGAATAAGCCATAGGAATTGATGAGCCACGAAATTTAGGTGTTGGTAGTGAAGAGATGAAGAAAAAGGGCTAAAAATGACATTAAAACACTTACCTTAAGGACTTAAGAGCTAGGTTTGCCTTCCATGTTCAAGAGCAAGCTTTGAGAGCTTGAGAGGAAGGGAGGGCTCGGCTGGGATGGAGGAGATCGGACAAGGAAGGAAGGAGGAAGGAAGGAATGATTGAAAGAATTTGAAATAATGTAAAAGTAAGCTTAATTTTCAAAAAGTAATGTATTAGGTAGCATTATTGTCAATCAAGGAATTATTTTGCCTCCTCTCTTATTGCCAGCCGGCTGCCATGGTCCAAGTGGGTCAATTAGTTGACCATTGACCATGCTTGGTCAATATTGACTCATGCGGGCCCCACTTAGGGTTTTATTAATATTTTAATAATAAATTTGTAAAAATTCGTAAATTTCTGGGATTAAATTCCTAATATGATATAATATGATTATATATCATATTTAAGGATAATTATAATTTTTAAGCCCATTAAAAATCAATTTAAAAGGCAATCTCACAAAAACGTGCTTTAAGGAGTTTTAGCGCACATTTTTGTGTCACAGGGTGTTCCTGAGCTTAGTTCTCCTTGAGAATTGTTTTATTGTGTTCCTTACTTCATTATAATACCTAGGAATCCACTTGGGTCCCACTTGGGGTCATACAACCTTCATGGTGTCTTAAAGCACATTTTTGTCTTTACCGATCTTAAGGCGTGTTTTGCCTTGTTGAGATCTTTTAGATTGTTCCCCAATAATATTTAGATGTTTAATAATCATCTTAGATCATTAATAGATCATTTAATTATATTTTAAAGATTAGGGGTATTTCAGATCTCCACGACTTGTGTAATAACCGGATGGAACTCTTCGGGTATCCCCGGTGGTGAGACTCCATCTTGCATTCTCGTGGTCTGGTAGGTCTTGGCATATGGATTCCAATCCTTGCCTAAGCTCATCATCTTTAGCTTCATTCTTGCTCCTTCTGGGTACTCCGGTGTATAAAAACCTCCCGGTCCCATTCCTAGTTGACTGCATTTCCTGATGATGGCTATTTGTGCTGTTGGTGATAACCTGACATTGTTCGGGTGGAAAGTCTATGGTTTCGATGTCGGTGTATTCCGGGTTAGGTGTAGAAGACATTGGATAGCAGATGTTGAAGCTTCCTAAGGTGGTAATAAGTCATATCTTACTTAAGTTCTAATCTTATCTCATTCTCACTTAATTCATTTATTCACTAAACATGCATGATAATGCGGTAAGCAGGCAATTTTATTACTAAGTGGTTATAGCGGTACCTGGCCTCGATGAGTGTTCAGGCTCATCGTCCCGGTCCACCAGGTGTAGTGTGGGTCCCGACTTCTGGGCTACCCGTGGATTCTTGCTCACCGATTGTTGCGCTCCCTTCTGACCGTCAGAACCAGCTCCCTGATCAGTCTTAGTCTTAATCTTAAAACTGGGTCTATAATTCTTACTCTCCGGGTTCCCGTAGCACTCATATGCTCGGTGCCCAAGTACACCGCAAAAATTACACTCCACCTTATTCCCCCTACAGTCAACTCCGGGGTGGTCCCCCTTGCACCTCTGGCAATAGTAGTGTCGTTGGTAGCCACCACCGGTTTCCTTTCCAGTCTCAGTACCTGATTACGCATCGCATCAGTAATTGTGTCTCAATGTTGTCAACCATTCTTATTTACTCAAGATGTATTTCCTTACCCTTTGGCGCCCTGGAGTGCAGGGGCTTAGCAGCATAAGCATAAGTCAGCTTCAGCAGCTCATCAGTAGCCTTCTCCTTTTCCTCCATTCCTTTTTGGTTCTTGCTCTTTTGGGCTTGAGGCTGGTACTTCTGTTTCTTGTATCCACCTTGCCCTTGGTGTTCTGTACTCTTCCCAGCATCTCAACCTTAGCAGCGGCATGATAGCACTCCTGCTTCCCAAGGTATTAGTTCCTCTTATTTCTCACAAACTAAATCTTATTCACTTAAATATATCTTACTCATTCTTATTACCTGCAAGGTAGTATATCTCATCGGCCCCATGCCGTAGAGAAGTCGATGACTAAGCCCGCCATAGAAGCGGTCCACCAGTATCTGGTCTGAATATCCAAGACCTGGCAGAAGACGGAGCAAGGCGGTGAACTCTGTGTAATACTCATCCACCGTCATCTTGTCGGTCTGCTTGAGCGCATCCAACTGTAGGCGCTTCTTCGTCTGGACATGGGCGGGATAGTACTTTGCTCGTAGCAACGCTGTGTACTGGTCCCAGCCGAAGTCTGGATCGGCCACATGCTCGGCCCTCACCAGCTTCCACCAATCGCCTGCCGCCCCCTTCAGGTAGAACGCAGCTAGATGCACCTTGATCCCAGCAGGGACGTCAAGGGTCTAAAAGGCGGTCTCCTGCTCGGAGATGTACGCCTCGAGCTTGGCGGGATCGGTCTCCCCCTTAAAATGTGCGGGTCAAAGGTCTGCAAGGCTCTTCACCCAATTCGGTTCCCGGGGCTGTGGCGGTGGAGGTGGTGCACCCACACCGGGCTGATAGCCCATGTGTCCTAATGCGGCAGCTACAATCTCTGTGATCGTCTGCCCTCCTGGTACCTCTGAAGCATCATCGCCTCTGCCACGGCCTCGGCCACTCCTTTCTGACATCTGAACATTCACAACTCACATTAGATTCGTATCCACCACTGTTTCGGTTAACGAATTTATAACGTCCGCAGACAGTAAAGACGATCCACACTTAATAGTGGTCATCTGACTCTACTCACGCTAACTTCTCACACCCTTAACCCACTACTTATATCTTAACTCATAACCTAACTCGGTTGTTATTTATGTCTGGTATTTCTTGATCAGAGCGTAACTACGCTCTGATACCACTTTTTGTAACACCCCGTCTTAAGCCATTCGTGGTTATCGCAACTTAACAGCAAAACATGAACGTCACAGCGGAAATAAACTAGTACCAGGACCTTGCCACGGTCTAATCAACAAGAAATACCGCTTCTTAAATATTTACAACCGTATAGTCAAAATACATACACCAACTGAGTTTTAAGTATCTCCAAAACCACATAACATATCTCAAGTTCAACTACTAACAGACGGGTGCACAGGCGCTCCCGTACTCAAAAAAGTCCCACCTAGGGCTACCCGCTCCTACTCTGTGTGTGTGACTTCATCGGCCGCTTACCTGCAAGTGTAAAAACAGCCCCCAAAGGGGGTCAGCACGAATGCTGGTACGACCCTCTCGTGGCCCCCAAGCTAACGGCGCTACGACGACTAATTGTCGATAGCATGGAAGTTGATTAGCATTACAATCATAATATGAAACGCAAATAAACAACAAACCATAATGAACATAAATAGCTCATATGCAAATGAACGACTCAGGCGTTCCCTTAACAAATGAGTTAGTTCTTAACTCCTTAGATCCACAATCTCCTTAACCTTACAATTGCCAACCGTTCCACTATTAGATTGGTTAGCCCTTAATTGGTTGCTTATTTTTGTAGGGCTTGGTTAACCTTAGCCGGTAGCAGTGCAATATCCAGCAATAAGCAACCTTTCTTAATTTGTTGGGGATGTAGGCTTGATCCCCCCACGCCATCCTTAATGTGCCTCCCACCTCAAACAGTAGTCCGGGTGGTCGGGTCGGTTTGTGGACCCTAGGCGACGAGTCCAACGACAAGTCTTATTTGGAAGTCGGATCTGATTCAGATGCCGCCCTCCCCCAATACACATGTGCCGGTACCATTCCGGATTCCTCACTCCACCCCAAGTTAAGGTTAGTGAAAGTCTTAGATACCATGTGTTAGTTAAACCTTGACGGGTATTAAACCAACATTCACCAATGTACAAATCCTCTCTTTAACTCAATAAGTATAAAGCTTAGTTAGTAGCTATCCTTAAACCTCGTGGGTTAGTGTAAAGAAAACACATACACAACGAGAACATTAATATCCAGTTGCATGCTTTATCTTGTCTTAATCATATCAAACAAACAGGTAGCACACAAGCCGAGGGACACCTCGTTAGCAAGCAGGTCACAAGAAAGACTGTACCGTTCACCGTCGGCGACCTTTGGGTTTATCTCCTTCCAAGTCCCAATTCACAAGTCCTAAAACATTCATTCAGTGTTAGGTTATTATTCAACTCAACTTAATACAGTTACTTAACCTTCCTAGACACCAACTTTTACCCATTGTTTTTCACTAAGCCTTATGGTTTTTAACTTAACTTCTAAGTGCATCATTTCTTCATTATCTATTACATTTGTTTACCCACTTAATAACTATTACACCTCCAAACGTGCCCTTAATAACCTTATAACATCAATACCTAATCATCCCCATCATTTCCTAACGTTTCCCAAGCTTAAATATGATTTTTAGAGTGGTCCGGGACCTTGTCCTCAACCTAAGTCCCGGACTTATACTTAGTTCAAACTCTCGGCTATTTTAATGTGGTGGTTCGGGACTTTATATGGGACTTAAGTCCCGGACCAATGCAAGCTAAATCCTGGGTAAATTAGGGGTGGTCCGGGACTTCTTACAAAACTTAAGTCCCGACCAATGGTTGAAGCAACTCTCGGCATGAATTTTAGGTTGGTCCGGGACTTCACCCTAGACTTAAGTCTCGGATCAGCTACAGATTTCTTTCTTTTGCGTTGTTTAAGTGTTGTTACACTTGTTCTCTTCATCCATAATCACCCAAACTTCACACATGATCTTAGGCATATTCTAATACCAAAATAACATCCTAAACTTGCCCATCTCCATCTCTAGCCTTATAACCCAATTCCTTACATAATCTCTCAACACTTGTAATATTTCCCTTAGGTGTTCTAAGTGGGTTTCATTCCTATCATAACCACTATGCCAAATGTTTCCTCACAAACCATAACATCATCTCTCAAGCATCTTTCCCCATCTAGTTCCTTTATGTACTACTATGAAGTCTCTTCACACACAAGTTTGTTCCTTCTCTTTTAACCACATCACTTCCTCTTCTCCTAACAAGATTGCATATTTCCTAACACATTCTCAAATTGCCTTTGGTGTATACCAAAACATTTTGATTCCTAGATCCTCCATGATGGTGCCTAAGTCATTCTAACTCACAAGAACACCTTAAACTCACTCTTTTTCTTCGGACAACCTCTAAAACTTCCTAGTCAACCCTAGTCATGAATTTTTCTTAGAACATCTAAAACACTAAGTTTCTTCATCAAATTTTGACATGGGTTCTCTAGTATATTGTTACACTAAACACTTGGTTTTTCACCATCACACAACCTAGATCACTCAAATTCTCGCATTACATTCATCTTAACACACCATTACACCAAAACTAACCACAATCATCATATAGTGTAATAACTTAAAATGCTTGGCACTTAGGCCTTAAATGACAATAATCTTAACACTGAATTTCCACATATATTTTCCTTGGACCTGCGAATACACACAACAAGGCTCCCATTGAAATAAAATGCTTCTTGTAATTCACCTCAACATTGTTTAACTATCTCTTTTCTCATTGGCTCTTTAGTCACAAGTTCTCAAACATAGTCATTGTTTCTCCTAGGTTATATATAGCCCTTTCCTAATGTAAACCCTAAGCTACACTCATCATATACCTAATCCCATCCATTAAGCATTAAAAACCTTAAGGTAAGACATTTACCTTATTCTTTTTCAAGCTTCACAAACTTTCTTCCTTAGATTTTTCCTTGCTCAATCTCGGTCACCAAATCAAGTTCTCCTTGCCAATGTTCTTACCAACATTCAATGACTCCAATGGGTACTAAACAACACACTAACCTTAAGGAATAAAACCTAGGTTAAAAAATGTGTTTTAAGGTAGTAAATTGATTGTTTTACCTTGGAGTCTTAGAATAAGCTTGGATATGAAGCAAGAAGGACCTCCTCTAGTCCTTGGAGAATTGAAACAAGTTAGAACAAGGCATAACAATGAAGCCCCATGAGTATACATTTTCGGTTATGGAGAGAAAATGATGGAAACCTAGATTTTCTTTCATATTCTTTACCTTAAGAGAATAGAGAAGCTAATGGAGTCTCCAAGCTTGAGTTTCCCCCCACTAGTGCAAAAAATGTTTTTTACCACGGTTATTTTGCCTATATACCACGGTTCCAAACCGTGGTTAATACACGCATCGTATATTAAAAAATGACTATAAACCACGGTTCAAACCGTCGTTTAAAGCTAGATTAAAAACCCGGTTGTCGCGACCGTCGTTTAAAAGCCGTTTCTGTCGCGGGGACCAGACCGATTTATACCACGGTTTGGCTCTTGATACCGTGTCTATAAGCCTTTTATACGACGGTTCTGGAACATAACCGTGGTTTTACCATTTCCATTGCATTTATACGACGGTTTTGATACTAAACCGTGGTTTATAATTGTCGTTCCATTGTGTTTTAAAACCATGGTTTTTACATGACCGTGGTTGTTTTTTTTCTTTTTTTTTTTAGTTTTTTTTTTGTTTTTTTAGCCTCTACCACAATTGTTTTTCCAACACAACCCAATTTACAATCATGTAGATACAACCTGTACAGGGCATCCACTGATTGCCCTTTGATAACCACCACACTATATATGACCAATAAACCAGTTTCCAGTTTGAAATTGCAACATTGAAAACGAATTGCAAAACAAAACTTTCAAAATTAGAGAAGTTGAACTTTTACAAAACTTTTGAGAGTCTACTTTGCTTCAGCACAAACAAAAGTGTAAGTCTAACTACACTAGGATAAGATCTAAGTAACACTCAAGTAATTTTTACACCAAAAAAACTGTGATAGATGATCTCTTACAAAGTCGAGATCCACTTTGGAATAGTGCTCCCTGCTTTTGTGAAAAAGAAACGATCTGTCCATAAAAAGAACTGATCATCATTAGTACACAATTTATTTCAAATGCAATAACTTTAACTAAAACTTGATTGGTATGGTTTTACCTTGTCATCATCAGCAAGCGCGTCAATATTTGTACAATCTCGAACATGTACCACATCACATAATAGCCACAGCTTTGTGAATCAGGCTGTTGAGGACACTGTCCTCAACACAATCCTGGATTACCAACTTTAGATAGATCAAAAAATAAAAGTTTAATTAATACAAAAATGATAATTAAATGATTTACTTACACGTATGTAATGGAAGTCCAAGATGGAGAATGGTTTTTCGCATCACTCAAACCAAGCTTATGACCCCTGTATAAATACAACATTTTAAAATGAAGCCATTTATTGTCAATAATCTAGGACAAGCTTAAAATAAATACAGAATGCATTAAAATTTTGAATACTCACTCCTTCAAATATTTCTCTACAGCGATCTCTCGAAGGTCATCAGGGCCGCCCAATGGGTCTAGTATCAACAAGCATGAGGTGTCGATACACAACACCATCAACATCCAATGATTGCTGCCACAGATAAAACAAAGAATGTTTTGTAGAACAATATTTTTAATTATCACAATTAGGAAGCAAAAAATTCCAGTTATTGTGTACTTACATCTGATGATATGGGATCAGCAAATATTTGCTTCTTCTTCGCACCGCAGCACAAAATCCCTGCCTCACGTGCGTGCACATCCTTGCGCATCCAATGCGGCCTGACTTGCTGACATCAATTGCGGGCACAAGAAAGAGATGGAAGATAATCTCTTGTTCGATCAGTCTAGTAGTCAAACACCTAAACAACATTTTTTCATAAGATATGTTAAATAGCTTAAAAAATGAAAGATAATTTAATAATTTAAAATACTTACACACAATAGGCCTGAATCACAAAGATGTTAAGCAGGTCTCCCATCAAAAATTCTCTTAGATCGCTCACGGTAATCATCAGATCTCTAGGCTCGGGGGAGTGGAAAACATGCTTAGACACTTTCATGTTGAGATTGGTGACAGACTGCGGCTTCGTCATGAAAAGTCATACAACATTTTTTGTTTGTCTGTCAACATCTTCAGATACTTGGGTGTCAGAATGGGGGATCTCCTAGGAGTCATATCGAAAGGTTTGACCACTTCCTTTCTCACACTCTGACTCTCCTCATTTGATTTCACAACTTCCTTCCCCTTATCCACTTTCCTCTTCTTAACCGGTCTTACTTCCTTATCAATCTAATAGTATACAAAATTTAAATAATAAACATATCAGTCAACAGTCAAGTTAAAAACTAAACAGTAAGTATGTAATTAAATAGTTTACCTTGTCACTGACATCAATGAGAGAATATGGCCATGGAACAACTGAAGATTTTGCTTGACCTATTTTACTCCACTGATTCCACTCCAACGGAAGGGGAGAGTCCTCATGACCTTGACAATATCGTCTACCATCACACGAGCGTGGAGAGGTGGGATGGGCTTGAAATGTACTACAGTGTTCGGTCCTGTAAAACCCGACCGAATGCAACATGCACAGTCCCACAATCAACACTTGAAACAATGACATGATTTAGCCACCTACATCAACTCACAACAGTAAGCAAGCTAATAAAATTATATTGTTTTAAAAGTAATGTTAAAATAACTAAGGAGGAAAAAAGAACAAACCAAAGGTTTTGATAAGGAAATGTGTCTCTGGTAGGAGAAGAAGGTGCAGGATGATCGACCATCGGAGTATCCGCCGTCGTGGTAGGAGCAGACGTCGGTGTAGGATCATCGACAGTATCCGCCGTCGTGGTAGGAGCAGACGTCGGTCTAGCAGTAGGTGCCGGTGTAGGAGACGCGGCCACTATCGATGTATCCGTCGCAGGTAGGAGTAGACACCGTGTAGGAGTAGGTGTCGGTGTAGGAGCATGCACCTGGCCCAATACTAAAGCCTCAAGTCTTCGCAGGCGCTCCTCGTAGGCTTGACGCTCCTCAGCGTGGCGTCTTTCCGACTCAGCGTGACGTCTTTCCGACTCCTCCAACCGGTCATGCACCCGTTCATCCACCATTCTCTCTATCATTTCAGCCTGTGGTACTCTCGATCGAGACGTAGGAAACACGTCTTTTTGGCGAACTTCCCCTCCAAGCCCCCGCACTCGCCCTGGATGATCCTTTTGCCCAAGGGCCTTATTCAGTGGATCATCCTGAGACGGAGGGGCCGGAACCATCTCCCATCGCTCAGTAGAGCCAGACTATTTTAAATTAACAAAATATTAGAAATGAACTTACTAATTAAACAACAACTTTTAAATATATATACTTACAATCTTGGACGCCAACTCAGCAGTCTCGCTCTGCGGGAACACTATACTCCCTCGTCATTTTTCTTCATGCGACCCAGCATAAATGTCTGCACCCTACTTGCATCGTCAACATCATCAATAACTGACTGAGTGCCGTCTTCATTAGTTTTCGTCAGTAAGCCCTCGCTCTTCCACTTCTCCAACCGCCCCGTGTATCCAGCTCGCCCCATGAAGTGCTTGTAGATATTCTTCGCCCGGTTACGTTCGCTTGTTCTTGACGTAACTGTTACAAAATTTGTATATTTGTAAGTTATACATAATAAAAAATATTTGTTAAATTTTATTCCTTAAATAATTAAAAGAATAATTGTAAAAGTACCTTAAACTCTTCAGTCTGGCGATGGTCGTAGAATATCTTCCAGTCCTCCTCCGTGATCATACCATCATACACTACCCACGGCGGTGACCTCTTGGAGCCCGGTTTTGTAATCCAGCCATCTACCAACCGATGCTTGAACTGTCGCAGTGATGTCGCTAGAAGTGATTCAATCTTCGTCCGAAGTTCATCCGGACTTTGTACTTCTTCTGCACCATCTGCCACATGATGTCTTTGTCTGCCTTTTCTTGATCTTTCCAATCCTTATTAATCGAGCAATGGGATTTTACCATCAATCCCAAGTAGGAAGCAAACTGCTGCTTCGACCCACCATGATGTCGGAGGTACTTGTCCCAGATCAAATCGATGGAGAATCTTTCTTCTCCTTCAACCCACGGGTCGGTCCACGTCCCTTCCGAGGGTTCTGCGAAGTAGATGCAGCTGGTGGTTCTTCAGTAGGGACGTCATCGTCAATATCATCCAACCCCAACAGTAAGTCCTCTTCGACTCTATCGTCAGGATCCATAATCTGAAAAATAATCAACAATTAACAAGGTTAATACGAACATCTACTGAATCAAATATTGAAACATGACAAAAATGAAATAATATAATATTGTCAACCAAACTTACAAAATAATATTTCATCGTTCAATCCACAATCCTTCATTGTGGTCGGACCTTCGATATTCAAAATTAGTTACATTATCTACCTCCATCGGCAACCGAATAGGTACATCTGTTTCATCTTCACAGTCGTATTCATCCTCATCAACAATATTATCAATCCCAACTATCGATCTTTTACTCTGCATTACAATAGACCATCTGGGATTAGACTGATCACGACAGTAGAATACTTGTTTTGCCTTTGATGCAACAATAAAGGGTTCATCAGTAGGAGCCGCTGTCGTTAAATCAACTAGCTTCATACCATGATCCTCCTCACGATATCCCTGTTTGTTGTCCACCCATTTGCAACGAAATACGCAAGTTTCATAACTAGTGTAATTCAAGACCCAAAATCCTCAATAACACCATAATATTCGTTCTTCAGTGTATTACGACTTGTTCCTGTGAAAATGTCTTGTGAAGCGATAAGATGCACACCACTGTTCTGGTTTGTCGATTTACAATCTTGACGTGCAGTGTAAAAAAAAATCCATTTACATCATATCCTTCATAAGACAACACATCGAGATTTGGACCAAGTGCCAACAACTGGATCATTTCATCCACGTTCCTTGAATCTTCATACAACACCTTCTGTCTGAACCACTTAACAAATGTTGCATTCTGCTCTTTTTTTAATTTGGCATTACTCATCGTTGGGTGTTTTGTTTTGAGGTAGGCTAGGTGTGCATCGAAATACGGTTCAACAACTTCAGAATGATTCAACACAACCAGATGTGCCTTGTTCAATGTATCAATATCAACTCTGCATAATTTTTTCCCACAGGTACCAACCCCTTTAAGCCTGCCATCATGTCTTGCTTTCGGTAATCCAATAACATCAACACCGTCTAAGTAATGAGTGCAGAAGTCAACTACTTCCTCTGTTACTGTCCCTTCAATTATGCTTCCCTCTGGACGCCGACGGTTTTTCATTTTCTTTTTCAGTATACCCATATATCTCTCAAACGGATACATGTATCGAAGGTATAACGGACCACAATGTTTGATCTCTCTAACAAGATGAACAAGTAGATGCACCATAATATCAAAAAACGAAGGAGGAAAATACATTTCCAACTGACACATGGTGATCACAAGGTCATTCTGTAGTTTATCCAGGGTCTCCACATCAAGCACTTTACACGAAATTCCTTTGAAGAAAACACATAAATTTGTAATAGTTTTCCTGACATCAGCTGGAAGGATTCCACGGAGAGCAACCGGAAGTAAGTGCTGCATCAGCACATGATAGTCGTGAGACTTCATCCCTACCAATTTAAGATCAGACATTGATACCAAACTTGATATGTTCGATGAGTAACCGGATGGCACTTTAATATGACGAAGAGGACTACAAAAACTTATTTTCTCTTCTTTGGATAATGTATGACAAGCGGGAGGCAAGAATGTTCTTTTTCCTCTTTGTTGTGGCGCGAGTTCTTCTCGTATACCCAATTCAACCAGATCTTTTCTACCCTTTAAATGGTCTTTTGTCTTTCCTTTCACGTTTAGTAGTGTCGCAGATACACTTTCACCAATGTTTTTCTCCACGTGCATAGCATCAATGCAATGTCTCACCTCTAAATGTTGCCAATATTCAATTTCCCAAAATATTGATTTTTTCTTCCAGATGCTCTTTTCAGTGGCTTTAATTGGTGGACCGAAGTTGTTCACAACATTCTTCACCTGATTGTAAGTCTCAGCAGCAGATAGTGGTGGTCGCGACTGCATGATCCGTTTTTCCATCAAACTCTTTTGTCATCTTACGGTATTTGTGCCCTTTAGGGAGGAATTTCCGATGGCCCATGTACACATTTTTTCCACTGTGTTTTAACCGTATACTGCAAGTTCTATCTCCACATATAGGGCACGCTAGAGCTCCTTTAATTGTGTATCCCGAGAGGTTCCGTATGCAGGGAAATCATTGATTGTACAAAACAACATAGCCCAGAGCGTGAAGTTTTCCATACCATATGAATCATACACCGTCGCACCTTCATTCCACAACAATTGTAAATCATCAATAAGTGGTTGCAAAAACACATCAATTTTGTTTCCCGGTTGTTTTGGACCCGATATCAACAGAGAGAGGAGAATATGTCTGGGTTTCATACACAACCATGGCGGCAGATTGTATATTGTCAATAAAACAGGCCAAGTACTGTGTATACTGCTCAAAGTGCCATAAGGGTTCATCCCATCAGTGCATAAACCAAGTCTTAAGTTCCTTGGGTCTGTACCGAATTGAGGGTATATTCTGTCAATGTTTCTCCATTGTGGTGAATCGGCTGGATGTCTCAATTTACCATCATCCTTTCTATGGGTAGCATGCCATCGGAGGTTCTCAGCATCTTTCTGAACTGCAAACAAACGTTTGAATCGGGGAATTATCGGTAGATACCACAACACCTTCGCAGGAGAGCCCACGTTAGTGCTTATGTGGTTTCTGTCACCCTTTTTTACATAGCGTGATTCCCCACATTCAGAGCAATGGTCATCCAACTCATTCTCCTTCCAATACAACATACACCCATTTGGACAAGCATGTATTTTTTTATATTCCATACCCATCGGACACATTAACTTCTTTGCCTCATAAGTTGTTGTGGGTATCACATTGTCCTTTGGTAGTACATCCTTCAGCAGTTGTAAAAGATCTGTAAAACTGACATCACTCCATCCATGTCTCGCCTTTAGATTGAATAGTTTTAAGACAACGCTCAATTTGTTTTGTTTGCGTTCACATCCACTGTACAACGGTTCCTTTGATGCTTGCATCAGATTTTCAAATGTTTTGGGTTTGTTGGAAAAATGTTGTTCAACATCTTCCATCATCGCATTAAGGTCCTCCTGATCATCTGAATCACTAACTAGTGAATCATCTTGAGTATCCCCAAAATCCTGTGAAGCATCCATTTCTGATTGTTCTGCAACGACGTTATCAGCACATTCAAACACTTGTACTGAATGTTGACCATGCAGTATTGTTATGGCTTCATAATCATCTGTAAACCCTCTGCGAATCAGATGATCCTTAATCTTGTCCACACCTCGGTATTTGAAGTCGTTCTTGCAATCGACACAAGGACATCGAATATATCCCTTATCCCTTGGTTTAAGATTGTCAACAAGGACTTTGCAAAATTTATTGACCCCTTCTAGGTACTTGATGTCCAATCTGTCACTGTACATCACTGAGCGCTCCATCTCCTTTTTCAACACACACCAGATGTCGTGAACTCGTTCCATTGATCTCCTCTTTTTTTATTTACAGATTTAACAACCTAAACCTATCCAATCACCTTCGATCTCACCTAGGAACAAGTTAATAATATACAGTAGTTCAGTGATAATTTCGGCAGCATTACCCTACAGTTCTCCTAGTGTAGATATATATATATATATATATGAATCGTTTCAATTCACATATATATATGTACACTAGAAGAACACTAGGGTAATGCTGCTGAAATTATCACTGAACTACTGTATATTATTAACTCATTCACAACCTAGATGGTGAGATCAAAGGTCATTGGACAGTCCCAACAGGGACTATCTAAGACATACCTCTATCAGGTAAATCTCAGACAGGTAATTCTATGTTTGAATTGATTTTCCATTGTTTAATAGAAAAACAAAAATAAATTGAAACATTTTAAATACCAACCTGATGAGTACTGGATGGTCAGCTAGCACGAACAGCACAGAAGAAGGAGAAGTAGGCAAATGCTCTTGCGCGTAGTATATAACACATATTCAATGAAATTAGAATAAGGTTTTAATTTTATAAAAACTTGAATAATTGAACATATTAAACAAATGAACATAGCTTAAATTCTGGAAAAAATTTGGCACGACCTTTGCGTATTTTTAGACATTCCACATTTTTTTAAGGCAAAAACAAACATAGCAACAACATTAATTCTCAGCAAACCATACGAATTATTATCAGACAGACATGTATGCATATAGTAAATGTATATATGATCAATGAACAAAAACATCCACCCCATTTCAACCCCATCATCACATTTCAACCACACTATGCAAATATATATTCTAATGATTGCAGAATACAAGTAGAATTTAGTATAACGTCTATTTGTGACAATATTATATATATATATATATGTACATATATATACATTTATATTAGTATTTGTTTCTAAAATTATAATCAGAAATGCAAGTGTTTTACCGTGGGTTCTGATCAGGCAAACCGGTGGCAGAGGTTGACAGCAGCAGATAGTGCGACAAGTAGACAATCCGACTGTGTGTAGTGAATACAATGAAATTAGAATACAAGGTTTTAATTTGAAAAAAATATGAATAATTGAACAAATTAACAAACAGATATTTTGAATAAACCATGTTATTGAAACATTTTTAAAAAACTAACCTAATGATGAGTAAGGATGATCAAGTCACAAATGGGAAGGAAGAGGGATTGTTCAACCGTAGAAACACCTATTCAATAAAATTAAAATAAGGTTAAATTCTGGAAAAAATTTGGCATGACCTTTGCGTATTTTTATATACTCCACATTTTTTAAGGCAGAAACAAACATAGTAGCAACATCAGAAAGACTACTACGAAAACCATTTCATTTTCCCCTGCATAAACAAACATTTAAGAGAACTGTAGAGAATTGTTTTCATTATTCTTTATTCCCTTTCTTGCTTCCATTTTGTTTTATGTGCCAATACAAACACCTCCCCTAAGAATAATCAATAAAAATGGCGGATCAAATGACATGGTTGATCATCGATGATCGATGCATGTGCAGATACATTGATACTTATATGTATGTACTACTTACTACTCGTATTAAAACCCTATCTAATAAGCTTTAAAGACCGTTGCCAGTTAGGAATCACCACTCAGCGATAAAAGGAGGGTCTTCAATACCGAATTGCCTACAATTGCCTACATACGCACCTGCCTCTTTGTAGCTAATTACCTTCTACAATTCTAACCAGGTATGTAATTAACTTCAATTAATATAATATATTTTTTTGATTTGTAATGGATGGCACCAGGCCTTTATATAAATATGGATAAGTAGTTCAGAGAGCACATATACAAATATATACAACATTTCAAGTCACTCATGGATAGCAGTAACTTCTACAACCACAACTACGACTACCAGGAGCTATTTTAATCTGCCTCATACTCATGCATTAGTTACAAGTAAGCAAACCTGCAGAATCATCTAGCATACCAATATAACCGCATAACAGAGACACCCGCAACACATCAGTCCACCATAGCTATCATCAGACACCATTGGAAATCCCACGCATTCAACCGGAGAGAATTCGATATTCAAACCATTGCATATATACACACCATACATTAAAAAAAACAAAGATAGAGCTAGGTTAGGGTTACCTTGGGGCGTGGTGCGCGCGCTGAGTCGAGATCAGGCGAGGGGGTGGTGATCAGGCGGCCGAGAATGGCGACGCGGGCAGAGGACCAGAGGAGGACGGGCACAAGCTCGACGGCGACAGGGAGACGGGGTGGTGGAAAAATCGTTGAGAAATCGCCAGGGGAAAACCAGAGAGTGGGGAGGAGGAAGAAGAAAGGAAAGGTCGGATTTTTATTAAACGACTTTTAAACGACGGTTAGTCAAGAAACCGTCGTTAAAGACCTATGTGACTTGACCAATAAACGACAGTTTTACAAAAACCGTGGTTTATAATACTTTCGGTAAATCTTTAAACGACAGTTGCAAACGAACCGTGGTTTATAAACACTTTATACGACGGTTAGTGCAGAACCGTCGTTTTTTCTTCAAGGCGGACAAACTATATATGACGGTTATATGGAGAACCGTCATTTATGTAATGAGGCGTGCACTATATATGACGGTTTCCTTAATAACCGTGGTTTAAAAGATTTAAACGACGGTTAAAGATTTAACCGTGGTTTAAAGTGTGTCATTTAAAATCTTTTTTCTACTAGTGCTCTCTAATGGCGGTTTGCCTTGGCACCAAAATGGAGCTCTTGAAGTTTTGGAAAGATAGAAAGGAAGAGCTTGAGCTAACTAAGAAGAATATGTAATTTGTTTTGGTTTTGGAGCTAAAATGAGTAAGTAGTAATCAAAGGAAGATGAAGCTAGCATGGAGGTTGTTCTTCGCGTTGGAGAAGAAGAGAGGAGCAGCACTAAACCGGTGGGAACAAGAGAGAATGAAGAGGTGAGGAGAGAGGTAAGTAAAGGTGGGATATTTATGTTAAAGCAAATAGTACTTTTACTTTATTTCTTATTTCCTTTTGTTATTTGATCATGTTGGTGAATCATCACCTTAAAAACTGGCCACCACCTTTAACTAAGCTAGTCATGGTCTTGTTTGACCAACTAACTAAACTAAATTGACTTAAGACTAAACTAGGCACTATTTGGTTACTATTCACAAACTAATGCACATAATTATGAAATTTTTGATTTCCCATTGATTTAGACTTCCTAATGTGATACTAATTAGTACACATGTTAATTAAAGAGTAATGATGGACATTTAGCCACTCAAAACCCATTTACAAGACAATTTTTCAAAAATGTGCTTTAAGACTCCTTAAAGCACATTTTATGTTTTAACTTGTTTTCAAGCTTGGTTTTCTTTAGTAATTAGTTTAAAATGACCATTAGGATATTAATAAGTTCTAAGAATGATATTTGGGTGCTCACCCAAGTCTCTCCAAGCTTAGAGCACGTTTTTGCTTAAACTGCTCTTTTGGTGTTTCCTTATGTTTTCTTTGATTAAAATGGTTTCTTAATGTTTATAAGGCATTATTTAGCCTTCTTATATCTTAGTTTATCACTTAAACACCATATCTAAGTTTAGGGTATTTCAGTGGTATCAGAGCGAAGTGTCGCTCTGATAGCCGAGTATTACTGAGTGTAGTGATTATCGAGTTAGAATTATAAACCGTTTTACAACGGAGGATTAGGAACCTAACCTTGAATGACCGTAATCATTATGGATACCCCTTAACATCCTTTCGGACGATATAACTGCTTAAATTCAAGACCAGTTGGTCACAGTACCTAATGTAAAATGTTAATTGTTCAGATGTTAGGACGAGGTCGAGGCCGACCCCGTGGCGAGGCTACTAATGAGCCGGGCGCGCAGACGATAGATGAAATCGTCGCCGCCATGGTAGCATAGATGCTACCTCAAGTAATAGCCACGGTACAAGAAACCCAACAAGACCAAAAAAACCAACAACAACAACAACAACTCGACCCACCGTAACCCCGAGAGGTAAATTGGGTTAAGGTCGTCGTAAATCTCCGACCTCCTTGCTTCAGAGGCGAGAGTGACCCCGCAAAGCTAGAGGCATACATCGCTGAAATGGAGACGGAATCCGAGACTCTCGAAGGTCCTGCTGGAGTTCGAGTGAGGATAGCCGCTTACTACCTCAAGGATGCCGCCATGGATTGGTGGAAACTTGTCAAAGCTGAGCACAACGCCGATCCGACCTTTGATTGGGAAGCCTACACCTCCCTCCTCAGAGCAAAATACTATCCTGAACACGTTAAGACCAAGAAGCGCTTGGAGCTTGACGCATTGAAGATGACGGTCGACAAGTACTATACTAAGTTCACCTCCATCCTCCGCCTACTACCCGACTTGGGGTACACTAGTCAGGTGTTGGTCAACTGCTTCTATGGCGGCCTGAGCCATCGCCTTCGGTACAGCATGGGTTACACCCGCTTTACCTACCTCCAGGTAAACTATAATTTGAACCCATTATGCCATCGTTCATATTAATTAGTAACTTGTCATGAAATACACTCTCTAACACCCCAGAACCTCAGAAGTGTTACCAACCCGCCTCAAGAGTTGAAATCACTGTCCAGCTAAGGGATGAAGAGAATGCGCTCAAGCACAAGACTAACCCCAAGAATGCTAGATTTGAAGAGAAGCATAAGAACAAGGGTTGGCAGCCAAAGAAGGGGAAGTACACCCACCCACCTCATAAGAGTACCCCTAGAGACAACAATGCCCAAGTTGAGAAGGGCAAGACAGCTGAGCAGTTACAGCTAGCCTACCCTGCAGCAGTGGCTGCTAAACCATTGAGATCCCAACCATTTAAGGGTAAGATATCGAACAAAACTTGTACTTATACGAATTGGTAATACCACACCGGATATTGCTAACACTCGAACCTCAGGTTATGGCTCCGACCACAACAAGGCCCACTCTGGAGGCCGGTACTACCACTGCAGAACTTACAGGAAGAACCACCCCAGAGTCGATTGCCAGGGGAAGGAAGTGAGATGATATGAGTGCAACCAAATGGATCACCGTTCCTTTGAGTGCCCGAACAAGTCCAAGCCCAAGGGCAATTACCAAGGCTTTAAGCAAAGAGAAGGCAAGGGAATTGCATCCAGTGATGCACAAGCCTAGCAAACCTCGCAGGGACGGGAGTCCCGAGGTGCTCAAAAGGGCGCACCGTAGAGGTAGCCGGCCTGTGAGCCTCGATTTTAAACCCTATCCTATGTTGATTAAAGTTGATCAGGATCTAACTGGGTTTTAGGTCCACTTATAGCCTAAGATTAATAACTATGTCATATAACAATAATTATTAAAACCTAAGCTAGCTCACTGGAACCTATTATGAGTCGCCACCTAATTTTAACCTAGATCAAATTAGGAAAGGAGAGTTCGGGTTCGGGGGCTTGATATTCGACTTAACTAGGGTTCAATTACTTTCATTACCCCTCCTAGGTCATTTTTCCTCTACTTGGTTTAATTACGGCTTTCTACAAAGTTGCTTTTTAACCTAGGTGCGCGCTTCTGTTTTTTGTGTTTTTTAGCATTTTTTGACGGAAAACTAAAGTGGAAATTTAAATTACCTAAACTAGGGTTTCGGAGGCAGAATTAGGTCAAATTTTGTTTCCGTCCGTGGCCACGGACCTAATGTCCGAGACCACGGACCCTAATTAACCTATATGAAAATAAAAGTCGAATTAAACAGAAAACAGAAAATTGTAAAGTCCGGGGCCACGGACAGGCCGTCCATGGGCCCGGACATTATTAGAAAAACCTAAATTTTTAAAATTTAAAAAACTCGCCGCCGTCCGTGGGCGTCCGGGCTTACGGACAAGGAGTCCGGGACCCCGGACATGACGTCCGTGGGTGCGGACCGCCCTCGACGGCGGCGTAAGGCTGTTCCTGAAGGTTTTTTGACTCAAATTTTATGGGTGTGTAGCCTGAAAGGTATACAATTCGTTAGTAATTGAAAGATTGCAGTTTGAAGTCGAATTATGTACGAAACTTGACGAACAAGTAACAAGGCAGAAACAAAAGTAATTAGCAATACAGAAGCGTAAAAAGGTTAGTTTGAACCCAAATTTTGACAGAGAGAGAATAAGAGAGTTTGAGAGTTGAGAGAGAAGTAGAATTGCACCTGTTTTACCTTCAGATTCGTGGTGTTTCTTCACGTCGGGATTCTTCGGAGGCCTCGTTGATGGCGGATCCGAAGAACTTCGAACCGAGCTTCTGACTCCTTGTTGTTCTTGATGTTCTTCACGTTTTGGTGCTATTTTGGTTGATGTTTGATGATTGATGATGTTGTGGGAGTTGAAAAATATGTTTTGGTGTTGATTTTCGTGAGATTTCGGAGTTTGATTGTGGCTCTTGAGTTCAAAACGTGGAGAGAGAGAGACGGCTGCCTTCTTTGAGAGTCTAGGGTTCTTGAGGTCCTCTTTTGATCAAGGGATAAGGCTCCTTATATAGGCTTCCTTAAAGATAGAAAAAATCCGGTAAAAACCGAGATTTACCGACGTTTTAGCTTGAGGGCTTCCAAAAAGAATTTGATTATGAAATTTTACACATGGGTAAAGGATGATATTTCTGATTTTTATAAAGTGGAATCGAATTTTTTGGATATTGGAATATTTTTAAATTCAATTTTCGTCAGATTCTCAGCGAATCAGAAATTGCTAGAAATTATTGGAAATTCGAAAAATCAAAATTCCAACGCCATTGTGCTTAAAATGTCATCCTCTATCATGGGTTAAAATTTCAAAGCATTTTGAGTTGATTGACCCTTATTTGGAGGAGAGAGAAAGCCTATAGGGGGCTTAGGAGCCTTGAAAAATTACGAAAATGCCCCTGGAGATGACTAAGCTGTCCCTAGTACTCTGAAACGTGCCGATCGAACTGGGAACCCTTGCTACTAGCCTATTAGTAGAGATTTCTTCCGGGGGGGTTGAAATTTTGGGTATAACAGATTGCCCCCCGTCAACTAGGCTTTGTAATAAAGTTGAAAAGACTAGTTGATGCTTGAGTGATGCCCCATAATTTGGACCTCACACAAATTCTCCATGTTGTATGAAACCGCGTTGATTGGCGTGCAGCTATTCGGAGGCGCTGACTACCTAAGCAACAAAAACGCTGTCGAGCTATTCCAAGGTGCTGACTACCTATAAGCGAAAATGTGTCAAGCTATTCTAAGGCGCTGACACCTAGGTGACGAAAACGGAATAATGTCAAGCGGTTCTAAGGCGTTGACTACCTATAATACATGAAATGATGCGATGCCAAGCGATTCTAAGGCGTTGACTACCTATAAGTAAAATGAAGTAATGTCAAGCAATTCTAAGGCGTTGACTGCCTATAATGATGATATGATGTCAAACTATTCTAAGGTGTTGACCGCCTATAATGAAAGTGAAATGAAGTAATGTCAAGCGATTCTAAGGCGTTGACAACCTAAAAGTGAAGTGAAATGAAGTAATGTCAAGCGATTCTATGGCGTCGACAACCTAAAACGTGGAAAATGAGATAATGTCAAGCGATTCTAAGGCGTTGACAACCTAAAAGACGAAGTAATGTCAAGCGATTCTAAGGCGTTGACAACCTAAAAGACGATGTAATGTCAAGCGATTCTAAGGCGTTGACAACCTAAAAGACGAAGTAATGTCAAGCGATTCTAAGGCGTTGACAACCTAAAAGACGATGTAATGTGTAGATGCAAGAATGTTGATGATGCTCGGATGCTTCTGGGGACCGAAACCCGTGCCAATGCTCCTGGCTGGACCCAATGTGGACTTATTGCCATCGCCCCCCAAGCCGGTGTGCAGGGATAACTCCTAGTAAAAACCTTGGGGACTTATTGCCTTGCCCACCATTCGTTGATCCCGAAAATAAGTTGACATCGCAAAAGGAGGATTTATTGCCATCACCTCGCCAACTTTTCTGTCGCCAGGTCTTGTGACGCGCCTGGATAATGCAGATGGATGATATGAAGATGATGCAAATGAAAGTGATGCAAATGTAGATGATGAAAATGATGCAAATGAAAGTGATGCAAATGTAGATGACGAAAAATGATGAAAATGAAAGTGATGCAAATGTAGATGACGAAAATGATGAAAATGATATGGATGATATGAAAATGACGTTCGGATGCTTCTGGGGACCGAAACCCGTTCCAATGCTCCTTGTTGGTATATTATGGGGACTTATTGCCTCTGCCACCAACTGGGGTGCGGGGATAACTTCTAGATTACCAAGGGACTTATTGCCACTGCTCACTAGTTGTTTCTCCAAGAAGTTGACATGAAGATGGGGACTTATTGCCTCTGCCCGCCAACTTAGATCACGCTCGTCTCGTACTTGTCTCGCACTGAGATGATACTAGGTCTCGTACTGGTCTCGCACTATGATGACACTCGGTCTCGCACTGATGAAGATGATGGGTCTCGCACTGATGAAGAGATGGGTCTCGCACTGATGAAGATGCATGGTCTCGCACTGATTCTGGGTCTCGAACTAAAATAAGTTAGGACGATAATGGTCTCGTGCAAATGATAAAAACTGATCACTGGAGTGCCAAACATGGCAATGATGATAAGATGTATGCAATCAAAAATATATGAAAGATACTCGTTCAAAACAGGAATTTGTTAGAAAAGGTGCCAAACATGGCAATGTTGAGGTGTTATGTAGAATGCAACTAGAGTGTGTTGTTGGAAGCTTGCCCAAAACAAGGAACTGTTGAAAGTTGTGCCAAATATGGCAATGCCTGAGAAAGACTCTGCTGAAAAAGGAAAGTGAAGTTATCATTTCCTGACCATAGATTTCGGACTTGTAATTTATCTCCTAGGAGATGAACATGCCATCGGTGGGGTATGGTGTATGATGTAAAGGTAAGGGCTTATGAGGGCTTGTGTAGTGGTTTGGGCTTGTGTGGTGTACGGTGTGAAAGTAAGGGCTTATGTGGGCCTGAGGTGTTTGACGTGGAGGTAAGGGCTTTCGTGGGCCTGTGTAGGAATGGTGGTGGTGATGTTTGAGCTCTGGGTTCCAATCGGTGTTGTCATAGCAATTGTTGGAACCAACAATTGCCCCCAGTATTTTCCCTTAAGACAATCTGAGCTAGAGTTCATAGCAATCGATCGGAACGATCGATTGCCCCCAGTATTTTCTTTTATTAAATGTGCGAAGAGTCTCGTCCTCACAGGGTCAAGGCTTATGTTTTTATGTGGTGCTTCCTAACCTACACTCGGCGTGTTTGGTGTTTGCACTCGTTCCTCACCTATGGTCACAACTTCTAGACCATTGAATTCGATATTTGATGAATTTACGCATTTGATCTGTTACTTTCACGTGATTGGACACACAACTATCAAGTCGGAAGTCTTTAAAGCTTATAACGTGGCCATGGGTGTGTGTGGAAAGACAACGGGACCATGGAGGGATGTTTGAGGTATGTGGAGCTTAAATGGGTGACCAAAGCTGCAACTTGCGTTTTCTCCCAAAATTATCTTCCTTGTCTTTGAAGTAATTTGGCTGCTTCGTGTTGACGTTGTTTTTGAGCTTCTGGACTTGGACTTTTGAAGCTTTCCTATACACCATTTCTCTTTTCGTCATCTGGATTTCTTCGAGGCACTTCGGGTTTGCCTTTTCGTTTTATCCTTTCTTGACTCTGCCTTCGGGGTTCTTGTGTTTCCCGGTTTGGGCTTCGAGAGTTGTTTTGATGTGAGCTCTTTGGATCCTGTGTCACTCTGGGACCATTTGCGGATCACTTTGTCATGCTGATAGCGGCATCGCTTCTTTGGACTGATGAGAATGTTATCTGAGAGTCGGGTTCCTCGCTGCCTTTGGTCACGGGTCGGACATTCATCATTGGCGGGGTTATTTTGTGGAGCTCATAATATCAAAAGGGATATATGAAAGGCTCAGCGGGGTGCCTAGGGTTTAATGACAGGGTTTACAAGCTTTTGGCTATGTGGTGCTGTACCTAGGTGCTTCGTCATTCCTGATAGTTGTGAATCCGCTCTTTGTTACTTTTCGCAGGTCTAAGAGTAAATTTACAAATTATCTCCTTCGGTCGGAGTTATGCCATTTACCTTTTCCTTTGTATGTGGTCTCACCGGAGTCGTGTAAAAATGACACGCTCGTTCACTCATGGTTTTTCCGCTCAAGACACTTTCGCGAATTTCACTTAGAGACTAGTTCACACGCTTAAACGAAAGATTAAAGATGACGATCCTGAACTCAGATTGCCCCCAGTATTGACCTGGGGCTTATGACAACACTTAAAAAGATGTGAATTTTGGAATGCCTTGTGGATATTTGGAATGGACTGTGGGACTTAGAAGGGCATGTTCAAAATTTCGGAAACAAAATACAAGTCTTTGCATGCAATTGTCGGGAAATAATTATTTCATGAACCATTTTCTCAAAAGAAACTTGTGTGAAACAAAATCTTTTTTTTGTTACCCCTTTAGACTCGAAAAAGTCATCCATTTGTGAACATGAGGAAGAAGATGAAAAATCGATACTTCTTATTGGTGGTTTGAAAACGATCATTCTTTGAAAACTTTGAACGATGCACTTGAAAGATGAATGTTTTAACAAGTTATGCAGTAGAATGCATGGGAACCCTAAACTTTCCATTGAATTCGAGCTCTGTTGAACTGTCTGATGTCGGCATGCTGAAGACCCGAGCTCTTGACTGCCAGGATGTCGCTAAGATGACCGTGACTATCCTCTTCTTGGACTCTGTGTGGGCTCCGTGAAGAGTCTGAACTAGGAACGCCTATAAGTTGCGCACGAGGCACTTGGGCCTGAATGTGAGGTACATGGCTTGAAACGGTTTCACGAATGTGGATTGGCACTCGGGCCTGGATGACTTCATGGATGTGGATAGGCACTCGGGCCTGGATGAATTGAAGGTGAGGCACACAGGCCATGATGATTCATAAGTGGGTTGGCACTTGGGCCGGAATGTGTTGTGAGATTGTGGCACTTTGGCCGGATTGTTGTGAAGATGTGCCGCTTGGGCCGGAATGTTGGGAAGATGTGGCGCTTGGGCCAGAGTGTTTGAAAGTACGGTGCTTGGGCCAAAGAGTGTTTGAGGACGTGGCGCTTGGGCCGGAATGTGTTTGAGAATGTGGCACTTGGGCCGAAATGATTAGGGATTGTGGCGCTTGGGCCGGAAAGTGTTTGGGCTAGAAGTAAGACATATGGGCCTGAGGGACTTCTAGACTAGAATGGATGTGTGGGCCTGAAGGCCCTTAATCTGGAAGTGATACATACAAGCTGAAGGAAGCCATATGAACTATGAATGGGCCACTGGGCTGAGAGAGAAACTTTGAAGTCTAAGACTTGTTTGATGTCCCTGCTGGGCCTTGAGGCCAGAAACTAGAATGAATGAGTTATGAAAAATTATCTTGAATTCGAGTGAGTTGAAACCTAAACAAATGGTTTTGAGTGGGCCTAAAAGGTATGACACCTAGATCTAGGGCTTTGGGCCAGGGCCCAAACAAAAAGTTCACCTAGACTAGAATGGGCCTTGGGCCGAAATGGAAAAACCTGATTGATTTTCATGTCTTATGGACCGCTTTAGGTAGATTGGCTTTTCATAGGCCTAGAACTAAATTGATAATTCAAATTAGGCTGAAAGAGAAATCACCTAAATCTAAACTTTTGGGCTGAAGCCCGAGCAAATAACTCACACATTCTAATCAAGCAAGGCCTTTGGGCCGCAAACAATAAAGCCGCGATATCGGGTTGGGCTGAGTTGATGTAGGAAAAGTTCCTATCAATCTCTAGGTTGGGTAATGGGCCGATCATACAAGCAAACAAGGCCCACACAAATTCAACATGTCCTCACTAGACGTTTAGATCAAACCGGGTATGGATCGATCCGGAGAGGTGCTTGGGGCGCGGGCCCAGGTCACCACAAAGGAATAGGGCTTGCACGCTATTCCCTTTGGGCTTCCCCACTCTTTTCACATCACCTGAAGGTGTGCGTCTACGGTCGGGTCTTTGACTGACCAAACAAAAGGGCTAGGTAAGGGCACTGCCAGGAAAACGCTTGGGGCTAAAGCCCAGGTATTAAGGGGGTGTGGTTAGACGACACCCTCCTCTTTTCCCCGCTTATTCACATCACCTAAAAGGTGTGAGTCCCTGACAGGGGACCCTCAAACGGGTCCCGGGGTGAAATTGGTTTGTGTGGACCCTCGCTCTCATATGATGCTGAGGTGCATAAAATTAAAGTGCGCACGAAAGTAAACAAACAGAGTAATAAAGCCATAAATAAACATTTTCGAGTTAAGCCCTCTTTCTTAAAATTAAAACAAGTTAAAATTAAGAAGTATGTCCCCAGCAGAGTCGCCAGTCTGTGAGCCTCGATTTTAAACCCTATCCTATTGATTAAAGTTGATCAGGATCTAACTGGGTTTTAGGTCCACTTATAGCCTAAGATTAATAACTATGTCATATAACAATAATTATTAAAACCTAAGCTAGCTCACTGGAACCTATTATGAGTCGCCACCTAATTTTAACCTAGATCAAATTAGGAAAGGAGAGTTCGGGTTCGGGGGCTCGATATTCGACTTAACTAGGGTTCAATTACTTTCATTACCCCTCCTAGGTCGTGTTTTTGTGTTTTTTAGCATTTTTTGACGGAAAACTAAAGTGGAAATTTAAATTACCTAAACTAGGGTTTCGGAGGCAGAATTAGGTCAAATTTGTTTCCGTCCGTGGCCACGGACCTAATGTCCGAGACCACGGACCCTAATTAACCTATATGAAAATAACAGTCGAATTAAACAGAAAACAGAAAATTGTAAAGTCCGGGGCCACGGACAGGCCGTCCGTGGGCCCGGACATTATTAGAAAAACCTAAATTTTTAAAATTTAAAAAACTCGCCGCCGTCCGTGGGCGTCCGGGCTTACGGACAAGGAGTCCGGGACCCCGGACATGACGTCCGTGGGTGCGGACCGCCCTCGGACGGCGGCGTTAAGGCTGTTCCCGAAGGTGTTTTTGACTCAAATTTTATGGGTGTGTAGCCTGAAAGGTATACAATTCGTTAGTAATTGAAAGATTGCAGTTTGAAGTCGAATTATGTACGAAACTTGACGAACAAGTAACAAGGCAGAAACAAAAGTAATTAGCAATACAGAAGCGTAAAAAGGTTAGTTTGAACCCAAATTTTGACAGAGAGTTAATAAGGCCGTGGAGAGTTAGAGAAGTAGAATTGCAACCTGTTTTACCTTCAGATTCGTGGTGTTTCTTCACGTCGGGATTCTTCGGAGGCCTCGTTGATGGCGGATCCGGAAGAACTTCGAACCGAGCTTCTGACTCCTTGTTGTTCTTGATGTTCTTCACGTTTTGGTGCGTTTTGGTTGATGTTTGATGATTGATGATGTTGTGGGAGTTGAAAAATATGTTTTGGTGTTGATTTTGGTGAGATTTCGGAGTTTGATTGTGGCTCTTGAGTTCAAAACGTGGAGAGAGAGAGACGGCTGCCTTCTTTGAGAGTCTAGGGTTCTTGAGGTCCTCTTTTGATCAAGGGATAAGGCTCCTTATATAGGCTTCCTTAAAGATAGAAAAAATCCGGTAAAAACCGAGATTTACCGACGTTTTAGCTTGAGGGCTTCCAAAAGAATTTGATTATGAAATTTTACACATGGGTAAAGGATGATATTTCTGATTTTTATAAAGTGGAATTGAATTTTTTGGATATTGGAATATTTTTAAATTCAATTTCTCGTCAGATTCAATCAGAAATTGCTAGAAAATTATTGGAAATTCGAAAAATCAAAATTCCAACGCCATTGTGCTTAAAATGTCATCCTCTATCATGGGTTAAAATTTCAAAGCATTTTGAGTTGATTTGACCCTTATTTGGAGGAGAGAGAAAGCCTATAGGGGGCTTAGGAGCCTTGAAAAATTACGAAAATGCCCCTGGAGATGACTAAGCTGTCCCTAGTACTCTGAAACGTGCCGATCGAACTGGGAACCCTTGCTACTAGCCTATTAGTAGAGACTTTCTTCCGGGGGGGTTGAAATTTTGGGTATAACACGGCCCTGCATATCATTGATCGCGATGGGACCAGTACGAAGTCGGGCTTAGGTATTTTGAACACCTTTGATCCTTGAGAGCATGCCTAAATATTTGAATTGTTTGCTTGGATGAATACTTGAATGACCTAGAAATCCTTGTATGAATTGAGCATGAACCAAACTAGTTTAAAACTAGAACTCACGTTAGATAAAATTTACCACCATAGGAACCTTCAATATCTATTATCCAATTCCTTCGAACCCACTCCCCAAAGAAGTCGACATCACCACTCACCACATCACCAATGAGTAGTGTCAGGTTATCCGACCAGGTATGATCTTAATAAAAAGATACCTGACACCCGAAGCGCAAATAGCCGTCATCCGACGATACAACAAATTAGGAGCGGGTCCAGGAGGATTTTACACACCTGAATTCCCCGGTGGTGCAAAGATGAAGCTGAAGATGATGTACTTGGGAAAGGACTGGAACCCTTATACAAGACATACCACAAGACATGAGCAGAAGACGGAGCAACATCACCAGCTATACCCGATGAATTTCAAGCGGTAAACGCACAAGTTGTAGAGATTGCACAACAACTAGAGCTTGACCCAGTTCCTACACTTGAAGCAGACCTTTGTATTATTAACTTCTAGGAAGAAGGTGGATGACTTGGTTTACACCAAGATAAGGACGAGACATCGGAATCTCTCGAGTTGGGAGTGCCCGTAGTGTCTTGGTCCATTGGTGACGATGCCGAATTCTTATTTAGCGAGCAAAAGCATGCAGACCTCGCATGGAAATTGGTACTTAGGTCAGGAGATGTCTTAGTTATGGGAGGTGAGTCGAGAATGCTGTATCATGGCATCAAGAAGATTAAGATGAATACGACACCATCGACGGTGGTCAACGCCACACACCTGAAACCCGGACGCCTGAACCTCATCTTTAGAAAGTATTGAGCTTGTAACATCATGTAATATAATAGTAATGTGTTTTAGAGGCACACAATGTATGATGGGTGTTTATCAATAAAGCAGTGTTGGTTATCAATCTTTCCCACTTGCGTTTTACTATCAACTCATAAACCTTATGAATCAATAGGTTATGGACTCAGTACAAAAGGATCCTTGAGCATCCTCATTGAGACACAGGTCGGTAAAAGTGGCACCATAATCACGGGTTCCTTCCCGGTGAATGGCATTGATGCCACAGTACTATTTGACTCCGGCGCCTCTCATACCTTCGTTTCGCCATCATTCGCGAAGAGGTTGGGGCTAGACACAAATGAGCTGCCAGATTTTATGGTCACTCTCTCGTCGAAGTAGTGAATTAAGTGTACGAAATACTAACGAGCTGCCACTATCCAAATAAAGGGCGAGGTGTTTCCCATTTCCTTCATCAAATTTAATGGTTTGGGATTCGACCTAATTGTCGGGATGAACTGGTTGGAGCGGCATAAGGGGTGAATCCTCAGCGCCGAGCATAGATTGCTGCTCAGGAGCCCATCTGGGATTATAGTATCTTACCGCCAGAGGCCGAGAGAGCCTTTGACCAAAGTCATCTCCGCCATGTCCATGTACTGAGAGCTCAGAAAGGGGCACGAGGTATTCCTTTGCTATGTGCAAGACCTTCAGTGAGATCCAGAGTTCAGCACCGACATACCGGTAGTGTCGGAGTCCCGGATGTGTTTCCAAAGGAACTTCCCGGCATGCCACCGCAGACGACAGTTGAGTTTGAGATAGAGTTTGTGCCCGACACGGGTCCGATTGCTAGGGCACCGTACCGTTTGGCACTGGCAGAGATGGCCGAATTGAAAATATAGTTGAAGGATCTACTTGACAAGGGGTTTATACACCCGAGCGTATCACCCTAGGGAGCACCAGTCCTGTTCGTGAAGAAGGAGGATGGTAGTCTCCGCCTTTGTATCAACTACCGCGAGCTTAATGCGGTCACTATAAAGAATAAATACTCTTTGCCACGCATCGACGACCTGTTCGATCAGTTGAAGGGAGCTTCAGTCTTCTCCAAGATTGACCTCCGATCAAGGTATCACCAGATTGCCATAAGAGATTCCGACATTGAGAAGACAGCATTCCGTACGAGATATGGCCACTTTGAATTTACAGGGATGCCATTCGGACTGTCGAATGCGCCAACTAAGTTTATGGATTTGATGAATCGGTTGTTCAGTGATTAGTTAGATATTCAGTGGTGGTCTTCATCGATGACATTCTCGTTTATTCGAAGTCGAGGGACGAGCATGAGAGCCATTTGAGGCGTGTACTTGAGACATTGCGCGAGAACCAGCTATACGTGAAGTTCTCCAAATGAGAGTTCTGGCTTGACCAGGTATCCTTCCTTGGTCACGTGATCTTGAGCGCTGGTATCTCTGTTGATCCGGCTAAGATTGAAGCAGTCCGTTCATGGCCTAGACCCAAGAATGTTTCCGACATCCGGAGCTTTCTTGGTCTAGCCGGTTACTACCGGAAGTTTGTCAGAGACTTTTCAAAAGTTGCGAAGCCCATGATGGCACTAATGAAGAAAGATGCACCATTGTATGGACAGACGAGTGCGAGATATCCTTCTAGAGCCTAAAGGACTCATTGACCTCAGCGCCCATTCTCACTCTTCCAGAGGGCACTGAGGGTTTTGAAGTTTATTGTGATGCATCAGGCAAGGGCATGGGATGCGTACTTATGAAGCATGGCAAGGTAGTAGCATACGCCTCCCGCCAGCTGAAAAAGCATGGGGAGAATTACCCGACACACGATCAAGAGTTAGGGGCCATTGTCTTCGCCTTGAAGATATGACGACACTATCTCTACGGGGTAAGCATCACCATCTACTCCGACTACAAAAGTTTTTAATATGGGTTCACCTAGAAGGAACTCAATTTGAGACAGAGATGGTGGATGGAGCTTTTATCAGATTACAACATCAACCTTCAGTATAAAGAGGGGAAGGTGAACGTTGTAGCCGACGCCCTGAGTCGCCGAGCACACTCACTCCTTTCATTGCTCGCTTCTTCCAGCTTGGTTGATGAGGTGCGAGAGGCTCAGTTGTGCGACCCCTATATGAAGGAGATCAGACAGAAATTTCAGAAGGCACATTCGAGAAGCGGAACTACGACTTCAAGCTTCATGAAGATGGTCTGATCCGACTAAATGGCAGATTATGCGTCCTCCAAAGCAATGCTGAGCTGAGTGATCGCATTTTACGAGAGTCACACTGTTCCACATTGCATGTCCATCCGGGAGCCTCTAAAATGTACAAAGACATGAAGAGGTACTTCTGGTGGTCAGGGATGAAGTCTGATGTGACTAAATATGTCTTGAGGTGCCTCACATACTAGAAGGTAAAATTTGAGCACCGTAGACCGGGTGGAATGGTACAGTCTATGCCTATTCCGGAGTGGAAATTCCATGACATCTCCATGGATTTTGTTTTTGGACTCCCACCTGCTAGGGGAGGACTCAACATGATTTGGGTCATTGTTGATCGCCTCACCAAGGTTGCCCAATTCATACCGATGAGGGACACCTGGAAGGTGGCGAAGCTCGCTGAGCTATTTGACCGGGAGATTATCCGACATCACGGAGTTCCGAAGACCATTGTATCTAACCGCGAAACTAGATTTCTTTTGAGATACTTGAGAGCTACACGGGAAGCGCTGGATACCGAGTTAAAGCTTAGTACCGCCTTCCATCCACAGATCGACGGTCAGACAAAAAGGACCATCCAGACACTTAAGGACATGCTTAGGGCATGTGCCTTAGATTTCCAGGGGAGCTGGATTGATAAGCCTCATCTGATCGAGTTCTCTTACAATAACAGCTACCACACGTCGATCAAGATGTCGCCATTCCAAGACTTGTACGGTAGACCTTGTCGTACCCCGTTGTGTTGGGATGAGTCAAGCGAAGCGGTCATCATAGGACCGGAATATCTAGAACAAGTGCAAGCTGAAGTTTAGCAGATTCGAGCGAATATGAAAGCAGCCCAAGATAGGCAGAAATCTTATGCTAATGTGAGACGACGTGACCTTGAGTTCACTGTGGGCGACCAAGTGTTCCTGCGCGTTTCGCCTATGAAGGGTGTCTTTTGATTTGGCCAGAAGGGTAAGCTGAGCCCAAAGTTTGTAGGGTCGTATGAGATTACTAAGAGAGTTGGATCTGTGGCATACAGGTTAACCTTACCTGAGGAGTTGGGACGTGTTCACAACGTGTTTCACGTTTCACAACTCAAGAAATACATATCTGATCCTCTCATGTGTTAGAGCCCGAACACTTATCCCTAGAGCCGATGATGAGATATGTCGAGACTCCACTATGAATCCTTGATACGAAGACTAGAGACACTCACAACAAGTCAGTGCGAATGGTCAAAGTCTTGTGGTCAAACATGATGTCAAGGAAGCAACTTGGGAATAGAGGACGTCATGAAGGCGAAATACCCGCAGCTATTCGTAGACTAGAGTATAGCGCTGAGAGGGTATGGGCGTACCCCTTTAAGGGGGTAGGACTGGCACTTCGTAATGCATGGTATGTACGTACAGACTAGAGATGTAAAGCATTGAATTTGATTGAGATATAGTCAGTGATAATTGTCTTTTGGTGAAAGTGTCTAAGGTAAGAATTGGGTATTAATTCTTATGATATTGCGAATTTTTGTAGATGTTGTAGAGAGTTGAATGTAGATAATTTATTGTTATTATATTTTAAGGTATGAATTGATGTTGTATATGGATTGTATAATTGATTGAAATGTAATTGAAGTAGAATTGATTAATGTAAAAGGGGTGAATTGAGAATTGTGTGAGAATGTTGAGGTGAACACCCTTGTGACATAGAATTTTAATTCTGTAAGATGTTCGTGTATGGTCTTGACAATTGAGAGTCAATTGAACAAAGAAAACTAATTCACCAACTTGAATAACTTTGTGGGCAAAGTTCTTAAGGGGTAGATTTAAATACCCTAAAATTAAAATAGTGATTAATTAGGCTAATTAAATTTTAGAGGCTTAATTACACCTAAAACATGAGGGGACAAATCCCGAAGAAAATAGATCCTTAAAATGGATTAAAAGCACAAACGAACCTTAAAGCGTGTTTTTCGAGAAAACCGGGAAAACGCGAGTTTAAGCGGGTTAAATAGACCCGTAATAATTTTGGTCAACAAAATAGTCATTATTAAACTATAATGAAGCTCTAGAACCAATAAAATTAATTAAACGAGAAAAATTTGGAAAACGGGTTCCGGGAGTGAATAGCGCAAAAAAATGAAAGTTGTAGGGGTGAAATACCCCGTAATTAAAATAGTGATTAATTAGGCTAATGAATAATTTAGAGGCTTAATTAAGTATAAATAATTATGAGGGAACAAATCCCGAAGAAAACGGATCCTAAAAATGGATTAAAAGCACTAATGAACCTTAAAGCGCGTTTTTCGAGGTAACCGGGAAAACGTGACTTTAAGCGGGTCAAATAGACTCGTAACAATTTTGGTCAACTAAATAATCATTAATAAATATTAGTGAAGCTTTGGAACCAATAAAATCAATAAAAGGAGAGATTAGTAAAAACTGTCAAAAACGGGAAGTTGTGGGGTAGAAACATAAATAACCAAAACTTATGTGTCCACTTTTAAATAAAAAGTGAAAGTTGTGTGTGTGTGGCTGTACTAGCCGATGGGCTCCCCCTCTCTCTCACACACTCTCTTAATTCTCCTTATTTACAAAACAACAAAATAAAAAACAACCCCACACTCACCTTTATTCTCTCTCTTCTATTCTATTCTCTTCTCTCACGTACACACTCACCCTCACTTTCTCTTTTCCTCCTTTCTTCTTCCCATGCGATTTCGATGGTGAAATGAGCAAACCCACACAAAACTCTACTTCTCTCCTCTTGTAACCCCCTCAAACCTCTTCCAAAAATTTTAAAAACTACACCATTGGAATCCTCTCCTCAAGAGCAACATTTCCATCTTTGCAAAAATCAAAAGGAGAACTTTCATCTCCATGGGTATGGAGCATTTGGAGCTTCAAGACCACCATTAGAACCACCTCATTCTCCTTGTTCCATTGAGGTAAAAATCTTCTTGAAACTCCATCTTTTTCTAGCTCTTAAGGGCAAAACGAAATTTAAACTAAACCCTTGCTTGCTCCTTGTGTATCTAGCCGATTTTGGCACTCTTGGAGGGTGAGGAATATTGTTCTTGAACCATTCCAAACAGCACTTGCACCCTTGTAAGGTAATGAAATCCTAAACCCTAAAATATGCATTAAGCTTTAAAGGAATGGTTAGGGTTAATTATTGGTATTGAAATGTATATATGAAGGGGTTGTAGTGTTAGAGAACTTGAGTTAAAACCGGTGGAAAGGGAGAAGGAAGAAGCAAGGAAAAAGAAGAAAAGAAACTAGTAGCAGAGGACAAGGTAATTACACTCATCTTTGGGTAGCTTTGTAAATGCTTATGTAACAGATTTTTAGTAATGAAAATCTCTAGTGTAAAATGATAGTGTACTAGTAGTGTAATGTGTAGGAAGAAACTAGATTTTAAACCCTTAAAAGACATTTAAAAACTGTTACAAACTAGTTTGGGAATGAGATGTTGTGCAGGAATTTTAAGAGTATTTTAGTGTTGGTGATTGTGTATGGGAGCCTTGTATATTGATGCTATTGAAAATAGGTGAATTGGGTAATAAGATGTGAGTGAAACAATGTGGTGAGAGTGTAAAAATATAAGGGAGGTTATGGCAAAATTTACCTAGGAATAGAACACTTAGTGTGTTAGAAACTAGGTGAATAACATGAGTTGTAACAGATTTTGTTTGAGGAAGATGGAGGGTAGATTGAGAGAGATAGATAATGTATTGTAAATGCACTAGGAGTGTTACAAATGACATTAGAAGAGGGATCTATTGATGGGGAGAGTAAGTGTTAACAAATCTGTAGCAAATGCAAACTAGGAAACCTATGTGAGTGTTGAGATGAATTAGAAACAAGTGTGTAAATTAGTGTAGGAATGAATGGTGAGTTAATGAATGAACTAAGGTGTATTAGGAGGTTTAATTAGTGTTATAACATGTGGGAATAAGTGTAGAACAATGGGGAAGTAATGCGTAAGAAGAGGGACTGAAAACAGATTTAAAACTGAAGTACTGGGTCGGACCGGACTTGCAACGGACTTGCAAGTTTGGTCGAGCCCAGACTTACAAAGGACGGAGACCTTCTGGAATGGACCGAACTTGCGACCGGACTTGCAAGTTCGGTCGGACCAGAAAATTCTCCCGTCTGTAACCTACTAGAATGGACCGAACTTGCGACCGGACTTGCAAGTTCGGTCGAGCCAGAAAAATTCCCCGTTGAAACCTTCTGGAATGGACCGAACTTGCGACCGGACTTGCAAGTTCGGTCGGACCAGAAAATTCTCCCGATGAAACCTTCTGAAATGGACCGAACTTGCGACCGGACTTGCAAGTTCGGTCGGGCGAGAAAAATTTCCGGAATGATGGCTACTGGAACGGACCGGACTTGCAAGGTCGGTCGGGTCTTACAAAAAAAATAATTAAATTAAATAATATGTATATATATATATATATGTATACCCTTATATACATATGTACATATATGTAGGTATACCAATGTAAGTAAGGAAGGGACTTAAAGTAATGAAGAGTAAGCAAGTAATGTGTGAGTGTAAGAATGGAAAGGACTTAGTAAGTATGACTTAGGAAACGTAGGAGTAATTGAATTAAACTAATGATAGTTAAATTAATCACCGAACATATAATGTATGATATATAGGACTTGATTTGTGAGCACCGAAGGAACGTTGGGATACAAGTACGACGGTGAACGGTATGAATTCCTCATGCCCCGTATGCTATCTTGGTTACTCTGATTTGTGTGTTGTGTGCTAATTGATCACCAAATAAGATAAATGCACGAATCGGAGTTACTATGCATACTTGTGAATATGTAGTGTTGTATGTTGTGAATATTTTCTTAAATCTTAGTTTGTATAATTCATGAAATGTATGGATGAATATGAATGCGTGTATGTATGTTGTATTGTACTGTGACCGATTGTGAATGTGTTTGGAATTCTAACTTATTCCTAACAAGCTAACCAATCTAACTTAAACTGGTAATTAAATTGGAATGAGTAGAAGTCCGATATAGTTTCGGCCACGCGTGAGGATGAGGAGACACAAGAGGTTGGATCCGATTCCTGACTCTTAAACTAGTTCGCGGCCCAAATCCCTTAAGTGGGTAGCATCCCGGATTGGTGAGTCAAGTAAATCCCGATGGTGGGACGGTGTAGTCCCCGGGCCAGAGGTCATACCGACTTAACTTGAGTATAAGTAAGTAAGTAAGAATGAGTAAGTAAAGTAATTGAAAGTAAGTATGTGCAAGTAAGAGAAAGTAAGTGAAATGAGTAAAGAGTAAACAGCATTCCGATTAACCGGATGCGTAACTTGGCTAACATCGTGAAGGTAAGTATTGTATGCACTATTGTATTGATGCCTTGAATTGTGTAATGTATTGTAATGCATGTATTTGTATGTAAAGCATGTATGTATGAAATTAATGAATCGCATGTTTAGTGGAAGTCAAATAGTCGGCGTGCCCTAGCTAGCATGCGGTATATGCAGAGTTCATGCGCAGCTTTTGCTGAGCCCCTAGGGGCACCGTTTTTACTACACGCAGGTACTCGAGAAGGATGAAGGGGACGAAGAGTTTTATTTTGATTTCTTTTTGGATTGTAAGCATTGAGTGATGAATGGTGTACTAAGTAGTACACGGCTGTAGTATTGATTAGCCGGTGTACCATGGGGTACACCTTTTTGGGTATAGAAAGGATGGTGAAATGGTATAGATGAGTAGCTTGTAGAAACTCATTCTTTGGGAAGTTTGAATTTGGACGTAATTGAATATACTTAAATACTCGGTGATCCATTGATGTAAGTATCCGGTATGCGGTATTTTGGTAAGTAATATAGTAGCTCGGTACACTATGTTCATCAGACCGTCACTGTAGATAGTAGTAGCCTAGCTAGCCATATGGGCGGTTAGCGGCGTTGTATCACCCGCCGTAGTAGTGTAGTATTTCCGTTGCGATCTGATAGGATTAACAGGTTGATTAGACGGTAAGCATAGGATTAATGGTAGGGGTGTTACAAAAAGTGGTATCAGAGCGTAGTTACGCTCTGATGTCCATAAGTACCGAGCATAGGGGATTACCAAGTTAGGATTTCAACCGTCTTAAGACGGATACTTAGAAACCTAACTAGGAACTACCGTTGTTAACAACGGATACCCTTGACGTTCTTAGGAACGATACCTTGTTTAAATTCCAAGACCTTTGAGTCATATCTTGCGGAGCCTAATGTAACTGCTAAATGTTCAGATGTCAGGAAGAGGTCCAGGTCGCCCTAGAGGAGGGGGCAATGACGGACCCGGTACGCAGACGATAGCTGAAATCGTCGCTGCCACAGTAGCACAGATGCTACCACAAGTAATCCAAGCTATGCAACAGAACCAGCTGAACTAACAAACTCAAGCGGGGCCAAACCCTCCCCCTCCAACCAGAGAAGCTAACTGGGTAAAAGCTGTAGCGGAACTCCGCCCTCCTTGCTTTAGGGGCGAGTGTGATCCGGCTAAGCTAGAGGCCTACATCTCCGAGATGGAGACAGCCTTTGAAACCCTCGAAGCTCCTGCTGGAGTTCGAGTTAGAGTAGCAGCCTACTACTTAAAAGATGCAGCCATGGACTGGTGGAAACTAATCAAACATGAGCATGTCAACGACCCCACATTCGATTGGGAGTCCTTTGCATCACTCCTCCGATCCAAGTACTATCCGGAACATGTAAAGACTAAGAAAAGGCTAGAGTTGGATGCCTTGAAGATGACAGACAAGATGTCTGTGGATGAGTACTACAGAACCTTCACTTCTATTCTCCGTCTTCTACCCGACCTTGGGTACACCAGCCAGGTGTTGGTCGATCGCTTCTATGGTGGTCTGAGCCATCGCCTGCGCTACGGTATGGGCTACACTCGATTTACCTCCCTCCAGGTAAATATCGGTAACCCTTAGTACCATTTCAATTCCTTAAATTCATTGAACTCCTTGAATCTCTTCTTTATCCTTTCTTAAATAAGAATCCCGGCTAATACCTGAAACTTCAGGAGTGTTATCACGCGGCTTCTCGCGTTGAGATCACTTGCCAATTACGGGATGAAGAAACCGCGCTGAAGTGCAAGGCCAACAACAAGAACACCAATGGCGAGGAGCAGAACCAGGGTAAAAGCTGGAAAAAGAAGAAGGGAAATTTCTTCCAGCAATCTCAAAAGAAATTCCCAAGTGAAAGCAGTGCCTATGCTGAGCAGGGCAAACCGGTTGAGCTGCTTCAACTCGGTTCTTCTGCACCGGTGGCAGCGAAGCCGCTGAGATCATACCCACCTAAGGGTAAACTTCTATTCCCAGATCGTATTCGTATAAGTATCATATCTAGTATATCCACGCACACATGTGCTAACCCTCTAAACCTTAGGTTCTGGCTCCGGTTCCACCAAAACCTTCTCCGATGGCCGCGCATATGTGTGCAGAAAGTGCAACCAGGACCATCCCGGCAAAGACTACTATGGGAGAGAAATCAAATGCTACAACTGCCAGAAACCAGGACACACGGCCAATAGATGCCCAGAAAATGCCAAGAAAAAAGGGAACTTCCAAAGCTACAAACAGAGGGAGGGCAAGAAGGTTGCATCTGGCGATGCACCGACCCAGTAGGCACCACAGGGACAGGGATCCCGGGGACCTCAGAGGGGTGCACCTCAGAGGCAGCCTGTCCTTCATGTCATAGACCGTGACGGGTCCGGTTCTAAGTCCGGCCCAGGTAACAATTCGAACCTTTAATCCTTGAAGTAGCATGCCTAAGTATTGGAGTAACTGTTTGAATGAATGCATGAGTAAATAAAATGAAGTGTATTAAGCATGAAAAGGAGTAGTTGAAACTAGTACTCACCGTAGATGAAATTTATAACCATAGGAAGCTTTAGTATCTGTTATCCGATACCGGTAAACCTGAATCAAGAAGAGATCGACATCACCAACCACTACTACACCAGCGAACAGTGTCAGGTCATCCGACCAGGTATGATCTTATTAAGGGGATACCTGACACCCGAAGCGCAAATTTCAATCATCCGACAATGCAACGAGCTAGGAACGGGTCAAGGTGGATTTATACACCCGAATTCCCCGGTGGAGAGAAGATGAAACTGAAAATGATGTGCTTGGGAAAGGACTGGAACCCTTATACCAAGACGTACCAAGAGACACGAACACAAGACGGAGCAACGCCACCGACAATACCTCCAGAGTTTCAGACACTTGTCACACAAGCAGTAGAACTTGCACAACAATGCAAATATGATCCGATCCCCGCACTTGAAGCGGACCCTTGTATCGTCAACTTCTATGAGAAAGAAGGACGACTTGGGTTACACCAAGACAAGGATGAGACAGCGGAATCTCTTGAACAAGGAGTGCCCATAGTGTCTTGGTCCATTGGTGATGACGCCATATTTATGTATAGCGAGCAGAAGCGTGTGGACCTCGCACAGAAAATGGTACTGAGATCAGGAGATGTCCTAATCATGGGTGGAAACTCTAGGATGCTATATCACGGGATCAACAAGATCAAGTTGAATACGGCACCACCGGCAATAATCAATGTCACACACATGAAACCAGGACGCCTGAACCTTACCTTTAGGAAGTATTGAGATTTATAATACCATGTAGTCTATTAGTAACGTGTATTAGAGACACGGTATGTATGATGGTTGGTTTATCAATAAAGAGCAGTGTTGATTTAAATTCCACTAGTGTCCACCATCAATACTTATCCAATTATGACTTCAATAGGTTGTGGGCTCGGTACCGAAGGTAACCTGAGCATCCTCACTGAAGCACAAGCCGGCAGAAGCGGCACCATCTTAACGGGAACCTTCCCAGTGAACGGCATTGATGCCAATGTGTTATTCGACTCCGGCGCCTCTCACACTTTTGTATCACCATCTTTTGTGAAGAGGTTGAAGCTAGATGCGGATGAGCTACCGAATTTCATGGTTACTCTCCCATCGAAGGAGCGAGTAAAGTGCACTAAATACTATCAATCAGCCACCATCGAAATCAAAAACGAAACGTTTCCCATTTCCTTCATCGAATTCAATGGATTGGGATCCGACTTGATAATCGGAATGAATTGGCTGGAGCGGCACAAGGGTAGAATCCTCTGCACCAAGCATCGTTTGCTGCTCAAGAGTCCTTCTGGGGTTACTGTATCTTACCGCCAGAGACCGAGAGAGCCTTCACTAGTACAAAAAACGTCTATTTCGGCGCCCCTATTTCGGCGGTTGTAGACAAAACCGCCGCAATAGGGGACCGAGATGTATACCGTATGTAAAGAAGGGGTCTAGTTCGGCGGTTCCTAGATATAAACCGCCGAAATAGGCCCTTTTTAATTAAAAAAAATAAAGAGACCTATTTCGGCGGTTCCTTACACGAAACCGCCGAAATAAGTGTTTCTATTTTTCTTTTTTTAAAAAAATTTAATCATCTATTTCGGCGGTTCTTTGTTAGGAACCGCCGAAATAGGTCTCCTTAATTTTTTAATAATTAAAAAGGGCCTATTTCGGCGGTTCCTAACAAGGAACCGCCGAAATAGGTCCTTTTAATTAACCCCCAAACCCCGATTCGAAACAATTACGCGATTTCATTAGGTTAATTCACCCCTCTTCTCCTCTCTCTGTTCAACGGCGACTGCGAACACCGCCACCACAACCGTCGCCCGGCCGCCCTCCTCCTCCTCTCGCTTTCGCCGGTGTCGCGCCGTCGGTGTCGCGCTTGGGTTGGCGTCGCCGGCCTCATTCCGCCACTCAACAGAGGCGAACAGAGGTGAGAGCAACCCTAACTTTCCTTTTCGATTGTGTTTATTTAATTATTAATTTGTTGTTAAAATTGATAGATTGTTGTCACATTGTGATTGTGGATGATGATATTTATTGTGTGTGTGAAATCTTTGCAAGATTTGGTTGTTAAACTATTAAATTTATGTATGCACACAAGGTGTTCGATGAAATGTCTGAGTGAATTTTGTGCTGTTTTTGGCCTTCTTTTAAATGGGTGCGAAAAGAAAGTAGCAAACGCAGAGTAAGTGTAGTTTCTAAACGTATGAATGAGTGTTGTAATATGTGCAATAAATATAAGTATAGTGATTGCGAGTAAAAGATATGTTGTTAATTAAGATGAGCATTAAGTATGAGTAGTTTGTTTCTTATATATTTTAAAGTATTGCGTGTGTGGAGAATTAAAGAAAGTGTTATGAAATGTATATGTACAGTGCAATGACGATATGTGGAGAATTAAAGAAACTTTTTATCAGGTTGTGTCATAGTATAAAATATTATTGTGTTATTTGTGTATATGACGATAAGTGAAATACAAAGATAAAAAGTTAGTTATCAGTTGTCTGTAATAGTAGGTGAAGTGAAGAATGCGTGTGTGTATGTGTTGAAAGTAGTAGCTTGTGTGAGCAAGTGAATATGAAAGTTGTAAACGCAAAGTAAAATAATCAAATTTTGTAGTGAGTTTAGAAGAAAGAAATAGTAAAGAAGAAAGAGTGTATAAAGTAATGAGTGAGCAGAATGATGATTATAGTAGATAAAAGTAGTAAAAAGTGTAGAAATGATAAGTAGAAAAAGTGCTAGTAAAAAAGAGTGGAAGACCCTGAAGTAGTGTAAGAAGTTAAATGCGTAGTAAAAGTGTTAGCGTAGTAATAGACAAGTGTGTGTAGGGGGTGAAAATTTCGTATGTATGCGTTAAGTTGATTTCTGTGAAGTGTTAAGTGGTAAACAATTATATGTGCAGCACTTGAAAGATGTAATGTAAGTGTAGAACGTTTCGTAGTGTATAATTGAATAAGAGCGTGAACAAGCAGTCATAGTATAGAAAAATATTGTAGTAGGTGAGGTATTAGCCGTTTTAGTAGCGGTTTGAAGTAGAGGTGTGAGAATGTATTTATATATATATATATATATATGAGTATTGTATAGTCGTTAAGTTTAATATAAAATTATTCTAATTGATCTGAATGTTGTTCAATCTTTATGCGTTGCCTCTGTAGAGATTGGCGTTGCTACACAAGTCTCGCACGCCCGATTGAGAAGAGGGGCTGAAAACAATTCATTTATGAACCGGTATTTTTTTTTTAATTTAACTCTTCATTCTCTTCATTCTCTTCACTCACTGTAATATAATCTAACTTATCATTTTTCTCTTTTGTGTCTCTACAGATAAATACTTAAGGAGCTTCTTTACCATTTGATGGTAGATTGAAAGCGGAGCGGAGAGCAATTCATTTTCGAACCGGTAATATAATCTAACTTATCATTTTTCTCTTTTGTACTTTGTATTTGATTTCCACAAATTATTGGAATTTCGTTTGATGAATGAATTTGGTATATATTAGTTTGGTTTATGATTGAAATTTGTGTTGTTGAATAATTGGTGAATGCTTAATAATAGGCATAGTTGTGTCTTTATTTTACTTTGTATTTGATTTCCACAAATTATTAAAATTTGGTTTGATGGACAAAGTTGGTATTAGTTTGATTTGTGATGGAAATTTGTGTTGATGAATGGTTGGTGAATGCTTAATAATAAGCATGGGATAGGTAAAATTATGCAAAAGTCATGCCGTTTTTTTTAAAATCTCTTCGTAATTAATATTGTTTGATGTATGTGTATATGTCTAACAATATCTAATTTTTTTTATCAGGTCCGTGAATCACCTCTCTTGTTTCCCGCCTTCTTCCATTAATGTTCCTCTTTCCTCCTCTGTGCACAAGTAAGTAACTAAACCTTATTTTTTGTTTAATAAATGCAATTATGTATTTAAATATAAGTGCTAGTACATAATTTAGCTTCATTCCCTATTTGTTGATGCATTTCTTTTTTAATTTATTTTTTGTTGCTCCCTTGCAGAGACATATCAGAAGTGGTATTGCTACATCTCTCGCACAGAAGCCTACCTCTCAGGCACCAGTCTCCCCTGTCCATAAATCCTTAAAAAACAAGTACGTATTCTAACTCTCGATTCTTGTTAATCTGTAAACCGGTTTGAACTTATACAGTGGAGAATTGAAAGCGTTGATTTGATGATCTGAATTTGCAATTGGTTTTCAGTTAGCTAGTAAAGAATTGATTTATTTTAATTGTTGGTTGCTGCCATTGTTGGAATGTTTGTGGTTGTGATGACTTTGGTGAGTGCTGAATAATAAGCACGGAATGTGTACAATTATGCAAAGGTCATGCCAAATTTTTTGTAGAAAAAGTATTCGTAATATTGTTTTAAACACCGGTTTCTGTTGTAGAAGTGCAACAATTTCTTAAATTTAAAATGGTAGTTTATTTTGTGTTTGCAACCTTAGAGTTAGGCTAGACTAATTGACAATCATCCCAGTCATGCTCCATTAGGAAATAAACATGTGCAACTTAATACATGCCATATTCTACAAAGGATCTAACTCACACCTGTGGTCTGTTGCACATGTAGTATGGAGCGTGACTGGATGTATGGTGATAGAGGCGAACATTTTGACAAAATGCTGAAAGAGTTTTGTAAAGCTGCAGTGCAACACAAGGACAGGACAAAGGCGGAGAAAATTCCATGTCCTTGTGTTGATTGTGGTGTGGTTAGACATTATTCAAGCATCAACCTCGTACAACTCCATGTGAAGACCCGTGGTTTCATGCCACATTTTACAAAATGGATTTTTCATGGAGAACGTGTTGAAGATAATGCTTCATCTTCCTACAGTCACGATCGGTGTAACTCAAGAACCGAGCAGACATTCGATACTACTAACGAGTCAGAACTCCCAAGCGCTTCCGGAGTCAATGTTGACAGTGAGTCGACTTATCATGATGAACAAATTGACGAGATGCTTGGTAACGTTGAGAATAACTTTGTCGACCGGTCGGATGAGTATCAAAGGTTGTTGGACGCATCCAAACGGCGTTGTATCCTACTTGCACTAAGTACACGAAATTGACAGCTATATTGAATTTGTTCAACCTGAAGGGAAGATATGGATTGAGTGACAAAGGTTTCACGACATTCCTCGAGCTGATTCATGATATGCTACCGGATGAGAACGGTCTCCCTACGACCACGTATGAGGCAAAGAAATGGGTGTGTCCAATGGGAGTAGAGTACAAAAAAATTCACGCGTGTCCAAACAACTGTGTTGTACAGGGGTGAATACGAACATCTGGACAATTGCCCGAAATGTTCGTTGTCCCGGTATAAGCATAAAGATGGTGAGTACTCCTCCGTTGAGAAAAAAAGCCCTCCAGCAAAACTTGTTTGGTATTTGCCGATTATACCCAGATTCAAACGGTTGTTTGCGAATCCGAAAGATGCAAAGAACTTACGATGGCATGCGGAGGGTAGAAAGAGTGATGAGAAACTAAGACATCCAGCAGATGGGCCTCAGTGGAGAAACATCAATAGACGGTTCAAAGAACATTTCGGACATGAAGATAGGAATCTGAGGCTTGGGTTATGTACTGATGGAATGAACCCGTACGGCACATTGAGTAGTCAACACAGTACATGGCCTGTTCTGCTAGTGATCTACAATTTGCCCTCATGGTTGTGTATGAAACGAAAGTACATCATGTTATCGCTCCTGATATCTGGTCCCAAGCAGCCCGGTAATAGCATTGATGTGTACCTTGCCCCTCTGATCGACGATCTGAAGCTATTGTGGAATGAGGGGACCGTGGTATATGATGCTTATGCAAGAGAGAATTTCACGCTCAAGGCTTTGTTGTTCTGTACCGTCAATGACTTCCTGCGTATGGGAACTTGTCCGGTTACACGGTTAAAGGAACATTTGCATGTCCAATATGCGAGGAAGACACTTGTTCGGACCGTTTAAAACATTGTGGGAAGAATGTTTATATGTGTCATCGACGTCTTCTCCCCGAAGATCACCCTTATCGAGTAACGAAGAGAAAGTTGTTCAATGGTCAAGCCGAAACTCGTGTGGCCCGTCTACCTCTGACCAATGAGGAAGTGTACGAAAAGGTTAAGGACATTGTAAATGTATTTGGAAACACATCAAAACCGGCGAAAAACATTTGGAAAAAGTGTTCTATCTTTGGGAACTACCTTATTGGCGTCATCTTTCTGTGAGGCACTGCTTAGACATCATGCACATTGTGAAGAACGTTGGTGAGGCAGTGAGTGGGACTTTACTCAATATACCCGGCAAAACAAAAGACGGATTGAAAATCAGAAAGGACATGCAAACCATGGGTATACAAAAGGAGTTACACCCACAAGAGAATGGGAAACGAATCTACCTACCTCCTGCATGCTACACGCTCTCAAAGGCTGAAAAGATTAGTTTCTGCAAATGTCTGTACTCGGTAAAAGTACCGTCTGGATACTCTTCAAACTGGAAGAACATTGTATCGATGAAGGATTTAAAACTTTTAGGCATGAAATCTCACGATTATCATGTACTGATGTTACATCTTCTTCCGGTCGCAATTCGAGGGATATTGCCATCTGATGTCAGAAATGCTTTAACTCGGTTATGTTTCTTTTTCAACGCTGTGTGCTCCAAGGCAATTGACGTAACCTCTCTAGATGATCTACAACGTGAAATTGTTATCACATTATGTCAACTTGAGATGTATTTCCCACCATCTTTCTTTGATATAATGGTACATCTAATTGTGCACATCGTTCGAGAGATACAGTTCTGTGGTCCGGTATACTTACGGTACATGTACCCTTTTGAACGGTACATGGGTATTCTGAAAAGTAGAATGAAGAATAGGTATCGACTAGAGGGGAGCATTGTTGAAGCAACAGTGACTGAGGAAGTCACGGAGTTTGTGACCGATTATTTGAGTGAGGCAGAGTCTATTGGTATCCCAAAACCACGACACTATGGCAGGTTTAAGGGTAAAGGTGTTATTGGTAGAAAGATCGTGCAAGTTTCGCGTCTACTTATTCATCAAGCACATTTGTTTGTCTTACAACATCTTGAGGTTGTTGAACCTTATTTGGAAACCCATATGGTTGAGTTAAGGCATCAAAATCCTTTGAAAAACCACATTTGGCTGACAAAAGAACAAAGCAAGTTTTTATCCAATGGTTCAAAGATCATGTGTTGACATTAGCATCATCAGATCCAGAAGCTGTAAGCGAAGAGATCAGATGTTTGGCAATCGGACCTGAAACTAATATTACATCTTTTGAGGGGTATGATATTAGTGGGTATACATACTACACTGCACGCCAAGATGCCAAATCGATAAACCAGAATAGTGGGGTTAAATTGAAGCTGCTGCCACTGAGTACCACAGCGGTAACCGATCTCAACCAGTTAGTAATTGGTATTATGGTGTCATCGAGGACATCTGGGAACTAGACTATGACATTGATTCCTTTCTGTTGTTCCGGTGCAAGTGGGTGGACAACCGACGCGGGTACCAAAATGATGGAGGGCTTACCATGGTTGATCTTTCACGGTTACACGGTTATAATGATGTTCAATTTGTTTTGGGAAAGGATTGCGAGCAAGTGTTGTAACACCCCTCATAACAATTACGTAATAGTCGCTCACGTGAACAGGAAATAAGGCGTCTCACAGCGGAAGTGATTACAGTGATAGAACTCACATGGGTGTTACTTGCCACCACTCGCCCATACGAGTGATGTAGCAGTACAACATCTTACAAAATTAAACATAAAAAAATACAATCCGCAGTGACGACGAGATACCACCTACATTTCTATCTAAGTATCAAAAGCACAACTACTGTGAGCATCTAAACATATTCCAAGTCTTACACCCCTTTCCAGTGAAATCATTTAATACATAACGAGGTATGAACGGTAAATCCAAAATCAACATTGAAACCATAACCTGATAACTTCCCTAGAAATCTGCAGTTTACTCACGATTCAGATTTGAATTTTCCCAAGGTTGATTTGCTATCAAAATAAATACCTGAGTACAGTCCAAATCCTCAACACAGATTCAACACTATGAGGTTTAAACTCTTGATAGATTAATATACAGAAACGAAAGAACAACAAAAAGGAAATCTGCAACAGAAACTGCAACTGTTATAAGTACTTTCCTGTTGCTTGTTTTCTGTTATCTAACTTCTTTCTTAGTCTTCCCCACATGTTTAGGTAGTCTATTCAGTGTCTGACTCAAACTACACCCAAGGACACAAGGCTATGTTCCAGAAAATCCTTTATACATAATTTGAAACTGAAACAGACTGAAGCATCTAAAACTGCTGTTCTCTTTGTTTTTTTTTTCTCTTTTCTTTCCTCGGTTAATGTAACAGGTTGGGTTCATAATTCTTCCAAGTGTTCCTATCCATACCTGAGTGTGTTAGAATTGGTTTAAATTCATTTACTCAACTCACAAGTCTGTTGTACAGAAATACAGAAACCTCAAACTAACTGAAACATCGACCCTGATAACTCCTTCTATTTTCTGAGAATTCTCAGTCCTTGTTTTCTTTCCAGTTTCCCCTTTATTACTAACCTACGTAATGATGTATTGTACTGGGTCTTTAGTTTTAATGTTGCCCCTTACTGTCCACACACTACTTCTTTAATGTAGACACACACACACACAAGCTCCACAATAGTTGAAAATCACCCCAGATACAGAAGCATAATTGTTACATCTGGTCTCCTGTTTTTATTCTAGTTAGGATCTGTTTTCTTTATTTCCCTACTTCAATTCTCTCACGTAGAGAGGCTTAGTCAGGTGCATACTAAGATTATAGTGTATTAATAACTCAAGGCTACTCAACACAGTAAGAACTCACCCTCAGAAATCTGTGATACAGAACTGGGTATGATTGAAAAAGGAAGGTGGGACTGCTACAGATTCTTCTGTTATGTCAAATCAACCGATGGATTAGTTTAGTTTTTCTTTCTCTTAAAAAGGGTTCCCATACATTAAAGGCTAGACAAGTGCCTCCATAAGGTTTTAAGTAAATTCTTGACTCCACATTAATCATGCACTGTTTTTTTTTTTGAGATTCACAATCGAAACAGGAGTTACAGGCCCGTGGATAACACAGAACTTGACAGCCAGTTTAGTTTCTGGTTACTAGCTTTGTTTACGAATGACTCACCTTCTCATGTTGGTTGTTGCCCTTGGTAGTTCTTGGCACGATGTAAGCTCTCCAAGGTTGCCTTTCAGTTAGACAGAAACCACAAGCTATACTCAGTTACTTGTTCTAGTTTCGGTAACCATTATGGGAATGCAAATCTTGCTCTTTGGTAGATCTCCTTACCTTGATCAGAGGCTAGTTGACTGGGCTTTTTGTTCGGTCTCAAAATGATACCAGCAAGGGGACTTGACTTACTAGAACGAAGAAGACAGAAGAAGAAGTTACAGGCTATAGCTTCTGTACACAAGAAGGTAGAATGGAGGAGATCGCAATAACTGAAACTCCTTTTCTTACCTTGTGGATTATCAGGGTTGTTCTGGTGCGCAAGCTTAACCACACCAATCGGGAATGTAGAGAGCAGGCAGGTGTTTGGGCTACTGATCCAAGGATGGAGATTACGTCGTAGTTAAAACTTAGGATTGAAAAAGGAAGAATTGTAAAGCAGAGGGACCGTTAGGAGTTCTGGTTTACCTTCACGCAGGGCCACCGTGAGTGTCCTTGGCTTGCTCTTCGCATGGCATGCAAGCGAGGAACAGGTATGGCTCTGATGGAGTCTTATCTATCGGCTAGAAACAGGGAGGTATGGCTCTGGTGGATAAATAAGTATTGCTGAAGTTTCCAAGAAATTGAGAACAGCACGGGTGTAACTTACCAGGAGGTTATGGGTGTTAATCTGAGAATATAATCTTGTCGCTAGTTGGGAACACGAGGATGTCTTTCTGTTTTTTTTTCCTGTTCGATCCTTCTGTATCGAGAAGAATGAGAAGCAACCCACTGTGATGTGTTTGGCTTTTCTTTTCATTCCTGTTACCTCAATGAAATCGATACTAAGTTAATTCGTGTGTGTTATATACTGAATTCGAGCACAGCTCAAACGGTTAAGGTTTCGGGATATGTACGAGAGGTCTCGGGTTTGAATCCCGACTAGAGCATGTTGCTCTTTTATTTTTTTGTTTCAGCCTATCAAGCCAATTTAATGTATATAAGTGACTGTTATTAATATGTAGCGTTATTAGTTGTATGTATACATAAACATATACGACTATTTTTATTTGTCGCGTTTTGGTTATATGTACAACGTTATACTCTTGTAACGTTATGTACATTCACATATATTTCCGTACGTACATAAGTACGGTAATAGTAAACTGTTCGCCGGTTATTACTTACTTGATTGTTTATACCTTAATGTATTTGTGGTATGTTGAGGATCCGAAAGACTGCAGATGGTCTGTTGTTCTTCCAGGAAGAAGGCCGGTTGTAATGGAAAATGAAAATGAGGATAACGATGAAAATGGGACTGTAGAGGAACATCCTTGTTTCCTACTGGATTACCGGATTCGATTGATGATACCGAAAACGATTTGCTCTACGCACGATCAGACCATGATGAGGGTGTTTGGGTAGAAAATATGAAATGATTTATGTTTTTGTACGTGTCAGGTAATGTTGTTAGTAGAATGTAGACTGTAATATCATCTTAACTGTTATTGTTATGCATCATAGTATTTATGTTATGAGTTTAACTGATGAAAATGCTTTATGATTTTTTTTTGCAGTGGATGATCACCCTATGGATGACCCCATTGGATGGCTTATCTCGACTGGAGAACCTGAGCCACAGCCGAATAGACCAAGTAAGCGGGTCACGAGAGGAGGAAAGAAGAAGAAGGACCAGTTAGCAGTACACGAGACTGAGGCTGGCCCTTCACAGCAGACCGAAGAGGAGTCGGTTGTGCCACCAGAGGCGAAGAAGCAGAAGAAGAGAGGGCAACACATGGGCTGAAGGCTAACAAGGGCCCTCCTACAAAACCGGTCGACTTCAATCAATTCAACCAGCCCCATGGAAATTGGAAGAATGACTTCACCGCTTACGGTAGCCATTTGGTGAAGTCATATTGCGACATAAACCACACCTGGAAGCAAGTGCCTCAATCATTGAAGGATACTATGTTTCAGCGTCTTCAGGTAAATCTCTACATTATTACTATGATCTTTTGTGAAATAATAGAACATTTATGTTTACTTTACTAACTGAATGATCATGTACGTAGTCTCGTTTCTCCGTGGATCCCGCACTTAAAAACGATGTGCTATCAGCGATGTCGAAACAGTTCCGGGACCACAAGAATAAGTTGGCTGACAAGTTCATCTACAAGATGCCTACTCCAGAAGATCCAGATGAGCCAGATCATGGTGGAGATGGTGTGAGACCACCATGGGAGGTTTACGAGGGCATAACAGAAGAGCAATGGCTACAATTTGTTGAGAGGCGTCACACACCGGAGTTCCAGGTGCACTTTATTGTCATACATACATAAATTAATCTTAATTTCTTATGTTTTTTTGTGTTCAATTTCACTTAACATGATCCCATTAATTTATGCAGGCTCTCCGTGCGAAACAACAAGCAAATGCTAAGAAGAATCTGTACCCTCACCACTTAGGTGGAAAAAGTATTGCTCAAAGGGTACCAGAATGGGAGCAAAAGGGATATCTGCCCACGGATGGCTCATTGGATGCCAGTGGCAGAAGAATGAAAGTGTGGGAGTTAAGCCACATTCCGAAGAACTCTACTCCCGAAAATCCTCAATATGATGAAGCCACGAGAGCAGTTATTGCTCAAATGGTAAGTGATATCATTTCATTTTCAGTCAAACTGTTCATTTCCTTTGTATATGAACTTATGTTAAACTAATAACTGTATTGTGTGTTATATTAGGGTGAATTAAGCTCTCAGCTCACCCAGGGCACCTGGACCTCACAGAAGAATGATGATCCTCTTACACGCGCTTTTGGTAAGAAGGATCATCCAGGTCGTGCCATTGGGTTTGGTGGGCACGTTGGTATCCGCCAGGCATTTGGCGCACCCGGGTCCAGAATCAGCCAGGGACAGTCGATTAGCTACGAGGAGCACCTGAGAGTGTTGGCTGAGATGGAGCAGAGGATTACTCAGAACGTCGACGAGAGGATCGCTCAGGCTATATCAAGGATTCAGCCACAGCAGCATGAAAGCCAAGAGGTTTCTCGACCACCAGTTGATCAGTCACCCATTCAGCAGCAGAGTGCACCGGTAGTGAGAAGTAGTGTCCACTCGGCTGATCCGTTTCCCTATGCATCTCTACAGGTTAGACTAACATTTCAATTGAGTACATGACGATTATGATTTTTAACTTGATCACTAATATCATCATAGAAGAATTCTCAATTTTTATCTAAACAAGTTCCACATAACACTCAGGCACCCACTGAGTGCCATCTGTTTTTACAAATTGGAGTAGAAGAGGTCATGGTTGCATGGGGAAAACTTTTCCCCTCTCGTCCAAGTGATATTGTGCACGGTGAACCACTCCGACATTACCATGCACGAGTGCTTCTAGACGAATTTGTTGCAGAGCATGCTGACGTCGGTTTACCGGTGCCGATCCCACAAAGACCTACCGTGCGTTCTGCACAAACTGCGACAGTGCAGTGGCCTGCACGATTGGTCAGACTCCCTGGGCAGGTATTACTCTTAACCGTTGCTATAAAAACTATGGTGTACCACCTTGCATCCATATACTTAATTAGACTAATATCATAGGATATGACCCCACCGAAGACTGATAAGGGCAAAGGAAAAGAATTGTCACACCTGTGCAATCAAAGGCATCCACAATTTTTTGCTTAGACCTGCTTTGGTGGAGAAGAGAATATTGGCCGGCTTGTCGACCAATATGCAGATTCTGCATTCCTCGTTGTTGGTGCTACCACCGGATAGTGATTCCCTCATTCTGGAAGATCCCGAGCGGATATTTCACTATATAGTTCAAGGAGAAGATATACATCGATTTGGGATGTATATGTCCGACTTCGAGGAGTGCTTCAGGAGGGATTGGTTGAATGTGTCGATTATCAAGTCGGCCGCCATGTGAGTGACTTCTACCTTTTATATTTGAATTCTTAATTAGTGATGAATTAGATGTTTGAATAAAAAGTTAATGACTAATGATATTGCCTCATAGGTGGGTGCATGATAAGGCGATCAATGTCTTTGAAGATCGAAGATTTGGATTCCTGTGTCCTGCTATGTGCAGTGAAGTCCAGATGACAAGTGATCCGCAAAGCCTTATGCAATATATGACGAATGCCCTCTATGAATGTTCGAACAAGTCATTTATTATGCTGCCATATCATTCAGAGTATGATATTTGACTATTCTCTTAGTATTATCTAAAACATATAGTTTGTGTTAGTTGCTTAATGATTTCAACACATTGTGTAATTGTGGACAGTCGACATTGGTCATTGCTTGTGCTGGTGATGGGGAAGCACCCACGAATCTTGCAATTTGACTCACTTGGTAAGGCTGCCAAGAGACCGAAGATCTCCACCGCAATACTGGGGTAATTATTTTGTTATCGTAAACAACAATTATTTACTTAACATTAACTGTTCATAACTTGCTACTGATGCTTAAAACTATATATATTGCTGATGTATATAGTTCCATGAGAGCTGCATTAAGACTCCAGGGTATAACAATGAAGAGTAACATCCCTTGGAACACTGTCAAGGTACTCTATTAATTGATAATTTGTGTGATAATGTTTAAACTTGTTTATAACTGTCAATATGTGTGTTGTATAGTGTCCGGTGCAGCCTGGGGGGGTCAGAATGTGGATACTATGTCATGAGATTCATGAGTGACATAGTAGGAGCGGCGAACCTTTTACCAGAGCACTCGTTAGACATGGTAACATTCTTTGAAAGTTTCAGTTATGCTCTTTACATTGTTAGACTTGTACGTTTTAGATTAATGTTCATTTTTTTTCAAGGCTTACGAAAAAGTGTTCAAAGGTGGTCAGTATGATGATGCTCAAATTGTTGAGAGCTGAGGAATGGTCGGGTTCGCTGCACAAGTTAATGAATTGATGATCCTGAAGATGTTTTGTGAACTTTTTTGAGTATGTAATGTACTTGTGAACATCTTGGGGATGGTGTAATGGTAGATTTGAATTGTATTGGTGTTTTTTATTTGTAATGAAAGTGTGAATTGCATTGGTTTTGTTAACTCTCAAATTGTGGTGCGTCGTTGGTATTAATTGGGAGCTTTTATAACTTTTTAAATGTGTGCTGGAGCTCCCTGTATGGATGAAGCATTATTACCGGTCTGATTGAACCAAATGTGGTGAATATATATATATATAAGCTGGGATGGAAAAAAACAAAAAAAAAATATACCTATCTCGGCGGTTCTTAGGGAACAACCGCCGAGATAGGCCCCTGGGATTGACCGATGGTGAGATTGACCATGGGTCTATCTCGGCGGTTCTTAGAGAACAACCGCCGAGATAGACCCATGGTCAATCTCACCAACGGTCAATCCCAAGGGCCTATCTCGGCGGTTGTTCCCTAAGAACCGCCGAGTTAGGTACCTCTAGTTTGGCGGTTTACAACCGCCGAAATAGGTGCTCACACCTATTTCGGCGGTGCTCACACCTATTTCGGCGGTGCTCATTTCGGCGGTTAACAACCGCCGAAATAGGCCCATTGGAACCGCCGAAATAGGCCTTTTTTCTACTAGTGCTTCAACCACACTCATATCTGCCATGGCTATGTACCGGGAGCTCAGAAAGGGCCAAGAAGTATATCTGTGTTATGTGCAAGACCTGGAGAGAGATCCAGAGTTCAGTGAAGATGTACCCATCGTATCCGAATTTCCTGATGTATTCCCTAAGGAGCTACCCGGCATGCCACCACCGAGAGCAGTGGAATTTGAGATTGACCTCTTGCCAGGTACCGGTCCCATTGCTAGGGCACCGTACCGCATGGCACCTGCTGAAATGACTGAACTGAAGGAACAACTACGTGACCTACTTGACAAAGGGTTTATACGCCCGAGCGTATCACCCTGGGGAGCACCGGTCCTCTTTGTGAAGAAGAAGGACGGTAGTCTCCGACTTTGCATTGACTACCACGAACTGAATGCGGTTACAGTAAAAAATAAATACCCATTGCCACGCATCGACGACCTATTTGATCAGCTGAAAGGAGCATCAGTCATCTCCAAGATTGACCTCCGTTCTGGGTATCATCAAATTGCTATCAAAGAGCAAGATATCGAGAAAACGGCATTCCGTACCAGATATGGCCACTACGAATTCACAGTGATGCCATTCGGGTTGTCAAATGCACTAGCTAAATTCATGGACCTCATGAATCGACTATTCAGTGAGCAGTTGGACACTTCGGTTGTGGTCTTCATCGACGACATCGTTGTATACTCAAAATCAGCAGAGGAGCATGAAACTCATTTGAGGAAAGTGCTAGAGACACTGCGTGAGAACTAGTTGTATGCGAAGTTCTCCAAATGCGAGTTCTGGCTAGATCATGTATCATTCCTTGGTCATGTCATCTCGAGCGCAGGTATCTCAGTTGACCCTTCAAAGATTGAAGCGGTGTGATCATGGCCTAGACCTAAGACTGTTACCGACATTCGGAGCTTTCTTGGTCTAGCCGGTTATTACCGAAGATTTGTAAAGGACTTCTCGAAAGTCGCTAAGCCCATGACTACATTGATGAAGAAAGATGCACCGTTTGTATGGACAGACGAGTGCGAGTTATCATTTTAGAAACTAAAGGACTCATTGACCTCAGCGCCCATCCTTACTCTTCTAGAGGGCACAGAGGGATTTGAGGTATACTGTGATGCATCAGGCAAAGGAATGGGATGCGTACTCATGCAGCATGGCAAGGTTGTAGCTTATGCCTCCCGCCAGCTGAAAAAGCATGAGGAGAATTACCCGACTCACGACTTAGAGTTAGGAGCCATTGTCTTCGCCTTGAAGATATGGCGACACTATCTCTATGGGGTAAGCATCACCATCTACTCCGACCATAAGAGCTTATAGTATGTATTCACACAGAAAGAACTGAATCTGAGACATAGAAGGTGGATGGAGTTTCTCTCTGACTACGACATCGACATACAATATAAGGAAGGGAAGGAAAACGTTGTAGCCGACGCCCTGAGCCGTCGAGCACACTCGCTCCATTCGCTACTCGCTTCTTCTAGCTTGGTTGACGAGGTGCGAGACGCTCAGTTGAGCGACCCTTACCTAACCAAAATCAGACAAAAGATCAAAAATGGTACATTTGAGAAGAAAAAGTATGACTTCAAGCTACATGAAGATGGTTTGATTCGGTTGAATGGCAGGCTATGCGTCCCCCGAAGCAATTCTGAGCTAAGGGATCGCATCCTGCGAGAGTCACACAGTTCCACATTGTCAGTCCATCCAGGAGCCTCCAAAATGTACAAAGACATGAAAAGGTACTTCTGGTGGTCTGAAATGAAATCGGATGTGACAGAATTTGTATTGAGGTGCTTAACATGCTAGAAGGTAAAATTCGAACATCGTAGACCGGGCGGAATGGTACAATCGATGCCAGTTCCGGAGTGGAAATTCCATGATATCTCCATGGATTTTGTTGTAGGACTCCCACCTGCTAGGGGAGGACTCAACTTGATCTGGGTTGTAGTCGATCACCTTACCAAGGTTGCCAGATTCATACCGATGAAGGACAGCTGGAAGGTAGTGAAGCTCGTAGAGCTTTTTGACAAGGAGATTATCAGACATCACGGAGTCCCTAAGACTATAGTATCTGACCGCAACACCAGATTTCTTTCGAGATACTGGAGAGCTACACGGGAAGCGTTGGGTACAGAATTGAAGTTGAGTACCGCCTTCCATCCTCAGACCGACGGTCAGACAGAAAGGATCATCCAGACAATGGAGGACATGCTTCGGGCATGTGCCTTAGACTTTCACGGGAGTTGGTTAGATAAGCTTCATCTTATCGAGTTTTCTTACAATAATAGCTATCATGCTTCGATTAAGATGTCGCCTTTCCAAGCTCTATACGGTAGACCGTGCCGTACACCTTTGTGTTGGGATGAGTCGAGTGAAGCGGTCATCATAGGACCGGAGTATCTTGAGCAAGTGCAAGCTGAAGTTCAGCAGATTCGAGCTAATATGAAGGCAGCCCAAGATAGACAGAAATCCTATGAGGATGTGCGACGACGCGACCTTGAGTTTGCCGTGGGCGACCAAGTGTTCTTGCGCGTTTCACCTATGAAGGGTGTCTTCCGATTTGGCCAGAAGGGCAAACTGAGCCCAAAGTTTGTAGGGTTGTACGCTATCACCGAAAGAGTTAGATCCGTAGCCTACAGGTTAGCATTACCTGAGGACTTGGGACGTGTCCATGACGTATTTCATGTGTCACAACTCAAGAAGTACTTTGCTGATCCTTCTCATGTGCTAGAGCCCGAGAGACTATCCATCGAACCGACCATGAGATATGTCGAAACCCCAGTGAGAATCCTGGATAGGAAGACCAGAGACACTCGCCATAAGTCTATACGAATGGTGAAGGTCCTATGGTCAAACCATGATGTCGAAGAAGCGACATGGGAGTTGGAAGATGCCATGAAGGCTAAGTACCCACAGCTGTTCATAGACTAGGAAGTCTAGCATTTAGTAATACGGGTACGGGTCGTACCCCTTTTTAAGGGGGGTAGAGCCCTTTTGCTTTTGCATTGCTTCGGGGTAAGCATTGCATAGTGTGTAGGTATTGTAATAGGTTTTGTATGGCACATGTAGTGCGGAGCGTGTGTGTATGGATGTGTATGTACGATGGATGATATATGTGTAATGTGAATTGCATCGATGTATTGTGTGATGGTATGTATGGGAATGCGTATGGTGTATGTGAATGCGTATTGTGCTTGAATTGCGTATGCTTGTAATGTGGAATGGAGTAAACACCTTATAGGTGTAGTAAGACACATTATGGCAATTGGTTTGCCTAATGAGTAGAATCACTAAACTATTAACCTTGAGCAACTTTGAGGGCAAAGTTTCTTAAGGGGGGTAGATTGAAATACCCCGTAATTAAAAATAGTGATTAATTAGGCTAATGAATAATTTAGAGGATTAATTAAGTATAAATAATTATGAGGGAACAAATCCCGAAGAAAACGGATCCTTAAAAATGGATTAAAAGCACTAATGAACCTTAAAGCGCGTTTTTCGAGGTAACCGGGAAAACGTGACTTTAAGCGGGTCAAATAGACTCGTAACAATTTTGGTCAACTAAATAATCATTAATAAATATTAGTGAAGCTTTGGAACCAATAAAATCAATAAAAGGAGAGATTAGTAAAAACTGTCAAAAACGGGAAGTTGTGGGGTAGAAACATAAATAACCAAAACTTATGTGTCCACTTTTAAAATAAAAAGTGAATGTTGTGTGTGTGTGGGCTGTACTAGCCGATGGGCTCCCCCTCTCTCTCACACACTCTATTAATTCTCCTTATTTACAAAACAACAAAATAATAAAACAACCCCACACTCACCTTTATTTTCTCTCTCCTATTCTATTCTCTTCTCTCACGTACACACTCACCCTCACTCTCTCTTTTCCTCCTTTCTTCTTCCCATGCGATTTCCATGGTGAAATGAGCAAACCCACACAAAACTCTACTTCTCTCCTCTTGTAACCCCCTCAAACCTCTTCCAAAAATTATAAAAACTACACCATTGGAATCCTCTACTCAAGAGCAACATTTCCATCTTTGCAAAAATAAAAAGGAGAACATTCATCTCCATGGGTATGGAGCATTTGGAGCTTCAAGACCACCATTAGAACCACCTCATTCTCCTTATTCCATTGAGGTAAAAATCTTCTTGAAACTCCATCTTTTTCTAGCTCTTAAGGGCAAAACAAAATTTAAACAAAACCCTTGTGTAACACCCCTACTACGCACATAACACTACTTGAAATCGCAGCGGAATTTAAACAACTAAACAGTAACTAAACGAATGGTGCTACAATGCCGTCAACCACCCACGTCGTTAACAAGGCTGAATAAATAAAATTGTACCGGTCTGATGATCAGACTCCCGAGCATAGAACTAATAACCATATATATACATTAGACAAAATACCGAGTATGTACATACATCCTTCATAGTAAAACATCACTGTTAACCATCACTGTAAACCGTCATAACCAAATATATATCACGCCACGGGAGCACAGGCGCATCCCGGGCCAACATCCAAAAGTATTCAAAAGTAAACCCGCATCCTAGGACCTAAAGCCACTCCGCTTCTTCGATCCTCATCCTGCAGTAAAAGAAATATGGATCCCCCGAGGGGGTCAGCAACCCTTGGCTGGTATGGTTAACGCGCAGCCCATCGGCTACCGGGATGCGCGCAAACTATTTGTCATGATGACATGGCATTCATTTTAAAACACACAACTTATACATATATATCATAACATGGGTATTGTACACAACATCACACAAGAACAATTCCTTTTAGGAAGAGAACCAACACAGTTAGTCCCCATTGAGAGCCTAGAGAATGTTGCCATGCTCATGCTAAGCTCGTTACATAACTCGTTACCGTCCTGTTAGATTGAACGGATAACTTAACACAAGGTGCCTCGGATATAGTGATCCAAGCCCACCGAAATAACACATAGTATGCCCCTGTGGCCCGAGTGAGTCAGTAAAATAGCCTTGGTTAAGCTAAAGGGAAGGTTGGAAACCAAATTGGAAAACAACCATAACATACAAAGAGAATCGAACCGGTTATGACATTGACTCCCATACTCACACGCGTGGCCGGAACAGACCGGACTCCTCACTTCCCCCGTTAGCACTTGTTAGCAGTTCATCATTGAACTCAATACACAATTCACAACAATAGGTCAAGTCTTGTTAGACACACAAGGGAAGAGAGAGTCATACTTATCAACATAATAATATTTAACAACTGTAAACTCTTTACATGCTTTAATCTTACAAAGTCATAAACATACAGAAAAACAAACAACACACAAGCCGGTGTAAACCGGTAGGCAACAGACTGCAAGAAAACCATACCTTGGTCCTTGCCTCGATTCGTTTCCACCTTGAGAGAATCCTAAACACATTAGTAACGTCGGTTAATTAACGCACTAATCCATTGTTAACTTGTTACTTCACATATCTCTTTTATTTTATTTTCATACTTGTTATAACTCTTCACCATTTTAATTACCATTATAACACTCCTAACATGTCTTAATTAACCCCATATCATCATCACTAACTAACCACCATTTTCAGACAGCATTTCCCAACTTAAAACAACAATTTTTGGTCCATACAATGGCCCGTCCGAACTTGTGTCCGAACCTCCAAGTTCGGACGCAAGCCGTGACTTTAGACAATAAACAGACACACGTCCGAACTTATGTCCGGACTTCGGAAGTTCGGACGTGAGTCGAGGACAACTCTAGACAGAAAACCATGCGTCCGAACATGTGTCCGGACTTCCCAAGTTCGGACACAGTTCGAGGATAATCCTAAGGAAGAATGGGTACGTCCGAACTAGTGACCGGACTTCCCAAGTTCAGACACTGTTCGCGAGTGAGAATCCTTTTTACCCAAACAGAGCCTGTCTGAACTTCCATATCCGGACGGAAGTTCGGACAAGGCATAATACTCAATTTCTAAGCCTTTAAACACTTAACCAAATTTCTCCAAAGCCTCCAACACTTATAGTATCTTCTCCTTAGGTTTCTAAGTGGTATTCCTTGCCTATCCTAATCATTATACCAAGATATTTCTTCCACACAACATCATTACTTAAACATCATTTCTTACAAACTAAAACTCCTTATGTCATCCTTGAAATCCCTTTTCCTAAGCTTACACTTTCTCCTTATTTTACCAAAGTTTGCCTAAGTCTTTACCTAAGTCCAAAATGACTTTGGTACATACTAAAACCACAAGATAATGCCTAAGTCTTATTACACTCTAGAACACTTCCTAGTTCATCAAAATTCCTTTAAAACATCTTGAACTCCTTATGCATTTCCTAAATTTCGACATAGGTTCTCCTAGCATTTTGTTACACCAAAGCACATTGTTTTCACCATTAAACACCCAAGAACACTAAGAATCACCAAGAACACTCTCACACACAAAACTTCACTCAAATCTCACTACATTAAAATATAATGCATAACTTAAATTGCATGGCACTTAGGCCCTTAAAATGCATGGCTCTTAGGCCCTTAAAATGCTTAAATCATAAACACTGAATTTCCACAATATATATGCCTTTGACCTGCAAATACATACAACAAGACATATGTTCTTTTACTAATCTCCTTGAGAACATTTACTAGGTCATTCACCTTTTGCTCTTTAGGTAGTTTTAACAAGCATTATAAGCTCATTTCTCCTAAGGCATTAAAACAACATTAGGTTAGTATATTTACCTCTTTTCCAAACAACTTCTTTCTTGTTTCCTTATAAAACCGGTAAGGTATTTGATTCCTTGTCAAGTTCTAAACAAATACAAACATCATAATGAGTATTCAAGCTTTAAGCTTCATCTCATTGTAAACCCTAATTTTACATTGTTTCAAAAACATTAATGTAGTTGTTTTACCTTGGTCGTTGAAGAGGGTTTGAATATCTATGAAGAGAGGACTCCACCTAGTCCATGAAAGGTTGGAATGAGGCTAAAACAAAGCCATATAAAGAGCACCTTCAATGGGTATTTTCGGTCACAACAAAAACATGGAGGAAATGTAGTTTTTATTTGAGATTCCTTACCTAGAAGCAAAGGAGAGTAATAATATGTAGAAATACAAGCTCAAGCTCCTTCAATGGTGGAACTCCATGGCACCGAAATGGGGCTCTTGAAGTTTTGAGAAGATAGAAATGAAGAGCTTGATGAGAGGAAGAGATTGGTGGTGTTTGTTTTTGAGTTGGACAAGTGAGCTAGATTTTACAAGGGGTCAAAGCTAGAGTTTTAATGGTGGTGGTGAATATTACCGTGAGAGAGCAGCAAGAAGGAAGGAGATGGAGTTTGGAACCGTGTGAAATGGAGGAAGAATGAGAAGGTAAGTTGCTTTTGAAGATATTTCTTAATAAAGTAAAGTAAATAGTACTTAACTTGTCATCTTTATTTAACTAATGAGCTAACAAGGGTGGTGAGTCACCAACCTTAAAAACTGGCCCCCAATAGTAATATGAGGGTATTTTAGTCTTTGTTGAACATTTAATTACTTAATACAACATATGTTACAAAATAGCTTATTAAAATTACTATTCATGAAAACAAGGCACATAGAAGTGAAATTTTTGATTTCCTATTGATATAGACATCCAAATGTGATATTAATAGTACACATATATATTTAAGAGTAATGATGGACATCTAGCCACTCAAAACTCATTTACAAGACAATTTTTCAAAAATGTGCTTTAAGACTCCTTAAAGCACATTTTGTGTTTTAACTTGTTTTCAAGCTTGGTTTTCTTTGGTAATTGGTTTAATATGTTCATTAGTATATAAATAAGGTCTTGGTAAGTTCATTAGGTCTTAACCAAGCTCAACCCAAGCTTAGAGCACATTTTGGCTCTTATTGACCTTAAAGCACATTTCATGTTTTCTTTTGTTTAAATTTGTTTACTAATGTTTCTAAGACTCTTTTTAGTCTTAATATACCATATTTAGGTGTTTAAACTATATACTAAGGTTTGGGGTATTTCAATCTACCCCCCTTAAAAGAACATTGTCCCCAAAGTTCATACTTCTACCTATCCCAAATATTAGAACATGGGAACACATATCAACAACACTTCCATATCACATTAACAACATCTTTACATCACATCGGACACATGGTCCAAACAACAAAACATCACAACATCATTCAGACTCGGCAGTCTGTAACATTAACAACATAACAACACAACACAGACAATGTATCCAAATACATGTCATACACATAACCGAAACGGCTCTACCCCCCTTAAATAGGGGTACGCCCCGTACCCTATACATACAAACACTAAGAAGTAAACAATGACGGGTACTTCGCCTTCATCTTATCTTCCAGCTCCCAAATGGCCTCCTCAATGTCCTGGTTAGACCAAATAACTTTCACCAGTCCCACGGACTTATGGCGAGTGTCTCGAGTCTTAGTGTCCAGAATCCGTACCGGAGTCTCCACTGATCGCATGGTCGGCTCTAAGGTTAGCCTCTCAGGCTGAAGTACATGAGACGGATGAGACATATATTTCTTCAATTGGGACACATGAAATACATCATGTACCTTGCCCAGCTCGGCGGGTAAATCAAGTCTATAAGCTACCGGGCCGATCCGCTCCGTCACAACATAAGGCCCCACATATTTTGGGCTCAACTTGCCTTTCTGGCCAAAACGAAATACTCCCTTCATGGGGGATACTCTCAAAAATACCTGATCGCCCACGGCGAACTCCAGGTCACGTCGGCGCACATCTGCGTACGACTTCTGTCTATCCTGAGCTGCCTTCATGTTAGCCCGGATCTGGCGAACTTCTTCCTGAACTTGCTCAAGATACTCTGGTCCTATAATGACCGTCTCACTCGACTCATCCCAGCATAAAGGCGTGCGGCATGGTCTACCGTACAATGCCTGGAAGGGAGACATCTTGATCGAAGCATGGTAACTGTTGTTGTAGCTAAACTCGATCAGATGTAACTTGTCAATCCAGCTGGTCTGAAAGTCAAGTGCACATGCACGTAGCATATCCTCAAGTGTCTGAATGGTGCGCTCACTCTGACCATCGGTCTGTGGGTGAAACGCTGTACTCAATTTCAGTTCGGTACCCAATGCTTCTCGTGTAGACTTCCAATATCTCGATAAGAATCTGGTATCTCTGTCAGATACAATTGTTTTCGGTACACCATGATGTCTTACAATTTCTCTATCAAAGAGTTCTGCCAGTTTTGCCACTTTCCAGGTGTCCTTCATCGGAATGAATCGGGCCACCTTGGTCAGTCGGTCAACAACAACCCAAATCATATTCAGACCTCCCCTTGCAGGCAGAAGCCCTACTACGAAGTCCATAGATATGTCATGGAATTTCCACTCAGGCACTGGCATTAGCTGTACCATACCACCAGGCCGTCTGTGCTCAAACTTGACCTTCTGACAAGTGAGACACCTCAACACATAGTCATTCACGTCCTTTTTCATTCCAGTCCACCAAAAATATCTTTTCATACCTTTATACATCTTTGAAGCTCCGGGGTGAATCGAAGTAGTAGAACAATGGGATTCACTCAATATGCGCTCCTTCAACTCAGCGCTACTCCTAGGTATACACAGTCGGCCATTAAGCCTAATTAGGTCATCATCGTGGAGTCTGAAGTCGTACTTCTGGCCCTCAAATGTGCCATCAATAAGCTTCTGTCTAGTCTCCATCATGTACTGATCCGTCATCTGAGTACTCCACACCTCTTCAACCAAGCCAGTATGAGAGACTAGCGAATGGAGAGAGTGTGCTCGGCGACTCAATGCGTCAGCTACCACATTTGCCTTACCCTCTTTATATTGCAGATTAATGTCGTAGTCATTCAGAAATTCAACCCACCTTCTTTGTCTCATGTTCAACTCCTTCTGAGTGAACAAGTACTTTAAACTTTTATGGTCAGAATAGATTGTCACACTTACCCCATATAAATGATGTCGCCATATCTTCAGTGCGAAGACAATGGCCCCCAATTCTAAGTCGTGGGTAGGGTAGTTCTCTTCATGCTTCTTCAGCTGTCGGGAGGCGTAAGCTACGACCTTCCGTGTTGCATCAACACACAACCCATACCCCTGCCTGATGTGTCGCAATAGACCTCAAAAACCATCTGGACCGTCTGGTAATGTCAGAACCGGTGCAGATGTCAGAGCATCCTTGAGACTCGTGAAAGAACTCTCACAGTCGACTGTCCACTCGAATGGTGCATCCTTTTTCATCAAGGAAGTCATCGGCTTCGAGACACTGGAGAAGTCCTTCACAAACCTCCTATAATAACCTGCCAGACCGAGGAAGCTCCTGATGTCGGTAACTGTCTTCGGCCTAGGCCAGGTGCGCACTGCATCTATCTTTGCCGGATCGACAGCGATCCCGGCCTCAGAAATCACATGTCCAAGAAAGGATACTTGGTTCAACCAAAACACACATTTAGAAAATTTAGCATACAGCTGATTCTTCCTCAACGTTTGCAACACATCTCTCAGGTGGCTTTCATGCTCACCTCTCGATTTCGAATACACATCGATGAAGACTACCACTGATTTGTCCAACTGATCTTGGAACAAACGGTTCATTAAGTCCATGAACTTAGCTGGTGCATTTGATAAGCCATACGGCATAACTGTGAACTCATAGTGCCCATACCTAGTCCTGAATGCTGTCTTTTCGATATCACTATCACGGATGGCAATCTGGTGGTATCCGGATTGTAGGTCTATCTTGGAGAATACTGATGCTCCCCTCAGCTGATCAAATAGATCGTCGATGCGTGGTAAAGGGTAACGGTTCTTCACCGTAACAGCATTCAGCTCTCGATAGTCAATACACAGGCGGAGGCTACCGTCCTTCTTCTTCACGAAGAGGACCGGCGCTCCCCATGGTGAAACACTAGGGTGGATAAAGCCCTTGTCGAGTAGGTCTCTCAGCTGCTCCTTGAGCTCTGTCATCTCTGCTGGAGCCATACGATAAGGTGCTTTCGCAATGGGTCCGGTGCCCGGAACTAAGTCAATCTCAAACTCAACCTCTCGTGCTGGCGGCATGCCCGGCAGTTCCTTAGGAAATACATCAGGAAACTCCGACACTACCGGCACATCAGAACTAAACTCTGGGTCTCTCTCTATGTCCTGGACATAGCAGAGGTATACATCACTCCCTCGTCTTAATTCACGATACATAGCCATGGCGGTGATGATCTGAGTCGAAGGCTCCCTGGGCCTCTGGCGGTAAGATATGGTAACCCCAGATGGACTCCGAAGAAGCAGTCGATGCTCGGCACACAGGATTCTGCCCTTGTACCGCTCCAACCAGTTCATCCCGACAATCACATCAAAACCAAGTCCGTCAAACTCTATCAAGTCGATCGGAAACTCTTCACCTCTGATTCTCACAACAACATCTCGGTGGTAGCGGGTACACCTGATCCGCTCTTTCGACGGGAGAGTGACCAAGAAGTCTGGCATCTCATCACCATCTAACCCCAGCCTCTTCGCAAAAGATAGCGAAATAAATGTGTGTGAGGCTCCGGAGTCGAACAAGATCGAAGCGTCCACGCCATTGACTGGAAAGGTACCAGTGAGGATGGTGCCGCTCTTGTCGGCTTCTGCCTCATTGCAGACACTCAGTATACCTCCCGTTCCGAGTGCACAGCCTAATTCATTGGCAAACTAATAAGTATTGGGTAACAACACGGTTTATATACTTCAAACAACTCCACTTTATTCATTATCACACTCTTTTTACAATATTTGTTGGCTTATACTGTCGCCATGATTAACACTTACAATATTCTTAACATACACTGGTTTATCACATCACATAATTATACAAGGCTTAAAACTGTCTAAAGGTCAAATTCAAACGTCCGGGTTTCATGTGTGTGGCATTGATCACTGCCGACGGTGCGGTATTCAGTTTGATCTTTCTGATGCCATGATATAGCATCCTTGACTGCCCACCCATGATTAACACATCTCCCGATTTCAATAGTAGCTTCTTTGCGAGGTCAGCACGCTTCTGCTCGCCATACACAAACACTGCGGTATCACCAATGGACCAAGACACCACGGGTACTCCCTTACTTAGAGACTCGGGTGACTCGTCCTTGTCTTGGTGTAAACCTAACCGTCCACCTTTCTTGTAGAAGTTCACAATACACAAATCTGCTTTCACACTTGGAATTGAATCCGTTTCAACTTGTTGAGCAATTCCCACGGCGTGGTTAACAACCGCAAGGAACTCCTCAGGTATACTTGGTACCGTTGCTCCATCTTCAGCTCGCACTTCTTGATATGACTTGGTGTAAGGGTTCCAGTCCTTACCCATGCACATCATCTTCAATGCATTCTTGATCCGTTCGGGTATTGGGTGTGTAGAAACCTCCTGGTTTTGCTCCAAGTTCGTCGCATCGTCTGATGATATGGATTTGTGCTTCCGGTGTCAGGTATCCATTTAAGAGTACCATACCTGGTTGGATAACCTGACATTGCTCCATCGGAAAGTCGGTGATGTTGATGGTGGTTTCTTCAGGGTTTGGTGTGGGTGGGATTGGATAACATATATTGAAGGTTCCTTTAAGTTAGAGTACTCTAATTAGGTGTCTTTCACATATACTTTAATCATTTACTCACATGGTTGTTTACTTAAACTCACTAACATACATGCATGGAATGCGGTATGCAAACACTTATTACATTCAACAGTTTAGGCGGTACCTGGTCTAGAAGAGGGCCCTGGCACCTCAGACCGGTCCACCACATTCAGGGTGGCCTTGTTGGACCCCGACCCCTTCCCCTTCTGGGCATCTGTGTACCTCTGATCTGGGGGTGCTGATTTGCCGTCTTCTGGCCATCGGTGGTCGCAGTGGCCTTTACCCTTCCATGCCCCTTGGGCCTGTAGTTCCTACTGTTTGGGTTCTGCCAGCATTCGTAATCGCGATGACCCATCTTCTTACAATATCGGCACTGCACATCATTACCCTTGCAGTCCTTGTCGGGGTGGTCTCCGTTGCACCACTTGCAGTAGTAATAGTGGCGCTCCGGTCCAGAGCCCGTGCTAGCTGCTATCACAATACACAATCAATACTTGTTCCACAACTTATCAACATACACTTCAACTTATCACACAGGATTAGATAACTACCCTTAGGTGGGTAAACGTAGGGGCTTGGCCGCATACGCATAGGTGAGCTGCAGAGGCTCCTCAGCAGTGGTGGTCTGGGTCTGGCCCTTGCCACCCTGTGTTGTCCTTTCTGGGACGGGGGGTATACTTCTTCTTCTTCCTCCCCACTGCCCTTGCGTGGCCTTGGCCCTCGTTCATAGCCTTGCGCTTGAGCGCACTCTCCGTCCCTCAGACGGACGGTGATCTCCACAATTGCAGCGGCATGATAGCATCCTATATTTAGGGTGTCAGTTATGCCCCGCCAAATAATTCACAACACATTAACACATTGTACACACTTATTCACATTACACTGTAGTCCCATTACCTGCAAAGTGGTATATCCAGTAGGCCCCATGCCATAGCATAGGCGATAGTTCAGTCCGTTGTAGAAACGGTTCACAAGGATCCGGTCTGAGTAACCCAGATCCGGTAGCAGGTGGATAAGTCCGATGAAGGCTGAGTAGTACTCATCTACCGTCATCTTATCCCCTTGCCTCAAACTGTCCAGCTCCAGGCGCTTGGCCTCTTGCACATGTATTGGGTAGTACTTGGCTCGCAGCACAGCCGTGTACTCCCTCCACAGAAAAGTCGGGTTAGCAACTCTGCCCTCTCGCACAAGCTTCCACCAGCTCTGTGCCGAGCCCTTCAAGTAATATGCAGCAAGTCGAACCTTGACCTGCACAGGTACTGCTAAGGTTTCGAAGGCGGTCTCCATTTCGGAGATGTACGCCTCGAGCTTACGGGATCGGTCTCCCCACTGAATGAGGGTGGCCTCAAATCAGCCAACGCCTTGACCCAGTTGGTCTCTCGTGGCGGTGGCGGTGGTGGTAGTTGAACTCCGGGCGTTTGCCCCTGCTGAATCGCAGCTACAAGTTGTGTAACACCCCCAAACACTGGCCTAGGAGTTAGGGGTATTACACGCCGCGTATTATTACATAATAACACAAGGCTCTAATAAACGATCTTAAACAGATAGTCAAATAAGGCCCAAACGGAATACTTAAATAAAGTATAAAACAAGAGATGTTAAAACATCCCCAAAAGTCATTACAGAACCCACCAAACTAATATCAGAAGCGGAAACTAACAAAGAGGCCCAAAGGCTCAAATCTAAATACAAAGTCTCAAGAGAAACTAAAAACAAAGCAACAAAACTCCAGAAGCTGAGGGGAGACGATCCTCGCTAATCAATCTGCAAAAGCGTTAGAAGTAGGGGAATGAGCACACAACTATGCCCAGTAGATGACCAACTTCATCAACCAGCATGCTCAAAACATTTACAGAATGTTATCAAATCAGAAGGAGTCAAGAGCCCACAAATATATCAGAAATCAGAAACAGAAGTCCAATCATTAAGGACTAAACAGAGCAGAAGTAGCTGACAGAAGCAGAAAACAGAGTGGGACACTCGATCACAGCATACAGACAGAACGAGCAACCAGCTCGTGAACAGAACGAGGAAACCTCACTCGTAAACAGAACAGGTGTAAACACCCGTGAACAGAACGGGGAACATCACCCGTGAACAGAAGGATCCTACATAGCGCGCTACGAGACAGCGTAACCAGCCATCCAAAGGCTCAGACACAGAGATAACTAGGTCCCAAAACAGAAGCTTAAATACAGATAAGCGTATGTGCACCAAAGGCACCAGAAAGCCCATAGATAGCTTGGAAATCAGAAGGGGAATCCAACCCCGCAAACAGAAGTCAAAACGGAGCTCAAACGAGCAAGTTATGGTCAAAACAGTAGCCTGTCCGAACTTGTGTCCGGACATCAATGTTCGGACACAAGTCGAGACTCAGAAGGCAAAACCAGACAGATGTCCGAACTTGTGTCCGGACTTCAAAGTTCGGACACAAGTCGAACCTTAAAACAGATGGAGAGTCAGAGGTGTCCGAACATCCAAGTTCGGACGGATGTTCGGACATTCTTCGGAAAACAGAACGTGGAGAGTCCGAACTTGTGTCCGGACATCAATGTTCGGACACAAGTCGAAGCCAAAATCAGAGAATGCAGAAGGCTGTGTCCGAACTTCAAAGCTCGGACAGAAGTTCGGACACAGCGAAAACTTCAGAAAGTTTAAGCGCAGAAGGGCATGTCCGAACTTCAACGGTCGGACAGAAGTTCGGACATGCCGAAAAATACAGAGAACAGAGGCGATTTTCACACAGAACAGAAGCATCAAAACACTGTCAAAACAATATAGGTTTTCAGAAAACAACCTTGGGGGTTTGTAAGCATTAAAACACCATCAAACAGACAAATCGCAACCACAATTGCAAGACAAAACACATTTAAACTCAGAACCGGAATGAAACTCCCCAAGGTCGAACACACAAGTCGAATCCATAAGCCACCTACCTCAATTACAGCAGAGAAGTTTCTGAATCCGAATAGCAGACGATCCAACCCCGACACAGCAGTAACGCAGACCCGAAATGCAAACCCAACAGCCACTGAATTCTCATAACAACGCAGAAGAACAACCCTCAATCAGAAACTGATAACAACACCAATGCTGAAACTGAAACGAAGAACAGGATTGAACCCCTCACCTGAATCGGTCTACAGATTGCAGAGCACGTCAACAGTAGAAGAAATTGACGGGGCAACGGAACACAATCGGATTCCTAATCAGATTGTAGAGAAGGATTCAGACAAGAAGAACTTCCCAAATTCAGAATCGAAGATTGAACAACGGGGATTACCTTACTCAGAACCTGATTCCGCCACAGCACACAATCTTCAGCGAGAATCGAGAAGAACCACAAACAGCCAAACTAAGGGATTGAACAGAACGAGGTTTTGAGAGAGAGAAAAGAGAAGGGTTGAGGGTTTCCAACTGAGAGAAGAGGAGCGTAAACGATCGTGAGAACGTGTTTAGAAAATAGGTGAATTAAGAATATGGAATAAAATAGGTTAAGGAATTTAATATGAGGTTAACTCACCATAAAATAGAACGGATGGGAAAAGACCTCCTCGTCCCCGGCTTCTCTAATAAAGACTTCTGTGTCCTAAATTCAGAATAGACCATCTTAATGAACCATAGTAACGAAATAAAATTATAACCAAATCTTGGGTTATAACATCACCTCCCCCTTAAAAGAATTTCGTCCTCGAAATTAAAACATACCTACTGCTCGAAAAGGGCGGGAAACTTAGAACGCACATCACTTTCGACCTCCCAGGTCGCCTCTTCCTCTGACTGACCCGACCACTGCACCTTCACCAAGGGCATGGTCTTACTCCTGAGCTTACGAACATCTCGGGCTAGAATCCTCGAAGGAACTGCCTCAAACGTGAAGTCCTCCCTCAACTGAAGCGGACTGAAGTCGATCACATGAGATGGGTCCGGAATGTACTTCCTCAGCATCGAAACATGGAAAACACTGTGCACTGCTGCTAAAGACGGAGGCAGAGCCAAGCGATAGGCAACCGGTCCGATCCTCTCTAGGATCTCAAAAGGACCCACAAAACGAGGGCTAAGCTTGCCTCTCTTCCCAAAACGAACGACTCCTCGCACAGGAGAAACCTTCAGATACACATGGTCGCCCACCTCAAACTCTAGAGGTCGTCTCCTCTGATCGGCGTAACTCTTCTGACGACTCTGAGCCACAAGCAGACGCTCTCTGATAGACTGAATCTTGCCCACAGCATCCTGAACCAAGTCTGGACCAATCACAGCTCTCTCCTTCAGATCATCCCAACAGATGGGTGATCTGCACCTCCTGCCATACAAGGCCTCAAAGGGAGCCATCCCGATACTGGTCTGAAAGCTGTTATTGTACGCGAACTCTATCAGTGCCACGTGCTGATCCCAGCTGCCCCCAAAGTCGAGCACACATGCCCTGAGCATGTCCTCTAGGACCTGATTCGTCCTCTCTGTCTGCCCGTCTGACTGAGGATGGTAAGCTGAACTGAAAGACAACTTCGTCCCCAAAGCCTGATGCAAACTCTGCCAGAACCTGGACACAAACCTCGGATCTCTGTCAGACACAATCGAAGCCGGAACCCCATGCAGACGTACTATCTCATCAATGTACAACTGGGCTAAACGGTGCAAACTGAAAGTCTTCCTGACAGGCAAGAAGTGAGCGCTCTTCGTGAGCCGGTCCACAATGACCCAAACTGCATCGAAACCCCTCGGAGTCTTAGGCAGTCCCATAACAAAGTCCATACCGACGCTCTCCCACTTCCACTCCGGAACGGGAAGAGGCTGAAGCAAACCAGCTGGTCTCTGATGCTCGGCCTTGACCTGCTGACAGGTCCTACATCTGGATACAAAGTCGGAGATGTCCCTCTTCATATTGCTCCACCAGAAAGTCTCCCGCAGATCCCGGTACATCTTCACCCCTCCTGGGTGTACCGAGTAAGGAGCTCCATGGGCCTCCTGCATGATCTCACGCCTCAACGCATCGTCTGCCGGCACACAAACACGGCCTCTGAACCTCAGGCAGCCATCCTCTGCAACCCGGAACTCGGACTCCTGACCAGCAGACCAACTCTCTCTGATCTTACACAGACTGACATCAAGCTCCTGACTGGCCTTGATCCGGTCGATCAAGGTAGGCTGAACCTGCAGTGCTGCTAACATCCCAGACCTCTCTGGACGGACAACCCAGATACCCATGCGCTGCAACTCCTGAGCAGACCTCTCCACACCGGACAAGGCACAAACAGTCCCAGACGGACCCCTCCTACTGAGCGCATCAGCAACCACATTCGCCCTACCCGGATGGTAGAGGATCTCTAAATCATAATCGTGCAACAACTCCAGCCATCTCCTCTGCCTCAAGTTCAACTCCTTCTGAGTGAACAGATACTTGAGGCTCTTATGGTCCGTATACACCTTGCACGCTGCCCCATACAAGTAGTGCCTCCAAATCTTCAACGCAAAGACCACCGCAGCCAGCTCCAGATCGTGGGTCGGATAGTTCTTCTCATATGGCTTAAGCTGACGAGAGCCATATGCAACTACCTTCCCCTGCTGCATCAGAACACATCCAAGTCCCCTATGGGACGCATCACAGAAAACCTCAAGACCCTCGGTCCCCTCCGGAAGAGTCAAGATCGGCGCAGTAGTCAACCTCTTCTTCAGCTCCAGAAAACACTGCTCACAGGCATCGCTCCACTCGAACTTCACTCCTTCTGCAGCAGACGAGTCAACGGAATCACCAACTTGGAGAAGCCCTCCACAAACTTACGATAGTAGCCCGCTAGTCCAAGGAAGCTACGAATATCTCCGACATTAGTAGGCCTGGCCCACTCAGTAATAGCTCGAATCTTCTCCGGGTCCACGGAGATACCATCCTTGGAGACCACATGTCCCAAGAATACCACCTGATCTAGCCAGAACTCGCACTTCTTCAGCTTCGCATACAACTCGTTCTCCCTCAGAGTCTGGAGAACGGTCCTCAAATGCTCCTCGTGCTCCTCAGCACTCTTGGAATACACCAAGATGTCATCGATGAAAACTACAACGAACTGGTCCAAAAACGGCTTGAAGACTCTGTTCATCATATCCATAAATACTGACGGCGCATTCGTCAACCCGAATGGCATCACTAGGAACTCGTAGTGTCCATAACGAGTCCTGAAAGCGGACTTAGGCACGTCATCTGCCTTAATCCTCAGCTGATGATATCCCGACCTCAGATCGATCTTCGAAAACACCTTAGCTCCTGCTAACTGGTCGAACAAGTCGTCTATGCGCGGGAGAGGATACCTATTCTTAATGGTAACCTTGTTGAGCTCCCTGTAGTCAATGCACAACCGCATACTACCGTCCTTCTTCTTTACAAATAGCACTGGCGCTCCCCAAGGCGACACACTCGGGCGAATGAAGCCCTTATCCAGCAGCTCCTGCAACTGGACCTTCAACTCCTTGAGCTCAGCAGGCGCCATCCGGTATGGGGCCTTCGAAATCGGCTGAGTCTCAGGTGCGAGCTCGATCGAGAACTCCACCTCTCTGACAGGGGGAAGCCCAGGTACATCATCCTGGAACACATCGGGGAAGTCTCTGACCACTGGAATCTCCTCCAACTTCGCATCCTTGCGAACCTCAGGGATGTAGCACAGATATCCCTGGCATCCCTTCCTCAGAAAACGGAACGCCTGCATCGCAGATATGACTGGCGGCGAGCACGGGAGTCCATTCCCTGCTACAACTAGACGGGGCTGACCCGGCTCCTCAAAAGTGACTCTCGAAGCAGCACAATCAATATGGGCATGGTGCGCAGCAAGCCAATCCATGCCCAGAATCACATCAAAAGAAGTCATCTCCATCGGGATGAGGTTAGCACACAGAGTCCTATCTCTGACTAACACAGGACTATCTTTGCAAACAGAATTCAACAGCATAGAAGAGTCCCTAACTAATGGACTATGCACACATAACTCAACACCCAGAGGCACAACAGGCAAACCGAGCTCACCCACCAACTCAGCAGAAATAAAAGAGTGGGTGGCTCCAGAGTCAAACAAACAGAAAACAGAACGAGATGACAGCTGGAGAATACCTGTGACAACTCTGTCAGTCGATCGGTCTCTCTCTCCAGCCATCGCGTACACTCTGGCCTGGCCCTGGGGCTTCTTCTGCTCAGCCCGGTCTCGATCTCTAGACCCAGATGTAGATCCTCCAGCTCCACCTCCAGAGCTACCTCTGCTCCTCTCAGCCTGAGGGCAATCAGCAATCCTATGTCCCATGGACCCACACTTAAAACAGGCCCAGACTTCCTGTAGCAGTCCTGACCTCTGTGAAACTTGCCACAGACCTGGCACTTCGGAGCGGGAGCTGATGAAGACGAACCACCTCTGTCTCGCGAACGGTCCCCAGAGCGGTCTCCAGTAGACTGCTTCTTCTGAGAAGCAGACTGATCCCTCCTATCACTGTCATCGGACCTCTGCTTCCTCTTCTGGTCCTTCCCTCCAGACTGGCGACCTCTCAAGTCGGCCTCTACCAGCAGGGCGACATCAGCAACGTCCCTGAAGGTCTTGTGACGCAGCGGCGTCACAGCAGATCGGATGTCCGGCCTCAGGCCACTCTCAAACTTCCTGGCCTTCCTATGCTCGTCAGGCTCAGGTGCAAACTTAGACAGGCTGATAAACTTGCGGACGTACTCCTCAACGCTCATGTCCCGGCCCTGGCGTAGCCGGTTATACTCCAGGATGCGCTGATCCTTGTAGACGTCGGGGGGTAGAACTGTTTGTTGAACTCCCCAGTGAACTGCTCCCACGTCCAAGGCTGTGGGAACTTCCCCATCACTGACCTCCACCACTCCTTGGCTTCGGCCTTGAACAGAAAGGTGGCGAAGTCGACCTTCTGCTCCTCCTCAGAGCCCATCACCCGAAGTAAATCCTCCACCTCTGACAACCAGTGGCTGGCCTCCTGGGGATCTCCTGCCCCATCGAACGATGGCGGCTTCAGCTTCATGAACTCCTGAAGCGCCTTCACATTCCTCCCTCCAGCATCTGCCCCAGCCGGGCCTGCTCCGCCAGCTGGTCCTCCTCCAGCTGGACCGCCCCCTGCAGCCATGGTCTGCATGAGCTGCGTCATGAATTGCTGAACAGCATCAGCAACATTCCCTGGAGGGTTATTCGCTCTCCTTGGCGGCATTCTGAAAGTCCAACAGCAGACAGTTAGACTCCGACACTAACACTGACATTTCTGACTGACTGGCTAACTTAAAATCCCAGCAGATTAGAACCCAGAGCTCTGATACCACTAAATGTAACACCCCCAAACACTGGCCTAGGAGTTAGGGGTATTACACGCCGCGTATTATTACATAATAACGCAAGGCTCTAATAAACGAACTTAAACAGATAGTCAAATAAGGCCCAAACGGAATACTTAAATAAAGTATAAAACAAGAGATGTTAAAACATCCCCAAAAGTCATTACAGAACCCACCAAACTAATATCAGAAGCGGAAACTAACAAAGAGGCCCAAAGGCTCAAATCTAAATACAAAGTCTCAAGAGAAACTAAAACAAAGCAACAAAACTCCAGAAGCTGAGGGGAGACGATCCTCGCTAATCAATCTGCAAAAGCGTTAGAAGTAGGGGAATGAGCACACAACTATGCCCAGTAGATGACCAACTTCATCAACCAGCATGCTCAAAACATTTACAGAATGTTATCAAATCAGAAGGAGTCAAGAGCCCACAAATATATCAGAAATCAGAAACAGAAGTCCAATCATTAAGGACTAAACAGAGCAGAAGCTGACAGAAGCAGAAAACAGAGTGGGACACTAGCGATCACAGCATACAGACAGAACGAGCAACCAGCTCGTGAACAGAACGAGGAAACCTCACTCGTAAACAGAACAGGTGTAAACACCCGTGAACAGAACGGGGAACATCACCCGTGAACAGAAGGATCCTACATAGCGCGCTACGAGACAGCGTAACCAGCCATCCAAAGGCTCAGACACAGAGATAACTAGGTCCCAAAACAGAAGCTTAAATACAGATAAGCGTATGTGCACCAAAGGCACCAGAAAGCCCATAGATAGCTTGGAAATCAGAAGGGGAATCCAACCCCGCAAACAGAAGTCAAAACGGAGCTCAAACGAGCAAGTTATGGTCAAAACAGTAGCCTGTCCGAACTTGTGTCCGGACATCAATGTTCGGACACAAGTCGAGACTCAGAAGGCAAAACCAGACAGATGTCCGAACTTGTGTCCGGACTTCAAAGTTCGGACACAAGTCGAACCTTAAAACAGATGGAGAGTCAGAGGTGTCCGAACATCCAAGTTCGGACGGATGTTCGGACATTCTTCGGAAAACAGAACGTGGAGAGTCCGAACTTGTGTCCGGACATCAATGTTCGGACACAAGTCGAAGCCAAAATCAGAGAATGCAGAAGGCTGTGTCCGAACTTCAAAGCTCGGACAGAAGTTCGGACACAGCGAAAACTTCAGAAAGTTTAAGCGCAGAAGGGCATGTCCGAACTTCAACGGTCGGACAGAAGTTCGGACATGCCGAAAAATACAGAGAACAGAGGCGATTTTCACACAGAACAGAAGCATCAAAACACTGTCAAAACAATATAGGTTTTCAGAAAACAACCTTGGGGGTTTGTAAGCATTAAAACACCATCAAACAGACAAATCGCAACCACAATTGCAAGACAAAACACATTTAAACTCAGAACCGGAATGAAACTCCCCAAGGTCGAACACACAAGTCGAATCCATAAGCCACCTACCTCAATTACAGCAGAGAAGTTTCTGAATCCGAATAGCAGACGATCCAACCCCGACACAGCAGTAACGCAGACCCGAAATGCAAACCCAACAGCCACTGAATTCTCATAACAACGCAGAAGAACAACCCTCAATCAGAAACTGATAACAACACCAATGCTGAAACTGAAACGAAGAACAGGATTGAACCCCTCACCTGAATCGGTCTACAGATTGCAGAGCACGTCAACAGCAGAAGAAATTGACGGGGCAACGGAACACAATCGGATTCCTAATCAGATTGTAGAGAAGGATTCAGACAAGAAGAACTTCCCAAATTCAGAATCGAAGATTGAACAACGGGGATTACCTTACTCAGAACCTGATTCCGCCACAGCACACAATCTTCAGCGAGAATCGATGAAGAACCACAAACAGCCAAACTAGAAGGGATTGAACAGAACGAGGTTTTGAGAGAGAGAAAAGAGAAGGGTTGAGGGTTTCCAACTGAGAGAAGAGGAGCGTAAACGATCGTGAGAACGTGTTTAGAAAATAGGTGAATTAAGAATATGGAATAAAATAGGTTAAGGAATTTAATATGAGGTTAACTCACCATAAAATAGAACGGATGGGAAAAGACCTCCTCGTCCCCGGCTTCTCTAATAAAGAGTTTTGTGTCCTAAATTCAGAATAGACCATCTTAATGAACCATAGTAACGAAATAAAATTATAACCAAATCTTGGGTTATAACAAGTTGGGGTACCATTTGGGCTACGGCGGCTGCTACTGCCTCAGCCATAACCTGAGTCGTAGTGTTCTCGCCCTGGTCACCCATATCACCAGTACCGCTTCCGCGGCCTTTACCTCGCGGTCTACCTGCCATCTGAATTCACATGAATATTCATTAGCAATATGCTTGCACACTTATCGGTCCAACGGTTGTAACGCTTCCCGATAATAAGGTATCTCCACAGTTAGTTAGTGGTTAACCTTTCCATAATGTTCACTGAAGTAACTGTAGTTAGGTTTCCTAACTCGGTATATCCCTAAGCTCGGTATTCTAGTCATCAGAGCGATACTTCGCTCTGATACCACTTTTTGTAACACCCCTACTACGCACATAACACTACTTGAAATCACAGCGGAATTTAAACAACTAAACAGTAACTAAACGAATGGTGCTACAATGCCGTCAACCACCCACGTGGTTAACAAGGCTGAATAAATACAATTGTACCGGTCTGATGATCAGACTCCCGAGCATAGAACTAATAACCATATATATACATTAGACAAAATACCGAGTATGTACATACATCCTTCATAGTAAAACATCACTGTTAACCATCACTGTAAACCGTCATAACCAAATATATATCACGCCACGGGAGCACAGGCGCATCCCGGGCCAACATCCAAAAGTATTCAAAAGTAAACCCGCATCCTAGGACCTAAAGCCACTCCGCTTATTCGATCCTCATCCTGCAGTAAAAGAAATATGGATCCCCTGAGGGGGTCAGCAACCCTTGGCTGGTATGGTTAACGTGCAGCCCATCGGCTACCGGGATGCGCGCAAACTATTTGTCATGATGACATGGCATTCATTTTAAAACACACAACTTATACATATATATCATAACATGGGTATTGTACACAACATCACACACATCACACAAGAACAATTCCTTTTAGGAAGAGAACCAACACAGTTAGTCCCCATTGAAAGCCTAGAGAATGTTGCCATGCTCATGCTAAGCTCGTTACATAACTCGTTACCGTCCTGTTAGATTGAACGGATAACTTAACACAAGGTGCCTTGGATATAGTGATCCAAGCCCACCGAAATAACACATAGTATGCCCCTGTGGCCCGACGTGAGTCAGTAAAATAGCCTTGGTTAAGCTAAAGGGAAGGCTGGAAACCAAATTGGAAAACAACCATAACATACAAAGAGAATCGAACCGGTTATGACATCGACTCCCATACTCACACGCGTGGCCGGAACAGACCGGACTCCTCACTTCCCCCGTTAGCACTTGTTAGCAGTTCATCATTGAACTCAATACACAATTCACAACAATAGGTCAAGTCTTGTTAGACACACACAAGGGAAGAGAGAGTCATACTTATCAACATAATAATATTTAACAACTGTAAACTCTTTACATGCTTTAATCTTACAAAGTCATAAACATACAGAAAAACAAACTACACACAAGCCGGTGTAAACCGGTAGGCAACAGACTGCAAGAAAACCATACCTTGGTCCTTGCCTCGATTCGTTTCCACCTTGAGAGAATCCTAAACACATTAGTAACGTCGGTTAATTAACGCACTAATCCATTGTTAACTTGTTACTTCACATATCTCTTTTATTTTATTTTCATACTTGTTATAACTCTTCACCATTTTAATTACCATTATAACACTCCAAACATGTCTTAATTAACCCCATATCATCATCACTAACTAACCACCATTTTCAGACAGCATTTCCCAACTTAAAACAACAATTTTTGGTCCATACAGTGGCCCGTCCGAACTTGTGTCCGAACCTCCAAGTTCGGACGCAAGCCGTGACTTTAGACAGAAAACAGACACACGTCCGAACTTATGTCCGTACTTCGGAAGTTCGGACGTGAGTCGAGGACAACTCTAGACAGAAAACCATGCGTCCGAACATGTGTCCGGACTTCCCAAGTTCGGACACAGTTTGAGGATAATCCTAAGGAAGAATGGGTACGTCCGAACTAGTGTCCGGACTTCCCAAGTTCGGACACTGTTCGCGAGTGAGAATCCTTTTTACCCAAACAGAGCCTGTCCGAACTTCCATATCCGGACGGAAGTTCGGACAAGGCATAATACTCAATTTCTAAGCCTTTAAACACTTATCCAAATTTCTCCAAAGCCTCCAACACTTATAGTATCTTCTCCTTAGGTTTCTAAGTGGTATTCCTTGCCTATCCTAATCATTATACCAAGATATTTCTTCCACACAACATCATTACTTAAACATCATTTCTTACAAACTAAAACTCCTTATGTCATCCTTGAAATCCCTTTTCCTAAGCTTACACTTTCTCCTTATTTTACCAAAGTTTGCCTAAGTCTTTACCTAAGTACAAAATGACTTTGGTACATACTAAAACCTCAAGATAATGCCTAAGTCTTATTACACTCTATAACACTTCCTAGTTCATCAAAATTCCTTTAAAACATCTTGAACTCCTTATGCATTTCCTAAATTTCGACATAGGTTCTCCTAGCATTTTGTTACACCAAAGCACATTGTTTTCACCATTAAACACCCAAGAACACTAAGAATCACCAAGAACACTCTCACACACAAAACTTCACTCAAATCTCACTACATTAAAATATAATGCATAACTTAAATTGCATGGCACTTAGGCCCTTAAAATGCATGGCTCTTAGGCCCTTAAAATGCTTAAATCATAAACACTGAATTTCCACAATATATATGCCTTTGACCTGCAAATACATACAACAAGACATATGTTCTTTTACTAATCTCCTTGAGAACATTTACTAGGTCATTCACCTTTTGCTCTTTAGGTAGTTTTAACAAGCATTATAAGCTCATTTCTCCTAAGGCATTAAAACAACATTAGGTGTAACGCCCCTATTAACCATAAATACAGCGGAAATAAAACTCTAAGGCGATTACATACCATCGGGTTCCAAACACCCGGCACCAAACCTCGCCAATTACAACTTACAACCTACAAAAGCTACGGTCTGAACTCGAGAAAAACTTAACACAAACATAATAGAAATTAAACACATTAACTCTCCACAAAACCTAGTCCCATCCCAAACGCTCATTCTCTTCGTGGCCACCTGTAAATCAATTCGTACCTGCAAGATGAAACCAAGCAGCCCACCCCAAAAGGGGCGGGTCAGTTCCCTGGAATGGAACTGGTACAATTCTCCAAAAACAAACTTATAAAACATAACTCTTCAAAATAAATAGTAACATGAAAACAAACTCTTAAAAGTAAAACAGAGATAAAGCACTTCAAAACAATCAAGTTTAAAGAGAAAGGAAAACAAGACAAGATAAAGAACTTCCAAAACAAGTCATCCACTTAAGTAGTCACAGCACATAGTTAGTAAGCATCCATTGTTGATGTTAGAACCAATTCCCGTTTGGAGTATAAAGACTCAGATAGTCACAAAGGACTAGGAATAATAAGATAGATCCAAGAACCAATAACTCAAGAGTGGAATAATTCAATTGGGAGAGATGGCTCCCACCGCCAGATATCAATGTCCATGTGGACGAGGGATATACAGCCCCCTGCTGTCAGATTTAAATGTCCTGGTGGACGAGGGATATACAGCCCCCTGCTGTTAAATATCAATGCCCCTATGGGCGAGGGATATACAGCCCCCTGCTGTTAAATTAAAAATGTCCTGATGGACGAGGGATATACAGCCCCCTGCTGTTAAATATCAATGCCCCTATGGGCGAGGGATATACAGCCCCCTGCTGTTACCATTGAAGACGCGCGCACGTCGAAAGAAAGATTTCCAAGATTGACCTTTTCCAAATTCCCACTAGACCACCAACTACCCAGAGCAATACCAAAACACTCAGTCCTACAGAGTGCAGAAGTGAAATACCCCAAATCTAAATAATATTATTAAATCATTATTTATTGGAATATAATCCAAACATAAATCAGTTCATGTACGCATGCAAACCCATGCATGAAAACGTTACGTAAAAATAGTCGTTTGACCATAAACGCTAAAACGCCTTAGAAACATGTGATCAAGCATGACCTTGTATGACCTTCTAAAACTCAAACCAAATGGTCATACACTCATCATATGATATATATATATTCCCTAAGCTATATTCAGTCAAATACGCAAAACGCTCGGGAGTGCTCACGCGCGCCCCTTAAAGCAAGAAAAGCTCGGAGGAGTGCCGAGGTGGCACGAACTCCTATAAAATTAATTCCTAGAGTTCCTAATATCATTATTTACCATTCTAAAGATAACCCACGAAGTGGTTCATCAAAATTCAACAAAACCACAGGAGGATTTCTTAACGCTCCTTTTTGCCCGGGTGTGTCCCGATGGCCCGTAAATTATGTCATGGGTTGATATAACCTCATATAACCCAATGTAACATCTTAATATATGTTTAATTACTATAATAAGTGTTTACAAACACTTGGAACTCATAAAAACAATTTGTTTCCCAAAATTTCCTTAGAGCACAAAAACACACCTTCGGGTGTCACGAAAACGCGTTTTACGCAATTGCCTTGTAGTTTTTGACATACCACGAATTGGTAATATTAAAAAGGGTTAAAATGACCTTCTAAATCAGTTGGTGTGACTAGTCAACAAGACTCTCTCTAGGGCGATTTTGAACAAAACTAGTATAAAAATTTGCATTAAAAGTTTATAACATACTAACATGGTGAACTCACCTCCCATGTGTTTATTACTTAATGTCTAAGTATGTAGGTCTCATTTGACCCACAATCTGTCGAAATTAGGCCATGGATAGGCCATGTGAGCTAGAACAAAACAAATGAGAAAAAGTAAAAAGTGGATCTAGAATTCACTTTTCTATTCCTTCTTTTCCATGTGACCTACATGCTTGTCCTTGGCTCTTCAATTAATTAGACACCCCCCCATTTGACCCTTGAATTCGTGACTCTACAAGGGAGGAAGAAGACAATCCTAACTTAGAAAATCAAAAGAATAACTTACCTAAATTACCTTTTCTTCTGCTCACCATCATCTTCTTTCCACTCTTGCCTTGTCACACACCACATGTCCGAAATTATCAGAAACATGGGCATTTATTGAGCCAATAAACCATGTAATAAACTAAGAAAAAGTATAGTCATTTGACATTAAAAATTAACAAACAAAATCAAATTCTAAGGCACTCTCTTACCTTATACGTAAGTTTAGTGTCATTTCCCCTCTTGCACTCCACACCTACGAATTTGGTAAGCTCTCTCCTCTCTCTTCTTAAGCTTCATCTTCTTCCTTTGAAGCTCTTAAGTCCATTAATGGATGTAACTTCTATCTTCATCTTTAAGGTAATTTCTTAGCAATTCTTGTCAGCCTTGAGCAAAACTCTTCCTAGCTTACAACAATGTTCGACATCAATAGTTCTCCAAGAGGTTGTCCAAACCAACATTAAACCAAGGAGCATCTCAATGTGTCTTAAGGTAGTTTTAATGCTTGTAAATCCTTAAAGCACATTTTTTGTGTAACCAAGTTCTCTTCTTCTAAGCTCTTTTCTTCTTCTTCATTTTCATGAAGGAAAGTTTGTTCTTCATCTCCTTTGGTGTGACGAAAATATAAGGAGAAAAGCTTAAGGTAAAATTCTTGAAAAACTACTTACAAATCTACTTAAGATCTTTATTGAAGATCTAACTCCTAACACCTTCACCTCTTGCATAAACCGAAGAGGAGCATCAAGTTTACCTAGGAGAAAGCTTGGAGATTCAAGAAGAAGTTCAAGCACTTACCACCTTTGTTTAAGAAGTAAGTTTACTAAGTAAATCTTTAGTTATAAGCTTTGTTAAGCTTCTAAAATTGTACAAAATTATGTACATCTCCTAGGCTAAATAATACCGAAACTATATGGTTTTATTGCCAAAAGTATAATCTATAACATATATGAAATTTTACCTTAAGACACATTTTTGTGTCATAGAATTTGTTTATGTTACAAATTAATTAAGCCGAAAAGTCTAGGCAAAATGCTTTTATTTTAAGCTAAGAATCAATATAAGACATTACAATAATTTTTACATGAGTTTATATGACTCATATGAATTTATGTACATTTATTATGACATATAATCCACTTTTATATACTATATGGTCACTAAATGAATATGGCCGAATTACCTAAGTGTTAAAAGGTATTATGACCTACTTAGGTATATAAACTTATATCATAAAGTTTGGTGAGTTAAAAATATTTTATTAAGCTTAAATGACTAATTAATAAGTTATGTGGCTTAAATGTAATTTTACAAAGTTTGGTGCACTTATTGTGAAAACCGAGAGCTAAAGATTGGTGTAATTATATAATATAATGGTTAGGAATTAAGTTTAAGAATTTTAGATAATCTAAACAAGCTTAAAATAACTTTTTATAAAGTTTTTTGGGCTATTATGTAATTTATAAAAAGTTGATATGAAAGTTTGTAAATATTTAGTGGGCGAATTGATAATTAAGAGAATCATTGAGTTCACTTTCGAAATTTTGAAGAAATAACATTTAGACTTTAGATTATAAATTATTAAGATACTAATATAAAGTTTTGGGATGAAATTGTAATTAAGGAAAAATAAATGAATAGCCGAATTACTTTGGGGTTAGTTTGGTAATTTAAGAATTTATATATATATATATATTCGGCATTTGGAGAAATAAAATTAAACTATAGTTTATAAGACATTATGTAAAGATTATAAGATTTGTGGCTAAATTGCAATTATAGAAAGTATATAAATATATGCCGAGATTTTGAGGGGCTAAGATGTAATTCTTGAAAGTTATAATATTTATAAGTTATGTCCAAAATTAGTGGTAGTTTTGTAATTTAATTAGATGAGGAATTAAAATTATGTTATATAAAGATTAGAATTTAGTGTAAAGTTTATGAATTAATGTGGTTGTTTGTAAATAACCGAAATACAGTTTAAGAATTTAGATTTGAATAAATAGGTCCTATAGGATATTTGAGGATTTAGAAGAAAGAATTTTGGTTAAAGGAATTATGGAATTTGGAACTATGGCTTACATGGTTATAAGGAATTAAAAGATAAACAATAATATTATTTATGGTTAAAAGGAGAATAATAAAACTATAAGAATTTTATGTCTATGTATGACATATAAAATAGTTAAGAGATTATAAGTTGTTATGTCACCTAGACAAATAAAAACAACAATGCAATAACACATATATGTGCATTAAAGATTTATAAATAAATCAAAAGGGATAACAAATAAGTTATACATTAAATCATGAGGTGATTAAAAGAAATAAACCTCACATGAAATAACAATATGAAATTTGTTAAAGATCCAATAGAATTATTATATAAGGGTAACATAAATTAACCCTCTCAGTTAATCCTATTCTAGGACTTTGTTTGACCAGACGTTGACCGGGAATTTACAAAGTACGTACGGTGAACGTATGGGATTCTTGCAACCTGTTTTCTAACGGATTCACCGGCTTGTGTGCTATCTGTTTTTGAAATACGACCAAGATAATTAATGTAAACTGTTGTTTTACTCTTGCACACTGTGGTATTATTTTATGTGCGTGAATGTTGCTGACTACATCGTGTATGTCCCACGCATACAAACACTACTATACCAGTGGATTAAATACCTGCGGTTCAGTATACCGAGGACTTGTACTCAAGTCTCTCACTAACTTCAGTTTATAACAAACGTCATTATCCTAAACGTGATAATTGACAATACACATTGTGTTCTTGTTTAACGTCTTTATATGACACTTAACAATTATATACTTCGAGATTGAGGAGCCCAGTTGGATCTGGCCATGCATGCTACGGGAGTTGTACCTGTCTCAGTCGTCTCCTACTACGTCGCGACGGAACATTCAGTTGGGAGGAAGACTTTATTCCTTCCGGGATTCAAATGCCCTTCAGTTCGAGGAAGACTTTATTCCTCTAGTGGGTTCTTATTTCCCACGCCATTCAGTTCAGGGTTTAACTACGTTATCTCCTGGGGTTTTTATACCCAACCTTTCTTTATAACGAGGTCACTATACCTCCACTATTTCAGATATCAGTTTAACGGTCAGTCCCATTGTTGGACCGACTATCAGTAAAGAATTTCAGTTCAGCTAACTCGACCTTCTGTGTCTTGTTCTATGTGACATTATTGTCCTTGTTTGGATACTTGTTATCATCAGATTATGCTTGTTTACAGCTTTATAAAAATGAACTGCATGTGTTCGACAAAGTAGTTGGTGTGGCCCGGTAGACGATGGGCTGCACGTTTCCATACCAGCATTGTTTGCTGAGCCCCTTTGGGGGCACCCATTTTCAGGTACCTGAAGTTTAAGAAGATCACCACACTGAGTGTAGGTGGGGTAGACCAAGCTTTGGGAGTCTACTATTAGTTAATTATTTTACTTCGGTATTTTACTTTGAGTTTGATTCCTAGTATCTCGGGTTGTATCTGTATTCCAGACCGTGACATTTGAGGATTGTATTTGGACTTAGCCTTGTTGGTCACAAGGGTGGCCAACGGCATTGTAATACCGCCCGGTTTGTATTTATTTCCGCTGCAGTTGTATTTTATTTGGGAGTGATCGCCGTTCAGTTCATTGGATTTCGGGTTGGGGTATTACAAAAATGGTATCAGAGCCAGACCCAGGTCGGTGTGCCAGTGTGGCCCGCGAGGGCGCTGGGCTCCCAAGGGGGGTGGAGTGTAATACCCTTAAGGTTTACCTCCCACATCGATTGGAGGGGAGAACGGACCACTCCTTATATGGGTGGGGATACCTCTCCTTGTTGTGAGGCCTTTTGGGGCTAGGAAACCCCAGGAACAAAACCGTGCGGCCTGTGTGCCAGAGCGGACAATATCACAACAGTGGGATACTGGGCTGTTACAGTTTGTAATACCCCAACCCGAAATCCAATGAACTGAACGACGATCACTCCCAAATAAAATACAACTGCAGCGGAAATAAATACAACAACCGGGCGGTATTACAATGCCGTTGGCCACCCTTGTGACCAACAAGGCTAAGTCCAAATACAATCCTCAAATGTCACGGTCTGGAATACAGATACAACCCGAGATACTAGGAATCAAACTCAAAGTAAAATACCGAAGTAAAATAATTAACTAATAGTAGACTCCCAAAGCTTGGTCTACCCCACCTACACTCAGTGTGGTGATCTTCTTAAACTTCAGGTACCTGAAAAATGGGGGTGCCCCCAAAGGGGCTCAGCAAACAATGCTGGTATGGAAAACGTGCAGCCCATCGTCTACCGGGCCACAACAACTACTTTGTCGAACACATGCAGTTCATTTTTATAAAGCTGTAAACAAGCATAGTCTGATAATAACAAGTATCCATACAAGGACAATAATGTCACATAGAACAAGACACAGAAGGTCGAGTTAGCTGAACTGAAATTCTTTACTGATAGTCGGTCCACACAATGGGACTGACCGTTATAACTGAATATCTGAAATAGTGGAGGTATAGTGACCTCGTTATAAAGAAAGGTTGGGTATAAAAACCCCAGGAGATAACGTAGTTAAACCCTGAACTGAATGGCGTGGGAAATAAGAACCCACTAGAGGAATAAAGTCTTCCTCGAACTGAAGGGCATTTGAATCCCGGAAGGAATAAAGTCTTCCTCCCAACTGAATGTTCCGTCGCGACGTAGTAGGAGACGACCTGAGACAGGTACAACTCCCGTAGCATGCATGGCCAGATCCAACTGGGCTCCTCAATCTCGAAGTATATAATTGTTAAGTGTCATATAAAGACGTTAAACAAGAACACAATGTGTATTGTCAATTATCACGTTTAGGATAATGACGTTTGTTATAAACTGAAGTTAGTGAGAGACTTGAGTACAAGTCCTCGGTATACTGAACCGCAGGTATTTAATCCACTGGTATAGTAGTGTTTGTATGCGTGGGACATACACGATGTAGTCAGCAACATTCACGCACATAAATAATACCACAGTGTGCAAGAGTAAAACAACAGTTTACATTAATTATCTTGGTCGTTATTTCAAACAACAGATAGCACACAAGCCGGTGTAATCCGTTAGAAAACAGGTTGCAAGAATCCCATACCGTTCACCGTAGACTGTACTTGTAATTCCCGGTCAACGTCTGGTCAAACAAGTCCTAGAATAGGATTAACTGAGAGGGTTAATTTATGTTACCCTTATATAATAATTCTATTGGATCTTTTAACAAATTTCATATTGTTATTTCATGTGAGGTTTATTTCTTTTAATCACCTCATGATTTAATGTATAACTTATTTGTTATCCTTTTGATTTATTTATAAATCCTTTAATGCACATATATGTGTTTATTGCATTTGTTGTTTATTTTATTTGTCTAGGTGACATAACAACTTATAATCTCTTAACTATATTTATATGTCATACATAGACATAAAATTCTTATAGTTTTATTATTCTCCTTTTAACCATAAATAATATTTATTGTTTATCTTTTAATTCCTTATAACCATGTAAGCCATAGTTCCAAATTCCATAATTCCTTTAACCAAAATTCTTTCTTCTAAATCCTCCAAATATCCATATAGGACCTATATTTATTCAAATCTAAATTCTTAAACTTGTATTTCGGTTATTTACAAAACAACCACATTAATTCATAAACTTTACACTTAAATTCTAATCTCTTTATATAACATAATTTTAATTCCTCATCTAATTAAATTACAAAACTACCACTAATCTTTTGGACATAACTTATAAATATTATAACTTTCAAGAATTACATCTTAGCCCCTCAAAATCTCGGCATATATTTATATACTTTCTATAATTGCAATTTAGCCACAAAATCTTATAATCTTTACATAATGTCTTATAAACTATAGTTTTAATTTTATTTCTCCATAAATGCCGAATATATATATATATATAAATTCTTAAATTACCAAACTAACCCCAAAGTAATTCGGCTATGTCATTTATTTTTCCTTAATTACAATTTCATCCCAAAACTTTATATTAGTATCTTAATAATTTATAATCTAAAGTCTAAATGTTTATTTCTTCAAAATTTCGAAAGTGAACTCAATGATTCTCTTAATTATCAATTCGCCCACTAAATATTTACAAACTTTCATATCAACTTTTATAAATTACATAATAGCCCAAAACTTTATAAAAAGTTATTTTAAGCTTGTTTAGATTATCTAAAATTCTTAAACTTAATTCCTAACCTTATATTATATTATAATTACACCAAATACCCCTTTAGCTCTCGGTTTTCACAATAAGTGCACCAAACTTTGTAAAAATTACATTTAAGCCACATAACTTATTTAATTAGTCATTTAAGCTTTAATAAAATATTTTTAACTCACCAAACTTTATGATATAAGTTTATATACCTAAGTAGGTCATTAATACCTATTTAACACTTAGGTAATTCGGCCATATTCATTTAGTGACCATATAGTATATAAAAGTGGATTTATATGTCATAATAAATGTACATAAATTCATATGAGTCATATAACTCATGTAAAAATTATTGTAATGTCTTATATTGATTCTTAGCTTAAAATAAAGCATTTTTGCCCTAGACTTTTCGGCCTTAATTAATTTGTAACATAAACAAATTCTATGACACAAAAATGTGTCTTAAGGTAAATATTTTCTATATATGTTATAGATTATTTTTGGCATATAAAACCATATAGTTTCGGTATTATTTAGCCTAGGAGATGTACATAATTTTTGTACAATTTTTAGAAGCTTAACAAAGCTTATAACATAAAGATTTACTTAGTAAACTTACTTCTTAACAAAGGTGGTTAAGTGCTTGAACTTCTTCTTGAATCTCCAAGCTTTCTCCTAGGTAAACTTGATGCTCCTCTTCGGTTTTATGCAAGAGGTGAAGGTGTTTAGGAGTTAGATCTTCAATAAAGATCTTAAGTAGATTTGTAAGTAGTTTTTCAAGAATTTACCTTAAGCTTTTTCTCCTTATATTTTCGTCACACCAAAGGTAGATGAAGAACAAACTTTCCTTCATGAAAATGAAGAAGAAAAGAGTTTTAGAAGAAGTAGAACTTGGTTACACATAAAAATGTGCTTTAAGGATTTACAAGCATTAAAACTACCTTAAGATAACCTTGAGATGCTCCTTGGTTTAATGTTGGTTTGGACAACCTCCTTGGAGAACTAATTGATGTCGAACACTTGTTGTTAAGCTAGGAAGAGTTTTGCTTCAAGGCTTGACAAGAATTGCTAAGAAATTACCTTAAAGATGAAGATAGAAGTTACATCTCCATTAATGGACTTAAGAGCTTCAAAGGAAGAAGATGAAGCTTAGAAGAGAGAGGAGAGAGCTTACCAAATTCGTAGGTGTGGAGTGCAAGAGGGGAAATGACACTAAACTTACGTATAAGGTAAGAGAGTGCCTTAGAATTTGATTTTTGTTTTGTTAATTTTTAATGTCAAATGACTATACTTTTTCCTTAGTTTATTACATGGTTTATTGGCTTAATAAATGCCCATGTTCTCTGCATAATTTCGGACATGTGGTGTGTGACAAGGCAAGAGTTGGAAAGAAGATGATTGTGAGCTAGAAGACAAGGTAATTTAGGTAAGTTATTCTTTTGATTTTTCTAAGTTAGGCTTGTCTTCTTCCTCCCTTGTAGAGTCACGAATTCAAGGGTCAAATGGGGTGTCTTAATTGACATTGAAGAGCCAAGGACAAGCATGTTAGGTCACATGGAAAAGAAGGAATCTAGAAAAGTGAATTCTAGATCCACTTTTTACTTTTTCTCATTTGTTTTTGTTCTAGCTCACATGGCCTTATTCCATGGCCTAATTTCGACATATTGCTGGTCAAATGAGACCTACATACTTAGACATTAAGTAATATAACACATGGGAAGGTGAGTCACCATGTTCTATGCTTTTTATAAACTTTTAATGCAATTTTTATACTAGTTTTTGCTCTCAAAATCGGCCCCTATAGAGAGTCTTGTTGACTAGTCACACCAACTGATTTAGAAGGTCATTTTAACCCTTTTTAATATTACCAATTCGTGGTATGTCAAAAACTACAAGGCAATTGCGTAAAACGCGTTTTCGTGACACCCGAAGGTGTGTTTTTGTGCTCTAAGGAAATTTTGGGAAACAAATTGTTTTTATGAGTTCCAAGTGTTTGTAAACACTTATTATAGTAATTAAACATATATTAAGATGTTACATTGGGTTATATGAGGTTATATCAACCCATGACATAATTTACGGGCCATCGGGACACACCCGGGCAAAAAGGAGCGTTAAGAAATCCTCCTGTGGTTTTTGTTGAATTTTGATGAACCACTTCGTGGGTTATCTTTAGAATGGTAAATAATGATATTAGGAACTCTAGGAATTAATTTTATAGGAGTTCGTGCCACCTCGGCACTCCTCCGAGCTTTTCTTGCTTTAAGGGGCGCGCGTGAGCACTCCCGAGCGTTTTGCGTATTTGACTGAATATAGCTTAGGGAATATATTTATTATTCATATGATGAGTGTATGACCATTTGGTTTGAGTTTTAGAAGGTCATACAAGGTCATGCTTGATCACATGTTTCTAAGGCGTTTTAGCGTTTATGGTGAAATGACTATTTTTACGTAACGTTTTCATGCATGGGTTTGCATGCGTACGTGAACTGATTTATGTTTGGATTATATTCCAATAAATAATGATTTAATAATATTATTTAGATTTGGGGTATTTCAATCTACCCCCCTTAAAAAAGGACTTCGCCCGAAGTCCATATTTAAGTATAAGGTTGTGGGGGAATCGAGTTCCACTAAGTATCCACAACTCAATCTAATTTTTAGGGATCAAGTCCCAAGTCTCTATATCCCTAAGTTCATAGTGTATATCAAGTACAACAGAAATACTTGGAATGTCATAACATATACTTGCAGTGTAAAGCAAGGCAGTGAACACAATCACTTTTCATTTCGAATGGTGCAACGTAGTGCATATAATATTTCCATTGTAGTGTAATGAAGTACACACAATCAGTAGAAGTACAAGGTACATTCAAACACAGTGTTACACAAGAACACATACAAGACAAGGTGTCACTAAAATGCACAAAAGTGCAACAACTGAAATGCACAAAAGTGCAACAACTGAAATGCACAAGGACGAGGTAAACAGACCTCCGCTGTCAGTTGTCACAAGGACGAGGTAAACAGACCTCCGCTGTCAGTTGTCCAGATGGACGAGGTATAGCAGACCTCCGCTGCCACCGACCCGTTCTCGGTCATCGATGAAAAGTGTGTGCACCACTTAATAGAAATAATCCATACTCCATACCAAGAATAACACTTTCCCATATTCCCATTAGATCACTAACTACCCAGAGCAATACCAAAATACTCAGTCCTACAGAGTGCAGAAGCGTAAACCCTAAGCAGCCAATGTCTAACGGGGTACCAAATAGAAGAAATCAATACCCATGTAAGTTTCACATTCAAGGCTCAGTTAGTCACACAAGCTGAGTTAGTTATACAACCATGCCCTTTTAGAAATTCCTCTTACAGTCAGTTAGCGTTTTCCAAAACATTCCACAAGACAAACAGCAACAATATCGGAGTACGAGAAATCGTACAAAACATTCCATAAAGTCCAAAACACGTCAAGGTGAGTACGAGAAATCGTACAAAACATTCCATAAAGTCCAAAACACGTCAAGCTGAGCACGAGAAATCGTACAAAACATTCCATAAAGTCCAAAACACAACAAGCTGAGTACGAGAAATCGTACCTGGATAACGCTGTAGCAGTTCTAGTCAACTTGCGCAAACAATCAACAGTACTCTGAAGAATATTAAAGGCAGTCTATCATCAATCACCCGTAGCCTACGTTAAGCTTAAATAAACTCCTCACTCTTACTTCTAAGTCCCAATTGTCTTTTAAGCCCTCACTTAAATGTTATGTATAACCTTTGACTTGTCTGAGAATGTTGTATTACTCAAGGTTGTAAGACCAAGGAATGTATTTTATTAACACTTGTTAATTGTTCCACCCTCATCCACTTTATTCATATTTAACCACAATCCTCACATTCAAGACTTTTGAGACCTTTATAACACAAATGTGTTTACATTATATAATTAAATCTAAGAATTCCAATAGTAATCTTAAGCTGAATACCTTTATTCTTAATTTAGAATAAACATTGTATTATGACCTATGATGGATTCATCCCATAATACTATACTATTATTTCGCAATGTAATGATTATGCATCTTATCAATATTTACTAGATAATCCATTGTGATTAAGTTTTCCCCTTAACTTAATTAAGATCTACATCTTGTATATTGGAACCATAGTGTTGTAGACGCATTATATCATAACCTAATTGAGTTACTAACTCATTTATCTTATCTTTAGTCCATAAATAGTTTTTATTACATCCAGCTAATAATATTGACATAAGATGTTAAATTACTTTTCATCTTGAAACAACTATACTATAGTTAACTTAGACTTATCGAACTCTTACATTTAGTATTCACAAGGTACATTATTTTCTTAATTATTACCTATATAATAAGGTGTTTAAATATAACCTTTTATGTATCCTTACTTACCTTTAATCTCCTAAATATTTTATTTTTACACCCATTCACTCTATAGACTATGTATAATCCTTTTGTACTAAACTTCAATAAACTTAAGCCTTAAATATGTTTTAAATTGTTTCACAAAACCTAAGGTTTCAAAGGAACTTAATAAATTAATTTCCTTTATTGTATTTAGGATGGACAATATATCTACATAGAGTAGTATTTATCAAAGAATTAAATTCTGGTTCGCAAGCGAAATTGTTAATTATTTAATAAGATAAACCATTATGAAAATTCTCATATTTTGTATTCAAAACAACATATCATTATTTCCCATTACCGTAAAGTATATCAATATAATATCTTATGTAACTTAGTTTTATCTAATAAAAGGTTCAAAGGTTTTAAGTATCAAATTCCTATTTATAAACCTTCTATAAATTCTAACTGCTAAATACCTCACTTAATTGTAAACTCACATCCTAAGTATTGGTAATAAATGTTATAAATGTATTACATATGGCTTATCTAATGCCAAGAAACTTAAGGATTATTATTTAGATAAATTTCCAAATCATAGTTTAATATAGTTTTATATCATAACCCTTTTAATGATTTTATCTTAAAACATTAAGTTATATTCCAATACCATAAATGTTAAGAAATGATTAAATCTACTTACTAATCCACCTCACATTTAGATGTAAAAGTATTTTACTTATTTATATGGTTTACATATTAAGAATATTTAGATGTAATCATACTACATTTGTTTATCATTAATTATAGAATAAGATCTATTTGTGCAACATTTTATGTAATCTAAACACAATTTTTCCTAAGTTTTAACTTATTAATCACTTAATCCCAATTTTAGATTTACATCCTGGTTACTGACAAATAATACTATACATGCATTCTAATATGGTTATAATAAACCTTAGAAACTCAAAGGTAATTCTTAAGCCTAATACATAACTCATATTTATACCCACCTCATATAATTTCTTCATGTATTATGTAGAGAGTTTAGTTTAACATATTAATTCCTTCGTATATTTTCCTATAAGGTATTTAATTTATTATGTTTACTGTGTTAATATATTTATATATACTAGGATTTGTACAAAAAATTATTATGTAGTTTTATTCATTTAATTCTTTATATTAACTTTTACACACACCTACATCAAAAATATGGTTATAAATATAAAGTATTTCCTTGGTTTCAATTAAGTATATTAACTACCATATTATAGTTAATATAAGTGTAGATTAATTTAGCTCCTTGATTTAACCTAAGTTACTATTTTTTCTTTTACATATATGTGTAAATATATATATATATTATATATATTCCTTAGTTTAATTAAAAATTAACTCCCATATAATATAGTAAATAAAATGTAGGATAATTAAATTCTTTAATTTATATAAGTTTCTACTTAAGTAAGTATATATACATATATGTATATAATTTCACTTCTCTTAAAAGCTAATACAAAAACATTTATAAACTTACTGTTATAAAATGTTAATTTAGTTCCCCCTTATTTTCCCAAGCTTAAAAGTAATTAACAAACCTTACTTTAATTTTTGGTTACATTAAAACTTATATTATAGGCTATTCTTATGAAAACTCATAAACACATTTTTTAAAACCTTTTACCATTGCCCAAAAATTCCCAAATTTAATATACAGTAACTATAACATTTTAGACATATTACAAAATTTTTATTTCATAAAAATATCTTTTTAGTTTAGCCAAATAATTCCAGAAAACCCGTAACTTGTAAAAATCATAACTTATGTTTAAAGACTCCAAACCATAATATTTTACATCAAAATAAACTAGATAAAATAAGGAATCTATGGTTAAAATTTCAAGTCAAAATACATTCGGGAAGATATTTAAATTAACCCAACAAGTTAGGACTATTTACTAGAATTTATAAAAACTTAATCTGAAACGTTTTAATCTTAGCCGTCCAAATCTCTTAACTAAGATCCGACGGACGCTGAACGACGAGTTCATCCGCGATTCGACTATGGACTTCGAGTACTAATTCACGTTTTTCTCACAATCTACAGAACGAAATCGAGTGATTCTTGTTTATATGGATTCGTAATCAAATTTCGGTTCTATTAGTATCAATTTCCCCAATTATAATGCAGAGTTCATCAGGTTTCGATTCTGGTAAGTCGACTTAGGGTTTCAGAGGGTTTCAAGTTTTAATCTGTCAAATTATCTCAGTATAAAGCATAATAGATGAAATTGGTAAGTGGGTTTGGTCGACAATGCATAATCGGTTAGCATCATCGGAAGAATTTGAAAGGAACTCACCGGAAATTGCAAGAACGGGGCAAATAGGCTTCGGTTTTCTGGAAACACATTCGAACCTTGCCTGTTCGAGTAGTCAACTTCGAAGCACTATAAGTTTCAGTACAGATTGAGTTAGGCTATGTGTAAGGGCTCATTGGAAAGATCAAACTTAGATCTACGTATTGATAGCAAGAACTAATCCTAACTCGCATCACACAGAAAGAATTAAAGTCTCAAATCACGAGTTTACCGCTCTGTTTCGGTGTTATTTTATGTGCTTTGAAACCGAAACTTTAGACCTCTTTCCCTTCCAATCGGTTGAGAATTGGCTTAGACCATAAACATGAAAGTTTTAGAGGAATTAGAGTTCTTCAAAACGAGCTAAAGAACATGGAATTTGGATGAGTAACGAAGAAGTTATGGCTGATCGAAGTTACCTGATTCGAAGAGAAAACTGGAATTGCAGTTTCGGTTTTTGCAGGGTGGCTACTTTGACTCGATTTTCCGGTTGACTAAGAAGGATTTAGGGTTTGTATGAGTAATGGTTGGAAAGAGGAATTGTAGGAGAAGAGAATAGTGAAGACGGCATGGAAAAATATTGAGAGATGTGAAAGTTATAGCCGTCTAAAGTTAAGGCAAAATCGGTTCCGAAAATCGTGGAGATAAAATCTATCAAAGTGTGGGCGCGTGTGAGCTTGACACGTGGCAGATTTTAAAATTTTGGCTCTAAACTTCATTCTATCATAACTTTGGCTAGGATGATCCGTTTTTGACGTTCTTTTTATCGATCTTCATGGTTTTCCATAACCTATTTATTGGTATAGGTTTTATGACCTGGTTTGACCATTCTCAAAAAGTCAACTCTAGCAAGGCTTAATAAGCTTTAAGGTTTCTAGAATTTTATATTGACTTTTATGTTTTAAAACAATGTTCCAACACTTCCTAAAATCTTTATAATATATTTGGAGTGTTTAGAAATTTTCCCAAGATTTATTGGCTTATGAATCTTATTATTAAATTCATAATACTATATAATAATGTATAATAATTAGGGTTAAATAGGAGAAAACCCCTAAATAAATTTCACAATTCCATATAATAATTTAATATTCATAACTCCATATAATAATTTAATACTTAATAGTATTATTAAAGGTTTAATAAAAGAAATCCCTTAAATTAATTTAAATTAATTTAGGGGTATTTCAGGTACATTTCTACATTCAAGGCTACAAGCCTTATACCAATCTCTACTATCTACATTCTGATTCTAGCTATCTAAGTATAGCCACCGGTCTCTTACCTCGACCACATCCACTTCGGGTACCTGCACACTAAAAATGGTGCCCCAAGGGGCTCAGCTTACGCTGAATATGATAACCGCATACCCCGCATACTAGCGAGGGTACGCCAACCATTTGGTCGAATACATGGAATTCATTTTACAAGTACATACATACATACATGCTTCATTCTCAATACCAAAGTACAACACAAGGAATACATTCATACACTGCAATACATACAAGGAATGCGATACAAGTCACCCATTACATACTTACTGTTACTCAATATACGCATACTCGATACATACACAATTCTTACTCAATACATACACAATGCCCAATACTTTGTTAGCTTCATTTGTCCACCCGGGTTAATCGGGTGGAGATTATTCTTTTACTCGGGGTCAGTGACTTACACCAGCCAAGACCATTACTCATACAATACTTACTTTACTTACTACTTACTCAAGTCAAGTCGTCGGGACCTCCGGCCCGGGACTACTCTATCCCACCACTGGGATTTACTTGGTTCACTAATCCAGGATGCTACCCATTTAAGGGGTTTGGGCCATGGACCAGCTTAAGAACCAGGAATCGGATCCAGCCTCTTGTGTCTCCTCATCCTCACGCGTGGCCAAAGCTATATCGGACTTCTACTCATTCCAATTTACTCGATACTTATGTTAGGAGTTAGGTAGTTAGGAATTAGTTGAAGTCATTCACATTCAAGCCACATACACCAATACATTGCTCACATATACATCCATACGAAATACAATACATTACACCAATACACTACAAGATACATATACATCCATCCTCATTCATTCATTTCATGAATTATACAAACTAAATGTTCAAGACAGAATAGCAAGAACAAATATAACAAGCACAAGTAAGTGCATTAATGTCCGATTCATGCATTTATCTTATTTAGGTGATCAAATAAGCACACAAATCGGGGTAACCAGGTTAGGATACAAGGCATGAAGAAATCATACCTTTTACTGGAATTTACTTTACCGGGTGTCTCCTTGTTCCTTAGTCCTTACTTGTTCCTCGAGTCCTAGTCTCGAACCAATGACTACATGCCAAATGGTTCAATTAATACTAAGTATTACAATACATACATAGTTACTACTCCCATACTTACCCCGTTATCCCGTTGTTTCGGTTTAACTTAATGTCCTTAAACTTACAACTTGTTTAATCACTTCTTATACTTGCTTACACTTCTTAGGGCCTTTAATTGTCACCAAACAAGGCCTTAACAACTTCTAAAACCATTACCAATAAATCCCCCATCATTTAAACCCTAAAAATCACATTCTGCAAGTTTTTAGGGGTGGTCCGGGACTTGGTCCGCACCCAAGGTCCCAGACCATACAAGAACAATACTCTCGGCTGATTTTCATTATTGGTCCGGGACTTGGTCTTGGACTAAGGTCCCGTACCACACCCTGTGTTGAGTCTTGAACTGATTTTTAATGCGGTCCGGGACTTGGTACATATCCTAAGTCCCGGACCCTGCTAAAAAATGCTACTTAGTGGATTTTTCAATCCTTAATCAACCCTTAATCCACCTCCAATCATTCCATAATCTTTCCACATGTTTTGTACATATTTAAACACACTAAAACACTCACACTAGTAGAAAAAGACCCTACCGCAGCGGTTCTTTCAAAGAACCGCTGCAGTAGACCTTTTTTTTTTTAAAAAAAAGCGACCTATCCCAGCGGTTCTTACGAAGAACCGCTGCAATAGGTTATTTTTTTTTTGTTTTTTCCATTCCACCCTACAATTCTACCACACACACCCAAAATCAATCAAACCTGTTAAGACATAGCAATTAACAATGCCACCACAATGCGGCATTAGATCAACCATTTCACCATTTAAATAGCCACCAAACCTATTTACGGGCAATAATCCACTTACATTTACAAATTTGAGCAAATTAATCAAACATCTACAAAATCTTTACAAAAACGACAATTGTTTCATGAGAATTTCAAAATCATCCTACTCAATCCTACCAAACCCTAGAAGCAACATACATTAACGCTCATGAATTGTGCCCATTCTTCGAGTACCTCAGTTATATGTCCTTCGTTGTAACCGTCTACCAACTCTTCAAAAGCCTTGGAATTAGCACAAAAAGAAATATGATTAGTTGCTAATAATACTTTGAGTTTAAGAATCAATGTTAAAAATTATCTACAAAACCAAAATATTTCGAGAATGCTACTTACCAGGTCTAGAGACTTCTCTGGCAAGAGTCTCGGTCCCGCTTTCAAGTCCTCATAAACCGAATGACATAGTAGCCACATTCCGAACCTCCCGGCTGCTGTGGACACTGCACATGTATATGCGTACATATTCAAAATCGATTTAACACATAAATTATAATACTGTTCCTATTTTAAAACTAATGAACATACTACAAAATTTGAATAAGGACTACAAAAATACCTTGACTACATTCCACGGAATCTTCTTAAATCTCTCTCCTTGGACTTGCGTCATTACAGATACAAAGGCACTAGAATTCATACGCACAGATAAAGTAAAAGTTATCAACCGGATGATTAAGAAATAACTAAAAATTGATAATTAATCAAGTTAAGTAAATTCATCACCTCATCAACATGTTATATATAGTGGCCTCTTGGGACGCAGAGATGCTGAGTCAAGCTGCAGGACTCTTGGGCTTTTTATACATAGAACGAGCAAAGACCAGTGTCGGCTGTTCATAGATTACAATACAGGCATAACTTAATTCAATCAATTACATAATACAAATATCATAATTTTTAAACTAACTTAACATTAGATAACATTCTTACCCTTGATGAAGAGTCAGCATTATGTAAGATTTATCTGCAACTGCACACGCATGTATCACATTCGACAAATACTGGACCAACGCTTCGGGTCAAATCCCATATTAGCTTCGGAACAGTAGTCGGGGCATAGGAACCCGAAACTACTATTCTCATGTACTTGGACCGCCTTGTCATCAATAAACCTGCACAATATAAAGAAAAAATATGAATTAAATTTTCAAATATACAGAGTAAAATGTGTACAACGTATGCTAATTACTCACATGCAAGCCGATTTGAGAATCGACGCACTCAACCAATCCTTCGTGAACAACTCCACAAAATCAGTAAGATAGATTTCAAAACTCTGAGCGCCTCTATAGTGAAAAAGATCCGGTCTTGGTTCCATTGTAACCGAATCTCTTCCTGGCGGCGTCATCAAGTGTGGAGTGCAACAGTTTCAGCATGGGGGTAAGGCATTCAGAACCGCCGGTCGTAACAAATTCGATCTCATCACAACTCTAGTCGCGGATGCCATTGATTAGCTGGTGCAACAACAACTCTCTTCCTTTTGCCTTATCAGAATTTGATTGAATGTGTTCCTAATATATTAATTTAATAAGTATAAGTTTCTACTCTAGGATATGTTAAAGAATAAGTTTTTTTCATGGGGTTACCTGCTGCTCCCCAAGCCTAATCAATCTACAGGGCCACTGTACTGAATTGGATTCAGCTTGACGAAGGGTGGATATGTCTGCACTGGGCACCGGTATCTGACAATCCACGTAAGCAGGCGCGTAACCTTTAACAACCACCCGGGCATGGTACTCTCGGAGCGCTGTATTCCTCACGGTGTCTCCAGCCAAGACTTGAAAAGTTTTCCCCACCCTACTTCGACTTCGTCAACGCCAACACTTGGAACAATGTGCAGTCAATTGGTGCTAAATTTTCAAAATTAAAGATTTTAGATGCACATAAACAAGTGTATAATTTGTTTTTTTTTTGTATTTGTAGTTAACATGTTGTTCTAACCTTGAGAGATGAATATGGAAATGGGTTGACGGAGTGAACACTACTGGGAGGCACTGCTGCGGGCTCTGATGCTTGTGCCTGATCTGGCGGTCTAGAAACCTCCTGACTCATCCTCTCAGAGCGCATCATCTCCATAGCTTCAGCGATTGACTGTCGAAATTCATTTCGTAGTCGCTGCTCGAGCTCCGCATTCTGGCGTAAGTGCTCCTCATATGTAATGCTCCCGGCAGGACAGTGTCTCGACCAGGATTACCGAAGGCTTGGCGTATACCGACATGACCACCTGTAACACCCCATCCAACATTAACACACTTACAATAAACTGCAGCGGAAAAACAGACTTCATCACATTACTTAACTCGTTGGTGTTACACGCCGTTAACCACCCACGTGGCTAACAAGGCTATTACATATACATTGTACCGGTCTGATGGACTAGATTCCCGAGCGACTACACATTATTGACCCTTCCATTAACAATAGAAACAACATACACCTTCAAACTGTACCGAGTATTCAGAAACTAATGCCGATAACAATTTCGGTCTTAGTACACCTACTGTATATATACAACTTAAACAATTACCCATGTACAACGACTACCCCGTCCTACTCTCCAACGGCTTCCAGCTCCTTGAACCTGAAATAGGAAAAGAAGAGAAAGGGTGGCCCCCAAGGGGCTCAGCACCTTTGCTGATATGGTAATCCGCAGCCCACTTGCTACCGGGCCACACACAACTAATTGTCGTCTTAACATGCGGTTGATTTATTTAAATCATGCATGTAACTATAAACACACAACACATAACATTTCGCCTCGAGGGGCTCAACAAACAAGATACATCCTCATTGATAAGTCACTCATGGTATTCATTACCCCTAGAGTGTTTCTCCTCTAATGGAGCTACTTCCTTAATAGACGACAACTACCCATTAATCGGGTTATCCTTAAACGCCTCTTATCACAAACTGGGATTCATATCCATGATCCACATACTCCACAATTTACAACGTATAACATACATCACATAACAACACATAACAACACTTTTCACGTTTCAACGTGCACATAACAATATCGCAATAGAAATTGCATTACATAACAACAACACATAACTAACGGGTGCGGTTCTCTTAGGAACCGACCCAAACATAGTTAATTCACTGGTGAGCCTAGAGAATGATGTCACCCCCATGGTAAGCTCGTTATACAACACTCATTACCGTCCTAATAGTTGGACGAGTGACTTAAGTTAAGATGGTTCGGGTTTTGTGGCCCGAACACACCACACAAACACATGTTCCCCCTAAACTGATCATAAGTCAGAATAGCTAAGCTTTGGAATAAGCTAATGGGAGGTCATAACCCGTGAGGGAAACAACCATAACAGAGAGAAGGGTAAGGCTAAAAAGGATACCCACTCCCAAACAACGCGCGACCGGCCAAACCGGATTCCTCACCACTGTTAGTACATACTTACTTTTAGATATTAGTTAGAACCCCACTATGGAGCCTATCACATGACAACACATACAGTATTACAACTGGGTTAAACACACAAGGGAGATCCCTACATTCACATACACATATCACACAATTAACACACGCATAGCCGTGGTTAGAACGTCCCATGGTTCGGGTCGTTTAATCCGAATACCGAACTCTCATGTGATCCTAGACTCAGTTAACTAAGGTTAACACTTCCGAGGTTAAATGGTATCGGAGTTGAACACGCCACATAAATGAATTACTGTAAACTCATTACATGTTTTATCTTACAACGTGGCAAACATACAGAAAAACACATTGGCATACAAGCCGGTGTAATCCGATAGGACACAGGTTGCAAGAAAACCATACCTGTCACCGGAGTCCACTTTATCATGTCCACTTATGTTCCTCGAGCAATTCTCGAACAACTGATAACATTACATGTACTTTTATTAACATCGGGGTAACATGGTTGTTTAAAGTCTAATGCTTATATCTTATCCCCGTTAACTTAGTTAAATAACACATTTTAACTTATTTTACCTTTACATTTTAATACAACTTTTCCCTCACTAAATTGTCATTATTACTCACTCAACATGTCCTTAACAATCTATAACATCATTACTTAATAATCCCCTCATTACATTTCATTTTATAACCTTAAACATTTAATCATTACTTAACTTAATCTCTTAAGTCCTTTTATAATTATTTTTCTAATCACCAATACTCTCTTAATGGCATACCACTAATACCACTTAACATTCTTAAAATTTAATTTTTTTAAGGTCCGACCGACCCACCGACCGACCCACCCCTGGGTAGGTCGGCTGCAGAGATCATCTAAGTTCACAGTTTCTGCCCGACCGACCCAGACTGGGGTCGGTCCCCTGGGTAGGTCGGCTGCAGAAACTTCCTAAGAATTGTCCAAATTGTTCCAAACTTTTCCTTAAGTCTCCCAATGTGTTGCAACACCATATGGCACACTAAATACTTCATATAACATCCATTAAACTCAAGTTCTTACTCATTTCTAAACTCTTCAAACATCTACTCATTTCCTTGTAAAATTCCTTAACACTTATAACATTTTTCCCTAAGTTCCTAAGTGGTGGTTTATACTTATGATAACAACTAACTAAAATGTTTTCTCACCACCATCACATCTACTCCAAGCATCATTCCTCACAAACACCTCCATTACACAACTCCTCCTATATCCTCAAGTTTACACTTAGATCTTCACAAGGCATCACTTTTCCTTTGTTTACCTAAACTTTAACAAGACCTAATACTTCACATATCATAACCTTGGTGTGTATAAAACACTCATTTGATTTCTAAATCCTCTAAGATTGTGCCCAAGGCATCTTAACACTTAAGAACACCTTAATTCACCATCTTCACACTCAACCATTCCTAGCACCTTCTAGGTCATAAAATCTCATTACAACACATGAACTCCTTTGTTCATCAACTAAATTTTGCCATAGCTTCTCTTGTATATTCTCACATCCAAACACTTAGGTTTTTACCTTATTCCATTCAAGAACACCTAAAATCCATCAAGAACTTCCTCACACACAAAACTTCACCAAATTTACACTACATCACAATATACTGCATAAACTTAAATTGCTTGGCACTTAGGCCCTTAAATAACATAAACCATAAACACTGAATTTCCACATTTAAATGCCTTCAACCTGCGAATACACACAACAATGCTCCCATGTCCTTTTAGTCCACCTTGTGGATAGTTTCCTAGCTCATTTTTCCATTGGCTCTTTAGGTTATTTATTAAGCAAATATAGCTCAATTCCCTAGTATAATAAACCACATTAAGAGAGGTTATTTACCTCTTTGTTTTCCAAGTTTTCTCACTTGTTTTCTCTTGTTTTTCTTGATTGAAAATCGGCAAGGAGCTTTTATCACTTGTCAAACTTCTAACCAATATACATATAAGGGTAATGAGCATTAAGTTTTATACTCAAACTCATAATTAAACCCTAGGTTTACATAAGTGTCTTAAAACACTAAAATTGATGTTTACCTTTGGAATTTGAAAGAGAACTTGAACAAGTGGTAAGATAGGACTCCTCCTAGCCCTTTGAAGTTTGGATTAAGCTAAGAAGATAGCAAGGTAATGCACCATTGTAAGGTGAATTTTCGGTTATACAAGAAAATGAAAGGAAACTTAGTTCTTCTTTGATTTTCCTTACCTTGAAGCATAAGAGAATGACAAGGCATGAAAATATGGGCTCAAGCTCCTTCAATGGTGAATCTCCATGGCACCAAATTGAGTTCTTGAAGATTTGAAAAGAGGGAAATGAAGAGCTTGGCCTAACTAAGACAAAGGTAGTCTTGAAATTGCTTTTGGAGCATGGAATCATAAGTTACAAGTGAAAGAAGATGAAGAATGAGTGTGGACTGTAGCAAAATGAATTTGCTTGGGAGGATGAAGATAGGTGACGGTGGGAACCAAGGAGAAAGAAGAGAATGAGGTGAGAGAGTATACTTTGAAGATATTTATGTTAAAAGCAAAAGTAACCTTTTACTTACTTTTCTTTCTTTCTTTTAATTGGCTAGCCAAGTGTGATGACTCACACCCATAAAACCGTGCCCCCCTTACACATTAGAGATATTTATGGTCTTTGTTGACCAAATATTTGACTTATGTTGACTTATAACTTAAACTAGCACTATTTGAGTACTATTCACAAACTAAGGCACATATTTGTGAAATTTTTGATTTCCCATTGATATAGACTTCCAAATGTGATACTATATAGTACACATGTTAATTAAAGAGTAGTGATGGACATTTAGCCATTGAAAACTCATTTACAAGACAATTTTTCAAAAATGTGCTTTAAGGCTCCTTAAAGCACATTTTGTGTTTTAACTTGTTTTCAAGTTTGGTTTTCTTTGGTAATTGATTTAATATGTTCATTAACATATTTATAAGGTATAGATATGACCTTTAGGTCTTATACAAATTTATCCCAAGCTTAGAGCACATTTTTGCTCTTATTGACTTTAAGGTATTTATTTGTGTTTTGTTTGGTTTCATTGTCTACCAAAGTTTCCTAAGGACTTAATTAGCCTTATTAAATCATACTTGAATATTATAAGCCTTGGTAGGCTCTTTGGGTCCTAACCAAGTTCGCTCATAGCTTAGAGCATGTTTTTGCTCAAACTGTGTCTTAATGCTTTATTGCATTTTACTATGGTTTAAATTGTACACTGATGTTCCTAAGGCACTTTTAGCCTTTACATACCATAGTTTAATATTTAAACCATATATCAAGGTTTGGGGTATTTCAATCTACCCCCCTTAAAAGAACTTCGTCCTCGAAGTTCACATTTCCCACACATCATTAGATTAGAATACGGGGATTACTTACAGCCATAAAACTTCCATAACCAAACACACTTTACATCACAACCTCGGACTTAATGGTCCGGGCAACACATTCACATCCACACATAACATAACATATTCACATGATAACCTCGAACTCAATGGTCCGGGTATCTTAACAACACTTACACATACATAACAACCCCTTTGACTCACTGGTCTTGGGTAACATAACAACATTTAGACACATAGGTCCCGATAACATAACAGTCTTTAGACACATAGGTCTATGTAACACAACACATTTAGACTCATAGGTCTTGATAGCATACACTTTAGGAACTCAAGGTCAAAATAATATTTATTACACATACCACACAACATGTCATAGCATGTATAACAATCAAAAATATCCTTGATATACACTGTGATCCCGCAGAACCCGGTCGCGATGGACACCTTCCGTCCCCTTGCCTTTGGGAGATCAAAACAATCACTTAAATTTAAAATTTTTTCATTGAGAGGTTAAGTAAGAAGACTTTAATTATGTAAAGTATCTATCATCGTCTTATAAATACCAATTGAAAATCCTTTTGAAAACACACACAACTCCAAGTCCAACTTAAGCTCTTTGCTTCTTTTCTTAGCGTGGTTATTTGTGACCACTTATAGGGAGTTTCAAGAGTCATCCAACCCTGATGTGATCAGCATCAGTGTTGAACTATCCTTCCACCCCAATTTGTGTTCGGCTTCCCTTGATCACATGCAAATCAAGTTCCACCTCCCACTTCATTTTCAAGCATCAATTAAATCACTCATTTCCAATTTTCTATCTTTTAAATCATTCTAGTCATGATCATAACATCTCCAAGGGATAGAACTTCGTCTATCAGTATTTCCATGCACTTTAATGTTGTTACCTAGGGAATCTTATTCTCACTAGGTTCTATGTCAGTTTCGTATTCTTTCATGAATCACTATATAGTATATATATACATATATATTTTATCAAAATACAACACACCATTTCACATTTATACACTGTCGAGGCTTTTGTTCCCCGGGAGTTTCTCTACTCCCACACTTGTACTATCACACACAGCTGTTAACAAATACACACACTTATCACAATGGTATTCGCATCTTCTGTGCGCAATTACCACAATTAAACCATGAATGAATGTGTATGTTTACGTAACACACACACCAATCATCAAAACAATAATATAATTTTGTGCTATGCACAATATAAGTCACATACACTACGTATACTTGTACGGTAATATACACTAAGTGGTTTTGCGCTCTACCCCCCTTAAAAGGGATTACGCCCACGTAATCAATCACTAAACATTGGCTTTGTAACACCCCTACTACGCACATAACTATACTTGGAATCGCAGCGGAAAATAAACAACTAAACGGTAACTAAACGATTGGTGCTACAATGCCGTCAACCACCCATGTGGCTAACAAGGCTGAATAAATACAAATGTACCGGTCTGATGATCAGACTCCCGAGCATAGAACTAACAACCATATATATACATCAACATAATACCGAGTGTTTACAAAATCCTTCACTGTATACCATCACTGTAATCCATAACAAGTATATAATACGCCACGGGAGCACAGGCGCATCCCGGGCAAACATCCAAAAGTACTCCAAAAGTAAACTACTCTCTAGGATCTAGAGCCACTCTGCCTCTTCGATCCTCATCCTGCAATAAAAATATGGAGCCCCCGAGGGGGTCAGCACCTTTGCTGGTATGGCTAACGCGCAGCCCATCGGCTACCGGGATATGCGCAACCAATTGTCATGATGACATGATATTTTTTAAAACACACAACATATACATATATAACATAACACAGGTATTGTACACATCATAACACACATCACAAACATACAATTCCTTTTAGGAAGAGAGCCAACACAGTTAGTCCCCATTGAGAGCCTAGAGAATGTTGCCACGCTCATACTTAGCTCGTTACATAACTCGTTACCGTCCGGTTAGATTGAACGGTTAACTTAACACAAGGTGCCTCGGATATAGTGATCCAAGCACACCGAAACAAAACACATAGTATGCCCCTGTGGCCCGACGTGAGTCAGTAAAATAGCCTTGGTTAAGCTAAAGGGAAGGTTAGAAACCAAATTGGAAACTTAACCATAACATACAGAGAGAATCGAACCGGTTATGACATCGACTCCCATACTCACACGCGTGGCCGGAACAGACCGGACTCCTCACTTCCCCCGTTAGCCCTTGTTAGTAGTTCATCATTGAACACCACACATAATTCACAATCATAGGTCAAGTCTTGTTAGACCCACACAAGGGAAGAGAGAGTCACACTTAACAACATAATAATATTTAACAACTGTAAACTCTTTACATGGTTTAATCTTACAAAGTCATAAACACCCAGAAAAACAAACAACACACAAGCCGGTGTAAACCGGTAGGCAACAGACTGCAAGAAAACCATACCTCGGTCCTTGCCTTGACTGGTTTCCACCTTGGAAGAATCCTATACACATTAGTAACGTCGGTTAATTATTTATTTAACTTCACACTTACTAAGTATTTAACATGATTGTATGACATGTTTTAATGTCTACCTCACCCTAGGTTACCTTCATTATACACCCTAGGGTTAACTACATAAGTCACATTCTTTCCTGTTTTTTTTTTTTTTTTTACAAGTTTAGGTCCGACCGACCTTGTCGACCGAACTTGTCCAAGTTCGGTCGATTCCAGAACACATTTCCGTCAAAATTTTCTACTCCGACCGAACTTACCAAGTCCGGTCCTATGTTCGGCCTTTTCCCGAGAGTTTCTCCCTTTGTAAATTTAGCCCGACCGAACTTACCAAGTCCGGTCCTATGTTCGGTCTTTTCCAGTAACTCAATCCGTACTCAAAATACAGGCCCGACCGACCTTGCAAGTCCGGTCCCCAAGGTCGGCCTTTTCCAGAAGCCAATTCTCGTAGGGTAAACTGGGCTCGACCGAACTCGCAAGTTCGGTCGCAAGTTCGGTCTGCCCCAGACCTTTGTTTTCCTTTTCACATTCAACTCCAAACTTCACCCCATATAACCTAGTACCCCCTAACCTCATTTGGGCACTTTAAACACACCTTAAGACATCCTTAAACACTCATAAAACTCATTTTCTAATTCCTTAAGCCTTTACTTCTTTCTTTACAAAATTCCTAACACTTACAATGTTTTCTCCTAGTTTCCAAGTGGTGTTTCATACCTATGATGACTACTATCCCAAAATGCTTTCTCCTCCTCTTAACATCATCTTTTAAGCATTATCTCTCACAACTAATTCCTTATATCCATCTTAACAATTCTTTTCCAAGTTTACACTTTCTCCTTGTTACCAAAGTTTGCCTAGATATTTACCTAAGTCCCAAAGTGACTTTGGTACTCACTAAATCTTAAGATCATGTCTAAGTCCTTATTACACTCTAGAACACCAAGAACACTTTCTTACACAACTTCACCAAATTCACACCACATTACAATATAGTGCATAATTTAAATTGCATGGCACTTAGGCCCTTAAAATGCATGGCTCTTAGGCCCTTAAAGTGCTTAAATCATAAACACTGAATTTCCACAATATATATGCCTTTAACCTGCGATTACATACAACAAGATATATGTTATTTTACTAGTCTCCTTGAGAACATTTACTAGGTCATTTACCATGTGCTCTTTAGGTAGTTTTAATAAGCAATTATAGCTCATTTCTCCTAAGGCATTAAACAACATTAAGTTAGTAGATTTACCTCTTTTTCCAAACACTTCCTTCTTGTTTCCTTACAAAACCGTATGGTATTTTGATTCTTGTCAAGTTCTAACAATATACAACACATAATGAGTATTCAAGCTATAAGCTTCATCTCATTGTAAACCCTAATTTGACATTGTTTCAAAAACATTAATGTAGTTGTTTTACCTTGATCTTTGAAGAGAGTTTGAATATATAACAAGAGAGGACTCCACCTAGTCCATGAAGGTTGAAATGAAGCTAGAACAAAGTCACACAAAGAGCTATATCAATGTGTATTTTCGGTAAGGTAAAACAGGAGGAAATATGATTTTTCTTTGAGATTCCTTACCTAGAAGCAAAGGAGAGAATAATATGTCAAAATACAAGCTCAAGCTCCTTCAATGGTGGAACACCTTGGCACCGAAATGGAGCCTTGGAGTTTTGAGAAGATAGGAATGAAGAGCTTGATGAGAGGAAGAGATTGGTGGTCTTTGTTTTTGATTTGGACAAGTGAGCTAGATTTACAAGTGGTCAAAGTTGGAACTTCCATGGTGGTAGTAGTATTACCGAGAGAGAACAAGGAAGAAGGAAGAAGAGAGGTGTTTGCAAACCGTGGGAATGAAGGAAAGAAATGAGAATGAAGATAGAACTTGCTTTTAGGAGATATTTATGTTTATAAAGTAAAAAGTAAGTTTACTTAGTTTTCTTTACTTACTTATAATTAACTAGAGAGTGGTGAGTCACACACTTATAAAAACCGGCCCCCTTTATTAGTATGAGGGCATTTTAGTCTTTGTTTGTCAATTTAATTACTTAATACAACATATGTTATAAACTAGCTTATAAAAAGTACTATTCACCTAAACAAGGCACTTAGAAGTGAAATTTTTGATTTCCCACTAATATAGCCACCCAAATGTGATACTATATAGTAACATATATATTTAGAGTAATGATGGACATTAGCCATTCAAAACTCATTTACAAGACAATTTTTCAAAAACGTGCTTTAAGGACTTCTTAAAGCACATTTGTGTTTTAACTTGTTTCAAGCTGGTTTTTTGGTAAGGCTTTTAATAAGTATAGTATATAAATGAGGTCTTGGTAAGCTCATTAGGTCTTACTCAAGTTTATCCCAAGCTTAGAGCACATTTTAGCTCTTATTGAATTTAAAGACCTTTGTGTTTCCTTTGTTTAAATTTGTTTAGTAAGGTTTCTAAGATCTTTTTAGTCTTATTACACACCTATTTAGGTGTTTAAACAACATAACTAGGTTTGGGGTATTTCAATCTACCCCCTTTTAAAAGAACTTTGTCCCCAAAGTTCATACTTCCAACTTACTTAAACATTAGAACATGAGAACACATATTAACACAACTTCATATCACATTAACAACATTTACATCATATCGGACACATGGTCCAAACAACAAAACATCACAACATCATTCAGACTACTCAGCGGTCTGTAACATTAACAACAAGCAATCAACATGACAATACAACACAGACAAGTTATTCAAATACATGTCATATAATAACCGAAAAACGGATCTTACCCCCTTAAATAGGGGTACGCCCGTACCCTATACATACAAAACACTAAGAAGTAAACAACGAGGTACTTCGCCTTCATCTTATCTCCAGCTCCCAAGTGGCCTCCTCAACGTCCTGGTTGACCAGAGAAACCTTCACCAGTCTTCACAGACTTATGGCGAGTGTCTCGAGTCTTAGTATCAGAATCCGTACCGGAGTCTCCACTGATCGCATGGTCGGCTCTAAAGTTAGCCTTTCAGGCTGAAAAGCACAGAGACGGAGAGACATATACTCTTCAACTGGGAACAGGAAATACATCATGTACCTGCCCAGCTCGGGGGTAAATCAAGTCTATAAAGCTACCGGGCCGATCCGCTCCGTCACAACAAATGGAGCCCCACATACTTCGGGCTCATTGCCTTCTGGCCAAAACGAAATACTCCCTTCATGGGGGGTACTCTCAAAAAATACCTGATCGCCCACGGCGAACTCCAGGTCACGTCGGCGCACATTGCGTACGACTTCTGTCTATCCTGAGCGCTTTCATATTATCCTGATCTCCGGAACTTCTGCCTGAACTGCTCAAGATACTTCTGGTCCTATTAATGACCGTCTCACTCGACTCATCCCAGCATAATGGCGGCGGCATGGTCTACCGTACAATGCCTGGAAGGGAGACATCTGATCGAGCATGATAACTGTTGTTGTAGCTAAACTCGATCAGATGTAACTTATCAATCCGCTGTGTCTGAAAGTCAAGTGCACATGCACGTAGCCGATCCTCAAGTGTCTGTATGGTGCGCTCACTCTGACCATCGGTCTGGGTGAACGCCGTGCTCAATTTCAGTTCAGTACCCAATGCCTCTGTGTAGACTTCCAATATCGGGATTAAGAATCGGTATCTCTGTCGGATACTATCGTCTTTGGTACACCATGCTGTCTCAACCACCATTCATACACCCATAAGGAACAGTATCGAAACAATTCTGCCCCCAAACTTGCCACTTTCCAGGTGTCCTTATCGGATGAACGGATGACACGAGACACCCTTGGTCAGTCGGTCAACTACCACCCAAATCATATTCAGACCTCCCCTTGTAGGCGGAAGCCCTACTACGAAGTCCATAGATATGTCATGGAACTTCCACTCCGGCACTGGCATTGGCTGCACCATACCACCAGGCCGTCGGTGCTCAAACTTGACCTTCTGACAAGTGAGACACCTCAACACATAGTCATTCACATCCTTTTCATTCCAGCCCACCAGAATATCTTTTCATACCTTATACATCTTTGAAGCTCCGGGGTGAATCGAAGTAGTAGAACAGTGGGATTCACTCAATATGCGCTCCTTCAGCTCAGCGCTACTCCTGGGTATACACAATCTGCCATTAAGCCTAATCAGGTCATCATCGTGGAGTCTGAAGTCGTACTTCTGACCCTCGAATGTGCCATCAATAAGCTTCTGTCTAATCTCCATCATGTACTGATCCGTCATCTGAGCACTCCGCACCTCTTCAACCAAGCCAGTATGAGAGACTAGCGAATGGAGAGAGTGTGCTCGGCGACTCAATGCGTCAGCTACCACATTTGCCTTACCCTCCTTGTACTGTAAATTGATGTCATAATCATTCAGAAATTCAACCCACCTTCTTTGCCTCATGTTCAACTCCTTCTGAGTGAACAAGTACTTTAAACTCTTGTGGTCAGAATAGATCGTCACACTTACCCCATAAGTGATGTCGCCATATCTTCAGTGCGAAGACAATGGCCCCCAACTCTAAGTCGTGGGTAGGGTAGTTCTCCTCATGCTTCTTCAGCTGTCGGGAGGCGTAAGCCACGACCTTCCCGTGTTGCATCAACACACAACCCATACCCCTGCCTGATGCGTCGCAATAGACCTCAAAACCATCTGGACCGTCTGGTAATGTCAGAACCGGTGCAGATGTCAGAGCATCCTTGAGACTCGCGAAAGCTCTCTCACAGTCGACTGTCCACTCGAATGGTGCATCCTTCTTCATCAAGGAAGTCATCGGCTTCGAGACACTGGAGAAGTCCTTCACAAATCTCCTATAGTAACCTGCCAGACCGAGGAAGCTCCTGATGTCGGTAACTGTCTTCGGCCTAGGCCAGGTGCGCACTGCATCTATCTTTGCCGGATCAACAGCGATCCCGGCCTCAGAAATCACATGTCCAAGGAATGATACTTGGTTCAACCAAAATTCACACTTAGAAAATTTAGCATACAGCTGATTCTTTCTCAATTTGCAATACATCTCTCAGGTGGCTTTCATGCTCACCTCTCGATTTCGAATACACAAGTATGTCATCGATGAAGACTACCACTGATTTGTCCAACTGATCTTGGAACAAACGGTTCATTAAGTCCATGAACTTTGCTGGTGCATTTGACAAGCCAAACGGCATAACGGTGAACTCATAGTGCCCATACCTAGTTCTGAAAGCTGTCTTCTCGATATCACTGTCACGGATGGCAATCTGGTGATATCCGGAACGTAGGTCTATCTTGGAGAATACTGATGCTCCCCTAAGCTGATCAAATAGATCGTCGATGCGTGGTAAAGGGTAACGGTTCTTCACCGTAACAGCATTCAGCTCCCGATAATCAATACATAGGCGGAGGCTACCGTCCTTCTTCTTCACGAAGAGGACCGGCGCTCCCCATGGTGACACACTAGGGCGGATAAAGCCCTTGTCGAGTAGGTCTCTCAGCTGCTCCTTGAGCTCTGTCATCTCTGCTGGAGCCATACGGTAAGGTGCTTTCGCAATGGGTCCGGTGCCCGGAACAGATCAATCTCAAACTCAACCTCTCGTGCTGGCGGCATGCCCGGCAGTTCCTTAGGAAATACATCAGGAAACTCCGACACTACCGGCACATCTGGGCTAAACTCAGGGTCTCTCTCTATGTCCTGAACATAGCAGAGGTATACATCACTCCCTCGTCGTAACTCGTGATACATAGCCATGGCGGTGATGATCTGAGTCGAAGGCTCCCTGGGCCTCTGGCGGTAAGATATGGTAACCCCAGATGGACTCCGAAGAAGCAGTCGATGCTCGGCACACAAATTCTGCCCTTGTGCCGCTCCAACCAGTTCATCCCGACAATCACATCAAAGCCTAGCCGTCGAACTCTATCAAGTCGATCGGAAACTCTTCACCCCTGATTTGAACAATAGCACCTCGGTAGTAGCGGGTACATCGGATCCGCTCTTTCGACGGGAGAGTAACCACGAAGTCTGGCATCTCTTCACCATCTAACCCCAGCCTCTTCGCAAATGATAGCGAAATGAATGTGTGTGAGGCTCCAGAGTCGAACAAGATCGATGCATCCACGCCATTCACTGGAAAGGTACCGGTGAGGATGTGCCGCTCTTGCCGGCTTCTGCCTTATTGCAGACACTTAGTGTACCTCCCGTTCCGAGTGCACAGCCTAATTCATTGGCAAACTAATAAGTATTGGGTAACAACACGGTTTATATGATTCAAACAACTCCACTTTATTCATTAACACACTCCTTTTACAACATTCATTGGCTTATACTGTCGCCATGATTCACACTTACAACATCCTTAATACATACTGGTTATCACATAATTATACAAGGCTTAAAACTGTCTGAAGGTCAGGTTCAAACGTCCGGGTTTCATGTGTGTGGCATTGATCACTGCCGACGGTGCGGTATTCAGTTTGATCTTTCTGATGCCATGGTATAGCATCCTTGATTGCCCACCCATGATTAATACATCTCCCGATTTCAGCAGTAGCTTCTTCGCGAGGTCAGCACGCTTCTGCTCGCCATACACAAACACTGCGGTATCACCAATGGACCAAGACACCACGGGTACTCCCTTACTTAGAGACTCGGGTGACTCGTCCTTGTCTTGGTGTATACCTAACCGTCCACCTTTCTGGTAGAAGTTTACAATGCATAAATCTGCTTTTACACTTGGAATTGAATCCGCTTCAACTTGTTGAGCAATTCCCACGGCGTGGTTAACGACCGCATGGAACTCCTCTGGTATACTTGCTACTGTTGCTCCATCTTCAGCTCGTACTTCTTGATATGACTTGGTGTAAGGGTTCCAGTCCTTACCCATGCACATCATCTTCAATTGCATCCTTGCTCCGTTCGGGTATTCGGGTGTGTAAAACCCTCCTGGTTTTGCTCCAAGTTCGTCGCATCGTCTGATGATATGGATTGTGCCTCCGGTGTCAGGTATCCATTTAGAAGTATCATACCTGGCTGGATGACCTGACATTGCTCCAATGGAAAGTCGGTGATGTTGATGGTGGTTTCTCCAGGGTTCGGTGTGGGTGGGATTGGATAACATATATTGAAAGTTCCTTTAAGTTTAGAGTACTCTAATTAGGTAAATCTCACACTATACATTTATTTACTCACATGGTTGTTTATTTAAACTCACTCACACACATGCATGAAATGCGGTATGCAGACACTTATTTCATTAAAATTTAGGCGGTACCTGGTCTAGAAGAGGGCCCTGGCGCCTCAGACCGGTCCACCACATTCAGGGTGGCCTTGTTGGACCCCGACCCCTTCCCCTTCTGGGACTCCGTGTACCTCTGATCTGGGGGTGGCTGGTTCGCCGTCTTCTGGCCATCGGTGGTCGCAGTGGCCTTACCCTTCCATTGCCCCTTGGGCCTGAAGTTCCTACTGTTCGGGTTCTGCCAGCATTCATGGTCGCGGTGACCCATCTTCTTACAGTACCGGCACTGAACATCATTACCCTTGCAGTCCTTGCCGGGGTGGTCGCCGTTGCACCACTTGCAGTAATAGTGGCGCTCCGGTCCAGAGCCCGTGCTAGCTGCTATCACAATACACCATTAATACTTGTTTCACAACTTATTAACATATACTCTAACTTATTACACAGGATTAGACAATTACCCTTAGGTGGGTAAGAACGTAGGGGCTTGGCCGCATACGCATAGGTGAGCTGCAGAGGCTCCTCAGCAGTGGTGGTCTGGGTCTGGCCCTTGCCACCTTGTTGCTGTCCTTTCTGGGACTGGGGGTATGACTTCTTCTTCTTCCCTCCCCACTGCCCTTGCGTGCCTTGGCCCTCGTTCTGAGCCTTGCGCTTGAGCGCACTCTCCTCGTCCCTCAGACGGACGGTGATCTCCACAATAGCAGCGGCATGATAGCACTCCTATATTTAGGGTGTCAGTTATGCCCCGCCAAATAAACTCACATCACATTAACACATTGTACACACTTATTCACATTACACTGTAAGTTCCTTTACCTGCAAGGTGGTATATCCAGTAGGCCCCATGCCGTAGCGTAGGCGATAGTTCAGTCCGTTGTAAAAACGGTTCACAAGGATCCGGTCTGAGTAACCCAGATCCGGTAGCAGGTGGATAAGTCCGATGAAGGCTGAGTAGTACTCATCTACCGTCATCTTATCCCCTTGTCTCAGGTTGTCCAACTCCAGGCGCTTGGCCTCTTGCACATGTATAGGGTAGTATTTGGCTCGCAGCAGAGCCGTGTACTCCCTCCACTGGAACGTCGGATCAGCAACTCTACCCTCGCGCACAAGCTTCCACCAGTTTTGTGCCGAGCCTTCAAGTAGTAAGCAGCAAGTCGTACCTTGACCTGCTCAGGTGGTGCTAGGGTTTCGAAGGCGGTCTCCATCTCGGAGATGTATGCCTCGAGCTTACGGGGATCGGTCTCCCCACTGAATGAGGGCGGCCTCAGATCAGCCAACGCCTTGACCCAATTGGTCTCTCGTGGCGGTGGTGGTGGTGGCTGAACTCCAGGCTGTGCCCTTGCTGTATAGCAGCAACTAATCGGGTACCAACTGGGCTACGGCGGCTGCAACTGCCTCAGCCATGGTCTGTGCCGTAGTATCTCCATCCTGGTCACCCATACCTCCAGTACCGCGCCCGCGGCCTCTACCTCGTGGTCTACCTGCCATCTGTATTATATGAACATCTCATTAGCATTATGCTTGCACACTTATCGGTCCGATGGTTAACTCTTCCCGACAATAAGGTATCTCCACACTTAGTTAGTGGTCAACCTTTCCAAATATGTTCACTTAGGTATCTGTAGTTAGGTTTCCTAACTCGGTATATCCCTAAGCTCGGTATTCTAGTCATCAGAGCGATACTTCGCTCTGATACCACTTTTTGTAACACCCCTACTACGCACATAACTATACTTGGAATCGCAGCGGAAAATAAACAACTAAACGGTAACTAAACGATTGGTGCTACAATGCCGTCAACCACCCACGTGGCTAACAAGGCTGAATAAATACAAATGTACCGGTCTGATGATCAGACTCCCGAGCATAGAACTAACAACCATATATATACATCAACATAATACCGAGTGTTTACAAAATCCTTCACTGTATACCATCACTGTAATCCACCATAACAAGTATATAATACGCCACGGGAGCACAGGCGCATCCCGGGCAAACATCCAAAAGTACTCCAAAAGTAAACTACTCTCTAGGATCTAGAGCCACTCTGCCTCTTCGATCCTCATCCTGCAATAAAAATATGGAGCCCCCGAGGGGGTCAGCACCTTTGCTGGTATGGCTAACGCGCAGCCCATCGGCTACCGGGATACGCGCAACCAATTGTCATGATGACATGATATTTATTTTAAAACACACAACATAACATATATAACATAACACAGGTATTGTACACATCATAACACACATCACAAACATACAATTCCTTTTAGGAAGAGAACCAACACAGTTAGTCCCCATTGAGAGCCTAGAGAATGTTGCCACGCTCATACTTAGCTCGTTACATAACTCGTTACCGTCCGGTTAGATTGAACGGTTAACTTAACACAAGGTGCCTCGGATATAGTGATCCAAGCACACCGAAACAAAACACATAGTATGCCCCTGTGGCCCGACGTGAGTCAGTAAAATAGCCTTGGTTAAGCTAAAGGGAAGGTTAGAAACCAAATTGGAAACTTAACCATAACATACAGAGAGAATCGAACCGGTTATGACATCGACTCCCATACTCACACGCGTGGCCGGAACAGACCGGACTCCTCACTTCCCCCGTTAGCCCTTGTTAGTAGTTCATCATTGAACACAACACACAATTCACAATCATAGGTCAAGTCTTGTTAGACCCACACAAGGGAAGAGAGAGTCACACTTAACAACATAATAATATTTAACAACTGTAAACTCTTTACATGGTTTAATCTTACAAAGTCATAAACACACAGAAAAACAAACAACACACAAGCCGGTGTAAACCGGTAGGCAACAGACTGCAAGAAAACCATACCTCGGTCCTTGCCGACTGGTTTCCACCTTGAAGAATCCTATACACATTAGTAACGTCGGTTAATTATTTATTTAACTTCACACTTACTAAGTATTTAACATGATTGTATGACATGTTTTAATGTCTACCTCACCCTAGGTTACCTTCATTATACACCCTAGGGTTAACTACATAAGTCACATTCTTTCCTGTTTTTTTTTTTACAAGTTTAGGTCCGACCGACCTTGTCGACCGAACTTGTCCAAGTTCGGTCGATTCCAGAACACATTTCCGTCAAAATTTCTACTCCGACCGAACTTACCAAGTCCGGTCCTATGTTCGGCCTTTTCCCGAGAGTTTCTCCCCTTTGTAAATTTAGCCCGACCGAACTTACCAAGTCCGGTCCTATGTTCGGTCTTTTCCAGTAACTCAATCCGTACTCAAAATACAGGCCCGACCGACCTTGCAAGTCCGGTCCCCAAGGTCGGCCTTTTCCAGAAGCCAATTCTCGTAGGGTAAACTGGGCTCGACCGAACTTGCAAGTTCGGTCGCAAGTTCGGTCTGCCCCAGACCTTTGTTTTCCTTTTCACATTCAACTCCAAACTTCACCCCATATAACCTAGTACCCCCTAACCTCATTTGGGCACTTTAAACACACCTTAAGACATCCTTAAACACTCATAAAACTCATTTTCTAATTCCTTAAGCCTTTACTTCTTTCTTTACAAAATTCCTAACACTTACAATGTTTTCTCCTAGTTTCCAAGTGGTGTTTCATACCTATGATGACTACTATCCCAAAATGCTTTCTCCTCCTCTTAACATCATCTTTTAAGCATTATCTCTCACAACTAATTCCTTATATCCATCTTAACAATTCTTTTCCAAGTTTACACTTTCTCCTTGTTACCAAAGTTTGCCTAGATATTTACCTAAGTCCCAAAGTGACTTTGGTACTCACTAAATCTTAAGATCATGTCTAAGTCCTTATTACACTCTAGAACACTAAGAACACCAAGAACACTTTCTTACACAACTTCACCAAATTCACACCACATTACAATATAGTGCATAATTTAAATTGCATGGCACTTAGGCCCTTAAAATGCATGGCTCTTAGGCCCTTAAAGTGCTTAAATCATAAACACTGAATTTCCACAATATATATGCCTTTAACCTGCGATTACATACAACAAGATATATGTTATTTTACTAGTCTCCTTGAGAACATTTACTAGGTCATTTACCATGTGCTCTTTAGGTAGTTTTAATAAGCAATTATAGCTCATTTCTCCTAAGGCATTTAAACAACATTAAGTTAGTAGATTTACCTCTTTTTCCAAAATACTTCCTCCTTGATTCCTTACAAAACCGTATGGTATTTTGGTTCCTTGTCAAGTTCTAGACAATATACACACACCATAATGAGTATTCAAGCTATAAGCTTCATCTCATTGTAAACCCTAATTTTACATTGTTTCAAAAAACATTAATGTAGTTGTTTTACCTTGATCTTTGAAGAGAGTTTGAATATATAACAAGAGAGGACTCCACCTAGTCCATGAAGGGTTGAAATGAAGCTAGAACAAAGTCACACAAAGAGCTATATCAATGTGTATTTTCGGTTAAGGTAAGAACATGGAGGAAATATGATTTTTCTTTGAGATTCCTTACCTAGAAGCAAAGGAGAGAGATAATATGTCAAAATACAAGCTCAAGCTCCTTCAATGGCGGAACACCTTAGCACCGAAATGGAGCCCTTGGAGTTTTGAGAAGATAGGAATGAAGAGCTTGATGAGAGGAAGAGATTGGTGGTCTTTGTTTTTGATTTGGACAAGTGAGCTAGATTTAGCAAGTGGTCAAAGTTGGAACTTCCATGGTGGTAGTAGTATTACCGAGAGAGAACAAGGAAGAAGGAAGAAGAGAGGTGTTTGCAAACCGTGGGAATGAAGGAAAGAAATGAGAATGAAGATAGAACTTGCTTTTAGGAGATATTTATGTTTATAAAGTAAAAAGTAAGTTTACTTAGTTTTCTTTACTTACTTATAATATTAACTAGAGAGTGGTGAGTCACACACTTATAAAAACCGGCCCCCTTTATTAGTATGAGGGCATTTTTGTCTTTGTTTGTCAATTTAATTACTTAATACAACATATGTTATAAACTAGCTTATAAAAAGTACTATTCACCTAAACAAGGCACTTAGAAGTGAAATTTTTGATTTCCCACTAATATAGCCACCCAAATGTGATACTATATAGTACACATATATATTTAAGAGTAATGATGGACATTTAGCCATTCAAAACTCATTTACAAGACAATTTTTCAAAAACGTGCTTTAAGACTTCTTAAAGCACATTTTGTGTTTTAACTTGCTTTCAAGCTTGGTTTTCTTTGGTAATTGGTTTAATAAGTTCATTAGTATATAAATGAGGTCTTGGTAAGCTCATTAGGTCTTACTCAAGTTTATCCCAAGCCTAGAGCACATTTTAGCTCTTATTGACTTTAAAGCACATTTGTGTTTCCTTTTGTTTAAATTTGTTTAGTAAGGTTTCTAAGACTCTTTTTAGTCTTATTACACCCTATTTAGGTGTTTAAACAACATAACTAGGTTTGGGGTATTTCAGGCTTATAATGTTCTGCCGTCGTGAAGTGTTTTAACTTCCACGCGGTCTATTACACAATGGATTCTGATTAGAGGATCTTAACCATATTGGCGGTTTAGTTCCTAAACCAAGAATTCTCATTGGAGTTTGTTTAAACTCTTAGTTGGTTTCGATTCTGGCCTGTTAGGCTTCTATGCGTTAATAATTAGCCATTCACTCATGTTCACCATGTACATTCAACACTTGATCACTGGCTCACTAGTTTCTGCTGCGAAACTCTAATAACTGTAGAGCTTAATTGCTCCATTTGTTATTCTTACTGTATTGTACATCCCCAATTGTCACCTTTATCTTGGTAATAATGGTTTCTCAACCGACGCATGGTATCTCTTACCGTTAGCGAATTCGGTGAGTTATAAACTTTCTATCCACTTCCATAACAATTTATTGTGTATACAGCTATGTATTTCACAATGATTGACTTGTTCCCTTCCGACTTACTGTCGGTTGAGATTGAGCTACTACCTAGTGTGTAGTGCTCTCTCAGCTATTTACAACATTTGAGGTATATTTCATACCGATATTTGGCAGTTAGTGCTACTGTAGTCACTCACTGTTAATCATGCCTCCACATTTGGTCTTGTACAAGTACTTTCTATAGGTGCGGCCTTGCATTTCCTATGCATCGGCCATTATAACATTATTCCTCCATAATTAACATGTTTCCAATTCCTAGCTATCTCACTCGATCATTACTGCACAAGTGCAATACCAAAACACTCAGTCATACAGAGTGCAGAGGCGTAAACTCTTGACAGTAAATCCCTTATGCGATTCGCCATGGAATTCACACTGAGTTCCTTATCACATAGTACCGACCATTAGCTTATTGCCCAGTCTGTGTATCATCACTTGCTTGCATGTCCATTGAGTTTTACCCACAACTGGTCTTATCCGCCACAACACTTATACAACGGTCACTTACTGCGCACCGTACTTATTGTATAACACTAACTTACATCGTATTTACTGTCACATTAACTTACGCATATACTTATATCATTCGTATTATGGTTCATCCTCATTTGGATGACTACTGAATGCTCCTTGAGCATCGATCATTCGAGTCACAAGCCGGCATTATTCAGCTCGGTGTTTCACTTTATACACACATGCTACTAAACTAACTGCTCTCTTTCAATAATAATATCATCCATCCTTAACATATTTCTTGAACTTGATTCACATAACTACCGCTCCAGCGGTTTCACAGCATCGAGAGGTATCCCCACTCTTAGTGCAGTGGTCCGTTCTCCACTCTATTCGCTTATGTAACATAAGCTTCTGCAATCAATCTAATTTATATAACACATTTTATTTGTGGCCTATAAGCCTTATTTGCCTTGAGTTGCGCTCATTGTAGGCTGTCCACACACATGTACTTCTCTGTACAACATTTCATGATTTGGATATTATATTGGGCTCCATGACAAGTCGTTGCATCACGTTTCCTTTCATGGGATTCCCCTTAGGTTTGTCAGTCCGTCTCCTAACAACTTATGTCTAAACTGGGTGTTAGTTTCAACCCTTGTGTTTCTGTCATGTCATTTTGTGCAACAATTATTGATGCGAACACCCTTTAAGGATTGCTCCTGGGTGTTGCTACTGGTATATTCAGTTAGCCACGCCGTTTGCGTTCTTAACTGGCTTATTATCTCCTCCTGTGAAGATCAACATTTCCTGGTAGTGTAGGTACTCATTCTGGGAGTTTCATCCCGTTCATTGCACGCTAATGTGTCCACATCAGGCATCTGCCTTGCCATGCATAGGCTGGGTCTCCGTTCCAGCTATCATGTTTATCCCTGAGGATCCTTAAGATATATACGATGTCTTTACATAACAGTCAGTGCACTTCGCACTTCCTGACTCTTAAAACATTTCCTTGAAAATGAATTCACTGATTCCTTTAGTCTAGTTATCTCAACTGAGTTCCTTAACTTCAACCATTCCTTGTAATCTTTAGCTCTTGTTTGATTTATACTGCTGACCGTAGACGGAGTTGACTACTTCCCGTGTTTCGGACTCCACTCGTATACATATGTGGGGTATCATACTGATACATTGCTACTTACCCAACTGACCCATAAGTAGGTCTGTCAGGCCCACAAGCTCCTATCGGAGTGCGGTCGTCCCACAATTCAGTTGGTACACTCGTAGTGTCCGTCACACGCCTAGGTGAAGCATTCTGTTGTCAACTCCCTTATATTGTCCCGTGGCAATATTCATTCCATGCTTCCCGAACTGAATCGAGGGAAAGTTTATCCATTGTTGAATTCTTATCAACTGCCCATGGTTTCACTGGTTGGTTTAGAAGAAGGTTAGAAAGAAGTATTGGTTTGAAAGAAAATCTGGTTTTGAAAAGGAAAGAGTTTGAGTAAATCTGAGTTGAAAGAAAAATTCTCATGGTTTTACAATGCCTTCTTGCCTTAACCAAATCTAGCTTCTTGCTGACTGGTGTACTTCCAACTACAAAGGTCAGGCTGTTAAGCCCTTCCATGGTTATAATGATCATACTTAACTTCGTGGTACTTTACTAAGTACTTTGTAGTGGTTATAAATTTCCCGAATAGCCCTGTTATAGCAGCACTTGCTATAGCAAGTGCGCCATGCTAACTGGCTATCGGTTAAGCACACACAATGGTTGCAGTATTGTTTTTACCCGCGCTGTCATCAGTGGCCTTGTTGGCCCTCACTTGATCTTACAGTCTTGATAATAATTCCTCCGGATGACTTCTCACTGTCTTTACATGATAATCACTAACTAGGGTGTTTCCCATTCTGGAAGACCCCTTTTTCTTAGTATTGTATTCTCTTTGTAGCCCGTTCCACGTATTTGGGCACTACGTTGTAGTTCCCTTGTCGGTTGGTATACCGTTGGTGTATTATTTATCAACTGTGGTTCCGTAGACACTTGTCTCGGGTTTTATTAATCCATTTCTTGCCTGTTGCACGGTTGGTACGTTGCAAGCTGGTTATCCTCGACTGCTCAGCATGTCGACCCAGGTTGCTGGAAATTCTATTCTTCTATACACAAGATTCTTCATTCTTCGCTATTAAATGCGGTTAACATTGTTCAGATGGAGACCGTCTCCGGGATTACCAGTTTTCGGGATCTACCGTGTGACAGGTTCTCCGTACCTTTAGAGGTACTTAATAACAGCAAGATCGGGTATTCCCGAGTAAGAGAGGACTTTCATCTCTCTAGTGTTCTTTCCCAGTTATCAAACAGGGATGTGGAGGGTGGGATGGATATTGTAGGTTTCCATAGTCACTGGTAGTTTCCTAACTAGCGTATCTCTCACGCTATCACTCAACCCTTAACCCAAAGTACTAAAATCCTAACTCGGGTACTTCCTAACTCGGTTAAATTCAGTCATCAGAGCGATACTTCGCTCTGATACCATTTTGATACCCCCATCCAACATTAAACACTTACAATAACGCAGCGGAAAAACAACTTCATCACATTACTTAACTCGTTGGTGTTACACGCCGTTAACCACCCACGTGGCTAACAAGGCTATTACATATACATTGTACCGGTCTGATGTACTAGATTCCCGACTACACATTATTGAACCCTTCCATTAACAATAGAAACAACTACACCTTCAAACTGTACCGAGTATTCACAAACTAATGCGATAACAATTTCGGTCTTAGTACACCTACTGTATATATACACTTAAACGATTACCCATGTACAACTAACCACCCCGTTCCTACTCTCCAACGGCTTCCAGCTCCTTGAACTGAATACGAAAAGAAGAGAAAGGTGGCCCCCAAGGGGCTCAGCACCTTTGCTGATATGGTAATCCCGCAGCCCACATGCTACCGGCCACGCCCACTAATTTCTTAACTACCTGCGTTGATTATATTTAAATCATGCTGTAACTATAAACACAACAACACATAACATTTTGCCTCGAGGGGCTCAACAAACAGATAACACATCCTCATTGATAAGTCACTCATGGTATTCATTACCCCTAGAGTGTTTTTCTCCTCTAATTGAGCTACTTCCTTAATAGACGACAACTACTACCATTAATCGGGTTATCCTTAACGCCTCTTATCACAAACTGGGATTCATATCCATGATCCACATACTCCCCAATTTACAAAACATACATCACATACATCACATAACAACACAACACACGTTTCACGTTTCATGTGCACTAACAATATCGCAATAGAATTGCATTACTCAACACACATAACATAACGGGTTCGGTTCTCTTAGGAACCCGACCCCAACATAGTTAATTCACTGGTGAGGCTAGAGAATGATGTCCCCCCATGGTAAGCTCGTTATACAACACTCATTACCGTCCGTAAATTGGACGATAACGTAAGTTAAGATGGTTCGGGTTTTGTGGCCCGAACACACCACACACACATGTTCCCCTAAACTTCATAAGTCAGAATACTAAGCTTTGGAATAAGCTAATGGGAGGTCATAACCCGTGAGGGAAACAACCATAACAGAGAGAAGGGTAAGGCTAAAAGGATACCCACTCCCAAACAACGCGCGACCCGCCAAACCGGATTCCTCACCACTGTTAGTACATACTTACTTTAGATATTAGTTAGGACCCCACCCCCTATGGAGCCTATCACATGACAACACATACAGTATTACAACTGGTTAACACACAAGGGAGATCCCTACATTCACATACACATATCACACAATTAACACACGCATAGCCGTGGTTAGAACGTCCATGGTTCGGTCGTTTAAAATCCGAACCGAACTCTCATGTGATCCTAGACTCAGTTAACTAAGGTTAACACTTCCGATTAATGGTATCGGAGTTGAACACGCCACATAAATGAATTACTGTAAACTCATTACATGTTTTATCTTACACGTGGCAAACATACAGAAAAACACATTGGCATACAAGCCGGTGTAATCCGGTAGGACACAGGTTCAAGAAAACCATACCTGTCACCGGAGTCCACTTTATCATGTCCACTTATGTTCCTCGAGCAATTCTCGAACAACTGATAACATTACATGTACTTTTATTAACATCGGGTAACCATGGTTGTTAAAGTCTATGCTTATAACTTATCCCCGTTAACTTAGTTAAATAACACATTTTAACTTATTTTACCTTTACATTTTAATACACTTTCCCTCACTAAATTGTCATTATTACTCACTCAACATGTCCTTAACAATCTTATAACATCATTACTTAATAATCCCCTCATTACATTTCATTTTATACCTTAAACATTAATCATCTTACTTAATTAATCTCTAAGTCCTTTTATAATTATTTTTCTAATCACCAATACTCCTTAATGGCATACCACTAATACCACTTACATTCTTAAAATTTAATTTTTTTTTAAGGTCCGACCGACCCACCGACCGACCCACCCCCTGGGTAGGTCGGCTGCAGAGATCATCTAAGTTTCACAGTTTCTGCCCGACCGACCCAGACTGGGGTCGGTCCCCTGGGTAGGTCGGCTGCGAAACTTCCTAAGAATTGTCCAAATTGTTCCAACTTTTCCTTAAGTCTCCCAATGTTTTGCACACATATGGCACACTAAATACTTCATATAACATCCATTAACTCAAGTTCTTACTCATTTCTAAACTCTTCAAACATCTACTCATTTCCTTGTAAAATTCCTTAACACTTATAACATTTTTCCCTAAGTTCCTAAGTGGTGGTTTATACTTATGATAACAACTAACTAAATGTTTTTCTCACCACCATCACATCTACTCCAAGCATCATTCCTCACAAACACCTCCATTACACAACTCCTCCTATATCCTCAAGTTTACACTTAGATCTTCACAAGGCATCACTTTTCCTTTGTTTACCTAAACTTTAACAAGACTAATACTTCACATATCATAACCTTTGTGTATAAACACTCATTTGATTTCTAAATCCTCCAAGATTGTGCCCAGGCATCTTAACACTTAAGAACACCTTAATTCACCATCTTCACACTCACCATTCCTAGCACCTTCTAGGTCATAAAATCTCATTACAACACATGAACTCCTTTGTTCATCAACTAAATTTTGCCATAGCTTCTCTTGTATATTCTCACATCCAACACTTAGGTTTTTACCTTATTCCATTCAGAACCCTAAAATCCATCAAGACTTCCTCACCACAAAACTTCACCAAATTTACACTACATCACAATATAGTGCATAAACTTAATTGCTTGGCACTTAGGCCCTTAAATACATAAACCATAACACACTGAATTTTCACATTTAAATGCCTTCAACCTGCGAATACACACAACAGGCTCCCATGTCCTTTTAGTCCACCTTGTGGATAGTTTCCTAGCTCATTTTTCCATTGGCTCTTTAGGTTATTTATTAAGCAAATATAGCTCCGTTCCCTAGTATAATAACCACATTAAGAGAGGTTATTTACCTCTTTGTTTTCCAAGTTTTCTCACTTGTTTTCTCTTGTTTTTCTTGATTGAAAATCGGCAAGGAGCTTTTATCACTTGTCAAACTTCTAACCAATATACATATAAGGGTAATGAGCATTAAGTTTTATACTCAAACTCATAATTAAACCCTAGGTTTACATAAGTGTCTTAAAACACTAAAATTGATGTTTACCTTTGGAATTTGAAAGAGAACTTGAACAAGTGGTAAGATAGGACTCCTCCTAGCCCTTTGAAGTTTGGATTAAGCTAAGAAGATAGCAAGGTAATGCACCATTGTAAGGTGAATTTTCGGTTATACAAGAAAATGAAAGGAAACTTAGTTCTTCTTTGATTTTCCTTACCTTGAAGCATAAGAGAATGACAAGGCATGAAAATATGGGCTCAAGCTCCTTCAATGGTGAATCTCCATGGCACCAAAATTGAGTTCTTGAAGATTTGAAAAGAGGGAAATGAAGAGCTTGCCTAACTAAGACAATGGTATAGTCTTGAAATTGATTTTGGAGCATGGAATCATAAGTTACAAGTGAAAGAAGATGAAGAATGAGTGTGACTGTAGCAAAACGAATTTGCTTGGGAGGATGAAGATAGGTGACGGTGGGGAACCATGAGAAAGAAGGAATGAGGTGAGAGAGTATACTTTAAGATATTTATGTTAAAAGCAAAGTAACCTTTTACTTACTTTCTTTTCTTTCTTTTAATTGGCTAGCCAAGTGTGATGACTCACACCCAAACGTGCCCCCCTTACACATATAGATATTTATGGTCTTTTGTTGACCAAATATTTGACTTATGTTGACTTATAACTTAAAACTAGCACTATTTGAGTACTATTCATAAACTAAGGCACATATTTGTGAATTTTTGATTTCCCATTGATATAGACTTCCAAATGTGATACTATATAGTACACATGTTAATTAAAGAGTAGTGATGGACATTTAGCCATTGAAAACTCATTTACAAGACAATTTTTTCAAAAATGTGCTTTAAGGCTCCTTAAGCACATTTTGTGTTTTAACTTGTTTTCAAGTTTGGTTTTTTTGGTAATTGATTTAATATGTTCATTAACATATTTATAAGGTATAGATATGACCTTTAGGTCTTATACAATTTATCCCAAGCTTAGAGCACATTTTTGCTCTTATTGACTTTAAGGTATTTATTTGTGTTTTGTTTGGTTTCATTGTCTACCAAAGTTTCCTAAGGACTTAATTAGCCTTATTAAATCATACTTGAATATTATTAAGCCTTGGTAGGCTCTTTGGGTCCTAACCAAGTTCGCTCATAGCTTAGAGCATGTTTTTGCTCAAACTGTGTCTTAATGCTTTATTGCATTTTACTATGGTTTAAATTGTACACTGATGTTCCTAAGGCACTTTTAGCCTTTACATACCATAGTTTAATATTTAAACCACATATCAAGGTTTGGGGTATTTCACCACCAAAGCCTACTGCACGACCCGGATGATCCATCTTCCCGAGAGCGCGGGAAAGTGGATCATCCTGCCTAACGGGCTGCCAAGTGCCCTGGGTGATCTGGGAGCTTAACTCTTCCTGTTATGGAGTTTAATAAGTCAATAAGGAGGCTTCGGTTTTATTAACTGCTATTGTTACTCTATAAATATAATAAACATTTTTTAAACTAAAAATCACTTACCATTTGGTTGATGACCTCTCTCGTGCCGTCATCATACTCAGCAGGTGCCGCCGGATTAAAGGTTTCTTCCGTCGACTTAAGTCCCAAACCTTCATCCTTCGTTCGCTGACATTCGAGCCAGCTGGCAGCAACCCCTCTTTCTCCCACTGCGGCACACGCTGAGCAATACTTGTACTCCCCATGTGATGGGTGGTAACGATTTTTTTTTTGCATTTTGTTGTTGTTTCTCACGTATAGCCTACATATGTATGAAAAGACAAATTATGCAAATAAATATAGGAAAAAGACGAATTAACCAAATGAACTGTAAGGACACTTTAAACATTTATCATACAAAAGAACAACTACTAGTGTGAAACTCACCTTGAACTCAGGGGTCAGACACTTCGCAACAAACTTATTCCACTGCTCTTCAGTAATACCATCATATTTTTGCCACGGTGGTCTCCGATCATCCACATCTTCACCTTCTGCCTCCTCTATCTGCGGGCTCCTACAGTAATGTACTCCTCGTGAGCAGAGATCTGAAGTCTTTGAATTGTGTGGCAATCCCCTTCATCACATCATCCTTCAGAGAAGGATCTATACAGAATCGGTCTTATATGCACAAAAAAAAGGTAATTAGTGTAAAAAAAGTAACTATATAATCTTAAAAAAACTATTAAGTGTAACAAATACCTTGAGACGTTCAAATATCTGCTCCTTCAACGCCTGAGGCACTTGCTTCCAATTGTGGTTTATTGAAATATGTACTCACCAAATGCCTGGCTAGAGCAGTGAAATCATTTTTCCAGGTACCCGTGGGCTGATTAAATTCATTGAACTCCAAAGGCTTTGTCGGGGGCCTCTATTTGCTTTCAGCCCACGAGTTGCCCCTCGTTTTTTGGGTTTCTTGAGAGGCGGAGGAGCAACTTGTATTCTGTCCTTCCTGTGAAGGCCCTGCTGTCTCGGTCTGCGTGGGGTGGTCTCTATGCTTTCTTTGATTTTGTTATAACCCGCATAATTCCTACCTTATGTTATATCAGTTGCAATATTGTTCTAAGTTGGATTATTGATTCCTTTGCTATCAGTTGGGACTCCGGTGGTATTCTTTTAATTGCCAAGGGCGAGGAGGTCATTACCCCTGCTATTTAAGGTAATCAGATTAATTGATAATAAGTAAAGGAATTACTTATTTATTTTCCTTCTTAATCACTTTTATTTCCCGATCAATTCATTCACGTCAGATAGATCGTGAGAGCGTCTCTTCATCGTGCCTTCAGAGCGACAGTTTTGGCTCCTCCCTTCCTCTCTTCTCTCTCTTTTTCATCTGCTGAGATTTGAAATTCTGCTGCTGCGTTGGTTTGGAGTTCTTCGTTGCTGGTTTTCCTTCTCCTCGCTATCAGGTTTGCGCTGCAGAATTTCCGAATTTCATCGTTGGTTTCCTCTCTCTCTCAGTTCTGATTTTAGGCTTTCGATTGTGATTGAATCAGTGGCGTTGGTTCTGATTGGAGTTGCGTAGTTGCTCAGGCTGTAGACTGTTTGGACTGTGGGATTTCAGACTTCCGAATCCAGGTTTGTGTTGCAGTCTTTCGAGGTTTTGAGTTTGGGGTTCCTTCTGTGTTTTCTGATTATGGATTTGTCATTGTGGAAATCAGTGCTCGTTGATCGGTGTCTGGTTGGCGGTTTCGTTTCGTGTTGCTGTGAACTGCTCAAACCGTTGGATTGTGCTGATTACTGAGGTAGGTGGTTACTCGATTCGGTTTGGAAGTTCAGCCATGGGGATTGCAACGGTTCTGTTTTGTGTGTATTCTGTTTGTGATGTCTGTTTGGTTGCGTTTTGGAATGGCTAAACCCCATGGTTTCCTGTTTTAATGTCTGATTTGGTGTGTGTGCTTAATTGGCATTTTAAGGCTTGATTGTGTTGTTTTTCTGCTCTGTTCGTCTTCTGGAAACTGCATTTTTCGCACTGTCCGAACTTCCGTCCGAGCTTTGAAGTTCGGACAGTGCGTTTCTGCCTTTCTGATTTGCGAGTTCGGGGTATGTCCGAACATCTGTCCGAACATAGATGTTCGGACACACCCTCAGGTTTTCCCTCTGGTTTAAAGTTCGACCTGTGTCCGAACTTGAAGTCCGGACACAAGGTCGGACCCTCCGCGTGTTTTCCCGTAAAACCTGTCCGAACATCCGTCCGAACTTGGATGTTCGGACATGCTGAATTCCTCTATCTGATTTCAACTCGACTTGTGTCCGAACATTGATGTCCGGACACAAGTTCGGACATTTGGCTTTCTCTGGTTTCTGAGTCTCGACTTGTGTCCGAACTTCGAGTCCGGACACAAGTTCGGACACCTCTGTTTTCAACATAACTTCTTCGTTTGAACTCCGATTTGAGTGCCGTCTGCGGCGTTGGTTTCCTTATGATCTGTGCTACTGATTTATGAGTGTTTTGGCATATTTAAATGCAACTTTGCTTCTGTTTAAGCAACCTTTCTGTTTTGGGACATTGCACTTGTTTCTGAGCCGTGAATGGCTGGGTCGAGCTATTCCGTGGTATACCATGTAGACGTCGTTCTGAGTGTGGGTCATTCCCTTTCTGTTCTGTGGGGTTGACGAACCCTTTGGCTCTTTCGAGTCATTTCTGCGTTGCCGAGAGCCTGGTATGGTCTATGGGTCTTCGACCCTTCTGAGTGTGTGCATTGTGTTTTGTCCCCTTTCTGTTTAAGTGCTCTGATTTCTGAAATGGGAACCCCTTGAGTTCCACTCTGCTTCTGTTTCTGAAAGCTTCTGACTATTGAGAATTGTGTATAAGATGTTTATCTTCTCTTCTTCTGATTTCAATTGTTTTGAGCGACCTTGCTGATGACGGTCGCTGCTTACTGGGCATAGTTGTGTGCTCATTCCCCTACTTCTAACTTTTTGCAGATTGATCAGCGAGGATCATCCTAAGTTCTGGGCTATAGTAATTAGCTTTATGTTCTTTCAGTTTGATACTCGAGATGTTGTAGCCTTCGGGCCTTATGCTTTTGACTTGTTTCTGATTCGGTTTTGTATTTGGGATTTAGTATTTGTTCCGCTGTATTTGAATATATTGGTTTACAAGTTTATGTAAACTTCGTTTTGGGCCTTTATTGCGTTTGAGTGTTTTAGAGCCTTGCGTTATTAGGTAGTAATACGCGGCGTGTAGCACCCTTAACTCTTAGGCCGGTTTTAGGGGTGTTACATTTAGTGGTATCAGAGCCAGGTTTGGCTTTCTTTGGTGTCTGTGGGGTGTTTGCTTGTGTGAGAGTCAGTTGTGACAGTGGTTGACTGTATGAGTTAGTTCTGACAAGTTTTGGATTTGTATATCTCAGAATGGCTCCTCGTAGGACACCAGTGACCCCTCAGGGAGATGCTGCGGATGTAGTGCAGCAGTTTGTGACGCAGTTGATGCAGACGATGGCTGCAGCTGCTGGGGGAGCTGGTGGAGGAGCTGGTGGTGCTGGCCCAGCAGGAGCGAATGCTGTGGGAGGCCGAGTCCGAGCTCTCCAGGAGTTCATGAAGCTTAAGCCTCCATCCTTTGATGGCTTGTGGTGACCCTCAGGAGGCGAGCCACTGGATTACAGAGGTCGAGGACCTGCTGAGAGTGATGGGGTCGGAGGATGACCAGAAGGTGGACTTCGCTACGTTCCTCTTTAAGGGGGAGGCGAAGGAGTGGTGGCGCATGGTGATGGGTAGGCATCCCCAGCCTTGGACCTGGGATCAGTTCTGCTTGGAGTTCAACAAGCAGTTCTATCCGGATGTGTACAAGGACCAGAAGATCAACGAGTATAACCGGCTGCGCCAGGGGAGAGATATGTCTGTAGAGGAGTATGTGAGGAAGTTTGTGACGCTGTCGAAGTATGCTCCAGAGCCGGATGAGCACAGGAAGGCTCGTAAGTTCGAGAGCGGTTTGAGGCCAGACATCAGGTCGGCGGTGACACCTCTTCGTCACCGGACCTTCAGAGATGTGGCGGATGTCGCCTTGCTGGTAGAGGCGGACATCAAGGGCAGACAGGCGGGCAAGGACCATAAAGGGAAGAGGCGTGCTGAGGAGCCTCAGAAGAAGGAGGCTGCTCCTCCTCAGAAGAAGCAGACCTATGGAGATCGCCGGGGAGCTTCTTCATCTTCGTCAGCTGGGACGAAGTGTGGGTCTTGTGGTCGCTCCCATCCTGGTAGGGAGTGCTACAAGAAGACGGTGCCTGCTTTAAGTGCGGGTCGATGGAGCACCGGATTGCTCAGTGCCCTCAGGCGTCCAGTAGAGGCTCAGGGGATAGAGGTACCGGCTCAGATTCAGGGGCGAGGTCCGATCAGAAGAAGCCTCAGACTCAGGCCCGGGTTTATGCTATGGCTGGAGAGCGTGATCGAGCGGGTGATCGCGTCATCTCAGGTATTCTCCAGATCCATTCTCGAGATGTGTTTTGTCTGTTTGATTCTGGAGCTACGCATTCCTTTGTCTGCTATGATTTGGGAATCTTGGACTGACTGTGTGCCTAGTGAGATAGACTTGTGTGAGTAGTCCATTAGGTGGGGTTGCCCCTTGTGTGCTGGATTCTGTGTGTAAGGCTTGTCCCATAGTAGTTAGGGACAAGACTTTCTTTGCTGACCTCATCCCGATGCGGATGACCTGTTTTGATGTGATTCTGGGCATGGATTGGCTAGCAGAGCACCATGCCCATATAGATTGTGCAGCGAGGAGAGTAGTATTTGATCTGCCAGGCGGGTCTCGTTTTGCTTTCTCTGGGAATGCAGTTCCATGTGCGCCGGTGATTGTGTCAGCGATGCAGGCAGCCAGTTTCTTGAGGAAGGGCTGCCAGGGCTTCTTATGTTATCTGCCAGAGGTGCGTGAGGGATCTAGCTTGGAGAGCATCCCGATTGTCAGAGAGTTTCCTGAGGTCTTCCAGGACGACGTGCCCGGACTTCCACCAGTGCGAGAGGTGGAGTTCACCATCGATTTAGCGCCAGAGACTCAGCCCATCTCTAGGGCCCCTTACCGTATGAGTCCGGCGGAGTTGAAGGAGCTAAGGTCCAGCTTCAGGAGCTGTTGGATAAGGGCTTCATACGCCCTAGTGTTTCGCCTTGGGGAGCGCCAGTGCTGTTTGTGAAGAAGAAGGATGGGACCTTCCGTTTGTGCATCGATTACAGAGAGCTGAACAAGGTGACCATCAAGAATCGCTATCCCCTTCCGCGCATCGACGATTTGTTTGACCAGTTGGGGGTGCCACAGTGTTCTCGAAGATAGATCTTCGTTCAGGCTACCATCAGTTGAGGATTAAGGCCGAGGATGTGCCTAAGTCCGCTTTTAGGACTCGTTATGGTCATTACGAGTTCCTAGTCATGCCGTTTGGTTTGACTAATGCTCCATCAGTATTCATGGACATGATGAACCGGGTTTTCAAACCCTATTTGGATCAGTTCGTAGTGGTCTTCATAGATGATATCTTGGTGTACTCCAGGAGCGCAGAGGAGCATGAGGAGCATCTGAGGATTGTTTTGCAGACGCTGAAGGATCATGAGTTGTATGCTAAGTTGAAGAAGTGTGACTTCTGGCTTGATCGCGTCGTATTCTTGGGACATGTGGTCTCGAAGGACGGTATCTCAGTAGATCCTGAGAAGATTAGAGCTGTGATGGAGTGGGCGAGGCCCACGAATGTTGCTGAGATTCGCAGTTTCCTTGGGTTAGCTGGGTACTACAGGAAGTTCGTTGAGGGGTTCTCTAAGATTGTATCCCCGCTGACCCGTCTGTTGAGGAAGGAGATCAAGTATGAGTGGAGCGAGGCTTGCGAGCAGAGTTTCCAGGAGATTAAGAAGAGACTGACGACGGCACCGATTCTGACTTTGCCTTCTGGGACCGAGGGGTTCGAGGTCTTCTGTGATGCGTCCCATAAGGGACTGGGATGTGTTTTGATGCAGCAGGGTAAGGTAGTGGCTTATGGCCCGACAGCTTAAGCCCTATGAGAAGAACTACCCTACCCACGATCTGGAGCTGGCAGCTGTAGTGTTCGCGCTGAAGATTTGGAGACATTATTTATATGGAGCGTCGTGTAAGGTTTACACTGACCACAAGAGCCTCAAGTATTTGTTCACTCAGAAGGAGCTGAACTTGAGACAGAGGAGGTGGTTGGAGCTACTTCATGACTATGATTTAGAGATCCTCTACCACCCGGGTAGAGCGAATGTTGTTGCAGATGCCTTGAGCCGGAGAGGTGCTTCGGGTGTAGCTTGTGCCTTGTCAGGAGTTCAGAGGTCCGCCTTAGAGCTGCAGCGTATGGGTGTTTGGGTAGTCAGACCAGCCAGTGCCAGTGTGATAGCAGCGCTTCAGGTGCAGTCTTCGTTGGTCGACAGGATCGGGTTGGTCAGGAGCAGATTCAGCTTTGTGTCGGATCAGAGAGGGGCTGTCTTCAGATCAGAGTTCAGACTTCAGTGTCTCCAGTGATGGTGTCTGCGTTTCAGAGGCCGTGTTGTGTGCCAGACGATGCAGTGCTGCGCAGAGAGATCCTTCAGGAGGCCATGGAGCGCCTTATTCAGTTCACCCAGGAGGGGTGAAGATGTATCGAGACCTCAGAGAGTCATTCTGGTGGTCTGGGATGAAGCGTGATATCTCAGAGTTTGTCTCGAAGTGCCAGACCTGTCAGCAGATTAAGGCTGAGCACCAGAGGCCAGCGGGTTTGCTTCAGCCCCTTCCCATTCCTGAGTGGAAGTGGGAGAGTGTGGGGATGGATTTCGTCATGGGTTTGCCCAGGACTCCTTCGGGTTGTGATGCTGTTTGGGTGATAGTTGACCGTCTGACGAAGTCTGCTCATTTTCTGCCGGTGAAGAAGACCTTCAGTCTGGAGCGCCTAGCTCGTTTATATCTGGATGAGATAGTGAGGCTTCACGGTGTGCCTACTACTATTGTGTCTGATCGTGACCCTCGTTTTGTTTCGAGATTTTGGCGTAGTTTGCATAAGGCCTTGGGTACGAATTTAGCGTTCAGTTCAGCTTACCATCCTCAGTCGGATGGCCAGACAGAGAGGACTAATCAGATTTTGGAGGACATGCTTCGTGCATGTGTCCTGGACTTTGGTGGTAGCTGGGAGCAGCATGTGACTCTGATTGAGTTCGCCTACAACAACAGCTTTCAGGCGAGCATTGGTATGGCTCCGTTTGAAGCGTTGTACGGTAGGAGGTGCAGGTCCCCATCTGTTGGGATGACCTGAAGGAGAGGGTCTTGGTTGGACCCGAGCTGTGCAGGGAGCAGTAGAGAAGATCAGGACGATTCGGGAGCGTTTGCTTGTTGCTCAGAGCAGACAGAAGTGCTATGCAGATCAGAGGCGCAGGCCGCTTGAGTTGAGGTGGGAGATCATGTCTATCTGCGAGTGTCGCCGGTCAGAGGTGTGGTCCGGTTTGGGAAGCGTGGAAGCTTAGCCCGAGGTTCGTTGGACCGTTTGAGATTCTGGAGAGGATTGGCCCTGTGGCTTACCGTTTGGCTTTGCCATGCTTTGTCTGCTGTCACGGAGTTTTCCATGTGTCTATGTTGAGGAAGTATCTGCATGATCCGTCTCATGTGATCGACTACAGCCAGCTTCAGTTGAGAGAGATTGCAGCTTCGAGGCGGTGCCTACTCGTATTTTAGCCAGGGATGTCCGTCGGCTTCGTAGTAAGACCCTACCTATGGTGAAGGTCCAGTGGTCAGATCAGCTAGAGAGTGAAGCTACGTGGGAGCTCGAAGATGAGCTGCGTGCCAAGTTTCCCTCCTTGTTCGAGCAGTAAGGTGAGTTAATCTCGAGGACGAGATTCTTTTAAGGGGGAGGTGATGTTATAACCCGTATAATTGTACCTTATGTTATATCAGTTGCAATTGTTCTAAGTTGGATTGATCCTTGCTATCAGTTGGGACTCCGTGGTATTCTTTTAATTGCCAAGGGCGAGGAGGTCATTGATTCTATTAAGGTAATAATTATTTGATATAAGTAAAGGAATTACTTATTATTTCCCTTAATCACTTTTATTTTCCGATCATTCATTCACGTCAGATAGATCGTGAGAGCGTCTCTTCATCGTGCCTTCAGAGCGACAGTTTTGGCTCCTCCCTTCCTCTTCTCTCTCTTTTTCATCTGCTGAGATTTGTAATTCTGCTGCTGCGTTGGTTTGGAGTTCTTCGTTGCTGGTTTTCCTTCTCCTCGCTATCAGGTTTGCGCTGCAGAATTTCCGAATTTCATCGTTGGTTTCCTCTCTCTCTCAGTTCTGATTTTAGGCTTTCGATTGTGATTGAATCAGTGGCGTTGGTTCTGATTGGAGTTGCGTAGTTGCTCAGGCTGTAGACTGTTTGGACTGTGGGATTTCAGACTTCCGAATCCAGGTTTGTGTTGCAGTCTTTCGAGGTTTTGAGTTTGGGGTTCCTTCTGTGTTTTCTGATTATGGATTTGTCATTGTGGAAATCAGTGCTCGTTGATCGGTGTCTGGTTGGCGGTTTCGTTTCGTGTTGCTGTGAACTGCTCAAACCGTTGGATTGTGCTGATTACTGAGGTAGGTGGTTACTCGATTCGGTTTGGAAGTTCAGCCATGGGGATTGCAACGGATTCTGTTTTGTGTGTGAATTCTGTTTGTGATGTCTGTTTGGTTGCGTTTTGGAATGGCTAAACCCCATGGTTTCCTGTTTTTGTATGATGTGATTTGTGTGTGTGTGCTTAATTGGCATTTTAAGGCTTGATTTGTGTTGTTTTTCTGCTCTGTTCGTCTTCTGGAAACTGCATTTTTCGCACTGTCCGAACCGTCCGAGCTTTGAAGTTCGGACAGTGCGTTTCTGCCTTTCTGATTTGCGAGTTCGGGGTATGTCCGAACATCTGTCCGAACATAGATGTTCGGACACACCCTCAGGTTTTCCCTCTGGTTTAAAGTTCGACCTGTGTCCGAACTTGAAGTCCGGACACAAGGTCGGACCTCCGCGTGTTTTCCCGTAAAACCTGTCCGAACATCCGTCCGAACTTGGATGTTCGGACATGCTGAATTCCTCTATCTGATTTCAACTCGACTTGTGTCCGAACATTGATGTCCGGACACAAGTTCGGACATTTGGCTTTCTCTGGTTTCTGAGTCTCGACTTGTGTCCGAACTTCGACGTCCGGACACAAGTTCGGACACACCTCTGTTTTCAACATAACTTCTTCGTTTGAACTCCGATTTGAGTGCCGTCTGCGGCGTTGGTTTCCTTATGATCTGTGCTACTGATTTATGAGTGTTTTGGCATATTTAAATGCAACTTTGCTTCTGTTTAAGCAACCTTTCTGTTTTGGGACATTGCACTTGTTTCTGAGCCGTGAATGGCTGGGTCGAGCTATTCCGTGGTATACCATGTAGACGTCGTTCTGAGTGTGGGTCATTCCCTTTCTGTTCTGTGGGGTTGACGAACCCTTTGCTCTTTCGAGTCATTCTGCGTTGCCGAGAGCCTGGTATGGTCTATGGGTCTTCGACCCTTCTGAGTGTGTGCATTGTGTTTTGTCCCCTTTCTGTTTAAGTGCTCTGACTGTTTCTGAAATGGGAACCCCTTGAGTTCCACTCTGCTTCTGTTTCTGAAAGCTTCTGACTATTTGAGAATTGTGTATAAGATGTTTATCTCCTCTTCTTCTGATTTCAATTGTTTTGAGCGACCTTGCTGATGACGGTCGCTGCTTACTGGGCATAGTTGTGTGCTCATTCCCCTACTTCTAACTTTTTGCAGATTGATCAGCGAGGATCATCCTAAGTTCTGGGCTATAGTAATTAGCTTTTATGTTCTTTCAGTTTGATACTCCGAGATGTTGTAGCCTTCGGGCCTTATGCTTTTGACTTGTGTTTCTGATTCGGTGTTGTATTTGGGATTTAGTATTTGTTCCGCTGTATTTGAATATATTGGTTTACAAGGTTTATGTAAACTTCGTTTTGGGCCTTTATTGCGTTTGAGTGTTTTAGAGCCTTGCGTTATTAGGTAGTAATACGCGGCGTGTAGCACCCTTAACTCTTAGGCCGGTTTTAGGGGTGTTACAGATTTCTTTTTACCACCTCGTGTGGTGCGTTTTGCCGGTCTACTATCCCCAGTCAGGAGCAGCTGTCCTATAGGATCATCAATAGGATCATCATCCACTGAGGAAAAAAACACACACACATTAGATTAATATTCATGGAACGATGTATAATTGCAAAAATAAACATAAATAATTAATTCTGATAACATTGTAACAACAATAATACAAATTATATAATGTAATTTCAACCAATGGTGTTACCTAGACATAGTAACATATATCATGATCTGTTTTCTACCCAAACCCCCTCATTATGGTCTGATCGAGCGTAAATGGTCTGAACATCATCATTTTGTAAATCATCAGTTGAATCATGCAACCCTGTATGCAACGATACAGTTTCATCTATCATCTCATTATCATCATCGTCGTTGTTTTCATCCTCAAACAAAACCGGTCTTCTCCCTGGAAGAACAACATGCCATCTACTAGCTTTTGGGTCTTCAACATAAAACACCTGGTCACAGTCTTTACCCAACAAAACTGATCTTCCTTATTAGTTGTAACACGTGAAAGATCAACCAAAATAAGTCCTTTATCATTTTGGAGTCCATGTCGGTGTCCACCCAATTGCAGCGGAACAATAGAAACGAATCAATGTGATAGTTTAGTTCCCATATGTCCTCTATCACACCATAATACCAACTACTACTGCTCATTGGTTGAACCTGGTTACCTAGACCATATTCAGTCACCGATGCTTCAATTTTACCCCACTGTTCTGATGTATTGATTTAGCATCTTGGCGTGCGTGTAGTATGTGCATCCATTAATGTCATACCCTTCATACGATACAACATCTGTTCCAGAACCAACAGCTAGACATCTGATTTCTTCACTGACATCTTCGGGGTTCAATGAAGCTTGCTCAAACACATATTCCTTAAACCATTGGATGAATACTCGATTTTGTTCTATTTAAGCCAGATACGGTTTTTGGTAGGGTTTTGTCGACTCAACTCAGCAATGTGAATATCGAAGTAGGGTTCAACAACCTCAAGGTGTTGCAGTACAAACAAATGTGCCTGATTAATAAGATCACGAGAGATACGAACAACCTTTTTGCCAATAACTCCTTTACCCTTAAATCTACCATGGTGACGTGGTTTGGGAATACCAATTGACTCTGCATCGTTCAAATAACTTGTTACGAATTCTGTGACTTCCTCAGTCACTGTTGCTTCGATGATACTGCCTTCCGGTTTATATCTGTTTTTCATTCTACCCTTCAGAATCCCCATATATCGTTCGAAAGGATACATGTAACGTAAGTAAACCGGACCACAATATTTGATCTCTCGGACAATATGCACTACTAAATGCACCATTATGTCGAAGAAAGATGGTGGGAAATAAATCTCAAGCTGGCACATTGTCACAACAATTTCATGTTGCAGATCATCGAGGGTGTCTGAGTCAATTGCCTTGCAGCAGACAGCGTTGAAGAAGAAACATAATCGAGTTAGAGCATTTCTGACATTTTCTGGTAATATCCCTCGTATTGCAACTGGAAGAAGATGCAACATTAACACATGATAATCATGAGATTTCATGCCTAACAGTTTCAAATCCTTCATAGAAACTAGGTTCTTCCAGTTTGAAGAGTACCCGGATGGTACCTTCAATGTGTGCAAACACTTGCAAAAACTTAATTTTTCACTCTTAGAGAGGGTATAACACGCAGGAGGTAGATATGTTCACTTCTCATCCTCTATTGGGTGTAGTTCTTTCCGTATGCGCAACTCTTGCATATCTCTCCTCACCTTCAATCCGTCTTTCGTCTTGCCGGGTATGTTGAGCAAAGTACCACACACTGCCTCACCGACGTTCTTCACAATGTGCATGATATCCAAACAATGTCGAACAGGCAGATGCCGCCAATACGGTAGATCCCAAAAAATGGAACGTTTTTTCCAAATGTTCTTCGGCGGCTTGGATGTGTTTCCAAATACATTTTCAATGTCTTTTACCTTTGCATACACTTCCTCTGAATTCAAAGGCAGACGAGCCACACGAGTCTCGGTCTCATTGTTGAACAACTTTCGCTTTCTCGAACGGTAAGGATGGTCTACTGGAAGAAACCGTCGATGACACATATAAACATTTTTGCCGCAGTGCTTCAGACGATTTGAACATGTGTCATCCTCACATACCGGACACGCTTTGAATCCTTTCACCGAGTATCCTGACAAGTTCCCATAGGCAGGAAAGTCGTTAACAGTACAAAACAACATCGCCTTCAGTGTGAAATTTTCTTTCGTATGAGCATCATATACCACTGTCCCTTCATTCCACAACAAGTTCAGATCGTCGATCAGTGGTGCAAGATATACGTCAATGTTATGACCAGGTTGCTTTGGACCAGAAATTAGGAGTGATAACATAATGTATTTTCGTTTCATGCACAACCATGACGGTAAATTGTAGATCACTAGTAGCACCGGCCAAGTGCTGTGCTGACTGCTCAATGTGCCATACGGGTTCATCCCATCGGTACACAATCCAAGTCTCAGATTCCTATCCTCATCCCCAAAATGATGTTTGAACTTTCTGTTGATATTTCTCCACTGAGGTCCGTCTGCAGGATGTCTTAATTTTTCATCGATTTTTCTACCATCCGCGTGCCATCGTAAGTTCTTCGCATCTTTTGGGTTGGCAAACAACCGTTTGAATCTAGGAATTATCGGCAAGTACCACAATAATTTCACTGGACGATTTTTTTTCTGAAAGGAGGAATCCTCATCCCTTGTCCTTGTACTGAAATACCCCAAACCTAAGTATGCTAAGTAAACATCAAATCATGATGTATTAAGGCTAAAATATGCCTTAGAAAGATTGGTAGATAATTTAAACCAAGGAAAACACAAGGAAATGCCTTAAGGGAAATTAGGGCAAAAATGTGCTGTAAGCTTGGAGAGACTTGGGTGAGTACCCAAATATCACGATAAGACCTTAGTAATATTCTAATGGTCATTTTAAATCAATTAGCAAAGAAAACCAAACTTGAAAACAAGTTAAAACACAAAATGTGCTTTAAGAAGTCTTAAAGCACATTTTTGAGAAATTGTCTTAGAATTGAGTTTTGAGTGGCTAAATGTCCATCATTACTCTTTAATCAACATGTGTACTAATTAGTATCACATTAGGAGGTCTAAATCAATGGGAAATCAAAAATTTCAGAAATATGTGCACTGATTAGTGAATAGTGCCAAATAGTGACTAGTTTAAGTTTTAATCAACTTAAGCTAATTAGTTGGTCAACAAAGACCATGACTAGCCTCATTTAAGGTAGGGGGCCGGTTTTCTAAGGAGGGTGAGTCACCATAAGTAGTCAAATAAGGAAGAAAAGAAGAGATAAGTAAAGAAGTTACTATTTGCTTTATTAAAGCAAAATATCCTTATAAGCTACCTTCTCTCCTCTATCCTCCATTTCTCTCTTTCACCCACGGTTTCTTCTTCTTCTCTCTGTTCCAAAACCGAGAGTGCTGCCCTCCATGGTTCTCCATCTTCAATCACTTGCCAAATACAACTCCAAGCTCCAAATCCAAAACAAATTGCATATTTGTCTTAGTTAGGTCAAGACCTATCTTTCTATCTTTTCAAATCTTTCAAAACTCCATTTTGGTGCCATGAGAAAACTCCATTGATGGGGGAAAATCAAGTTTGAAGAGCTCATTAGCTTCTCCATTCTCTTAAGGTAAAGAAAATGTAAGAAAAACCATGTTTCCATCATTTCTTGTACATGGCCGAAAATTCCTTCTCATGGGGCTATGTTTTTATGCCTTGTTATAGCTTGATTTATTCACCAAGGACTAGTGGAGGTCCTATTTCATTCAATGCCAAAGTCTACCTTGAGACTTCAAAGGTAATCATCCACTTTTATGCCTTAGAACACATTTCTAACCTAGGTTTTCATTCCTTGATGTTAGTGCATTGTTTAGTACTCATATGGGTCCTTAAATATTGATTAGAACATTGGCAAAAGGAATTTAAGTGGTGGCCGAGATCTATGCAAGAAGAAGGCCTAAGGAGGAGATTAAGATAAGCTTGAGAAAACAAGGTAAAATGCTTACCTAATGGTGATTTAAGATTAAGGAATGAGTTTTAGATAAATACCAATGTGGCTTAAAGCTTACATTGTGTATTGGGTTATATAACCTAAGAAAAAGAACTTAAACAAGCTTATGAACTTGTGATTAAGGAGCTAATGAGAATGAGTTAGTAATATAAGTTTAAGGTGGATTTTAAGAGCATTATAACTACTATGAGATTGATGAGTGTATTTGCAGGTTGAAAGCTTATATATGTGGGAAATTCAGTGTTTAAGTTTAAGTCATTTAAGGGCCTAAGAGCCATGTCATTTAAGAGCCTTAGTGCTATGCAATTTAAGATTATTGCAATATATTGAGTTTGTAATGAATGAGTTGGTTTGGGTGATGAGATATGATGAGAAAGAACTTGAGGTGTGTGAGATGGTTAAATGAGGAAAATAATGTGTTTGGGCATGCTATGATGCTAGAGGTGCTATGGCAAAATTTGAGTATAAAATAAGTGTTTAGGCGATGGTGGTGAACTAATATGACCTAGGATTTACTAGGAATCATTATAAGGAATTTGAGTGGAGATTAGTTAATTAAGGAGTCCTTGAGGTTTAGGATGACCTAGAGATGTCTAGGAGGAGTTAGAGGAATGGTGAGTGTTTTGAGCACACCAAAATCATGAGATGAGGAATATAAGAAGTGTGCATAAGATTAAGGAGAAGGTGTAATGATTAAGGTGATTTGAATATGTTCTAAGGGGAATTAATGACTAAGGAAGTACTAGGAAGTTTTAGAGGTGGTCTTGATGAAAAAGGGGTGAGATAAAGTGTGGTAATGAGTTATAATGACTTAGGCATTACCTTGGAGGATTTAAGAATCAAGAGAATGTAATTGAGCATGTAGGACTTAGGCAAATGTTGGTAACCAACTAGGAAGGAAATAAGGTGTTGGAGGATGGAAGCTTAAGCTTAGGAAGGAACTTTAAGTAAAGGCATAAAAAGAGTTTTAGATAGTGAGAGATGCTTGGGAGATGATGTTATAGTGGTGAAGAGAACATTTGGATAGTGGTTACACTAGGTATGAACCACCACCTAGAAATCTAGAGGAAGCATTACAAGTGTTAGCATTATTACAAGGGAAATGCATAATGACTAAGGTGGATCTTGGTGAATGATTTAAGGTATTTAAAGGAGGGCTTAAGGTGTATTTGAGGTGCCCAAATGAGGTTATAACATATTAGAATATATGAGGAGAAGTTTGGAGTTGAAAGAGAATTTAGAAACAAGTTTCTGGAGCCGACCGACCTTAGGACCGGACTTGCAAGGTCGGTCGGGCTCTGTTACAATACCGGAAAATGTTTCTGGAAGACCGGACATGGGACCGGACTTGTAAGTCCGGTGGGTAGAATTTTCAAACGGTAAAGGGTACTGGAACGGACCGGACTTGGCAAGTCCGGTCGGTAAGTCCGGTCGAGCCTAAAAACAAAAAAAAAAGAGAAATTTTGAATTCTAAGAATGGCAATGGGTAATAAGGTATGCCTTTGGTAGGGTAGTAATGATTGAGACCCTAAGAACTTAAGAGATTAAGTTAAGTTAAGTATAAACTTGAAAGTTTAAGATTAAGTTTGTAAGATTAAGTGTAAGACCTAAGAGGTGTTAGGTGGGGATCATTAAGGAATTAAGTAAGTTAAACAAGTTAAGTAAGTCATATTAAGTTAAGTGATTAACAACCTAAAACTGAATGAATGTTTTAGGACTTGGGAGTTTGGACTCCGGAAGAGAGTAAGCAGCCGAACGACCAACGGTGAACGGTACAGTTCTCTTGTGACCTGCTTGCTAACGAGGTGTCCCTCGGCTTGTGTGCTATTTGTTTTGTGTGCTCACTAAACAAGATAAAGCATGCAACCGGAACATATATATATATATATTGTATTGTTGTGTGATGTTTGAAAACTAACACAACATACCGTGAGAACTTACTAACCAATGTTTAGTAAGGAATTGAGTGAGACTAAGGAACGCCCCTAATAAGGGACGATATGAACCGAAAGAGGTTAACCGACAAACAGGGTTTGAGATTACTACTAACTGGAACTTGAGTGAGGAAACCCGGGACCGATCTCCGGTCATGCATGCTAAGGAAAAAGGGGGACGGTATCTGAATCAGATCCGCCCTCCGCTTAAGGACTTGTCTTCGGACTTGTAGCCTAGGGCCGGTTGCCGGCTCAGCTACGCTGGATTCCCGTCCAGGGTAGGTGGCATTAAGATGGTGCGGTGGGATCACCTAAATCCCAGGTTTGGACTTAGGCTACAACCATTCCCCTCCAGGAACGGTTCGTATTCTGAGAATAAGTTAAGGTTAAGATGAGTTACAATCATTCCTTTCTAAAGGATGATTTGTATTATTAAGATTAAGATAAGTTAAGATTAAGATAAGTTACAATCATTCCTTTTTAAAGGATGATTTGTATCGTTAAGACTAAGATTGGGTTAAGTTACAATCATTCCTTTTAAAGGATGATTTGTATCGTTAAGATTAAGATTAAGTTAAGATTAAGATTAAGGTGAGGTTAAGATAAGTTGCAACCATTCCTTTTTAAAGGATGGTTTGTATTATTCAGATTAAGGTAAGTTACATCCACTCCTTATTAAAGGATGGTTGTTTCTAAGATTAAGATAAGACTAAGAGTGAGGTGAGATAAGGATGGACTAAGATTAGGAGGGAACATTACTTAAGGAGTTAAATAGTTAACTCTCTAATTAAGGGAACGCGTTTAAGTCGTTCATTGTGCGTGAACTTGACTGTTCATAAATGGATTGTGTTTACAGCATTTACTATTATTGTGCATCCAATCAACCTCCATGCTATCGACAATTAGTCGTCGTAGCCACGTTAGCTTGGGGGCCATGAGGGGATCGTACCAGCATTCGTGCTGACCCCCTTTGGGGGCTGTTTTTACTACACAGGTACAACAGGAAGCGGCCGTCGCGAGGGTAAGAAGAGGATACAAGTGTTAAGGGTTAAGAGTGGCCTACGAGTTGTGCATGTACACTCGTATGGCAATATGAGTTAGTAAGATGTATAGGATGTGAGGGGGTTGTAAGAAGGATATGTAAATGTTTAAGGTTGTTGCACTAATGTTCGGTATATTCTGTAGTCAGACCGTGGCAAGGTCCTGGATTTGTAAAGAATTCCGCTGCGATATGTTTATATATATACTGTTAAGTTGCGAGACCACATTTGGATTGAGTTGGGGTGTTACAAAAAGTGGTATCAGAGCGTAGTTACGCTCTGAAGACAAGAAATACCGAACTTAGGAGAATGATGAGGTTGAGATTGAGTTATGGGTTAAGGGTTGAGAGATAGAGTGTGAGGTGCGTTAGCCAGGACTCCCGGTGTTTACCGGATATCCATAGTGCCTAGGCCCGCCCTCCACATCCCTAACCCTAAATATGTGGAACAAACGCCAGAGAGAAGAAAGCCTTCTCTTACTCGGGAAACCCGATCTGGCAGTTAGCTAACAGTAAGCAATACGAGAAACAACTTGTCGTACAACAGTTATGGAGAACTGGGAGATTTTAAATGGAGCGCATCAACAGAGAAACAGGCGCTACCTATGGAATACTATCAATAAAGGAACGGTAATTACCGGCAACATGGGTCGACATGCTACGCAGTCGAAATAACCCGCCATACCAATGATAAGGAAAGCACTACGGGTGCAATAGAAAGGAAAAAGGGAAACGACATGAGTACCGGACAGTGGTCCGAAGGAGCATAACAGTATGATAATACAGAGCATGAGGATTGAGATTACTGGAAAGTCCAGTTAAGAACCGGGAACTCCAAACCCCGTACAATGAAAAAGGTTGCAAACCTGCTAGACATAACACGGATAACGGTGGAAACACATATAAATTGTGTACCAAAATAGGACTACCGTGTAGTGCCTAAAGGAGAATCATTACGAGTAACCACAACAAAATGTGTGGAGACAGGAGCGAGCATTAAGACATAACAAAATATTAAGGGGTTCTCTCAGAAAGAGGAACGCCCTGATAAATGACAGTACTGTCAAACTACAAGGAAACTGCCGGATGGTCGATTATCCAAAATAAGAGATCATTGAGGGAGTCCCGAGGACTACCAATTACATGGAAATTAGAAGGAAGTTTCACTTCCAATGTGCCTTGTACCAATAACCCATCCTGCATGGCGCACTTGCCATAGCAAGTGCTACCACGGTTAAGCTACACGGAAAGCCATCATGGCGAGGTAACCGAACGCTACAGTCGTAGTACGCGTTAACATCGGAATGCAAATCCATAAGAACAGGAAAAAAAATAGGACCTTGGAAGGGCCTGACGGCCTGACCATGATGAGATGAACCGACACATCAGCCAGCAGGGAGCTGAGCTTAGATGAAATACTAAACCATATAAATACTAGCAACGGTATAACCCACTACAACAACAACCGACAGTATGGTAAGAACACCAATCTCAAACTCCAAGGGGAAAACCTAAGAGATTGCTCGGTATTGCGAGCAAAAACACTATATAAGCAATGATATACAAGGGATGTATTATAAGATACTATTGAGACTGTTGAAGCATCGACTTACAACGAAAACGGGATAAGACTCTCAGAGTGACCATTAAGGACACCAATAACAACATTCTTCAATGAAGATGTTGGAAAACCCGGAAATCAAGGATAAAAGAAATAAACATAAGCTATAACCTACTAAGAATTAAAGTCGTACAACCCTGGAAAAGGAAAGCTCAGAGGACTACCCCCACAGAGCGGGCATAGTCGAGCCGAACAAACTGATGAATGACAGCTAGTACTGTTCGTCTAACTCATTAATACCCAAGTATGATTGATCATCAACGGGGGCGTAGTCAACGGAAGTTGAACGAAGCGTTGAGATAGAAGTATAAGATGCCAGGATGATATCCAACTTGGACACCGTAAGGCAAACGCCTAATACGAACTTATCCTTAATTGCCAAAAGACATAAGTCTAGTAAAATGACAGTATTGTCAAAGACATTAAGTAACCTCAGATCACCTGAACAACTTCCATAGCAGAAAGCAGGATGTAACAATTTACCATGAAACCCGATACTACATTTGGTATGTAACCTAATGATTGATGGTGTTCCAAGGGACCAGAAGTTTATGAGGATAACCTACAGATGAGTAAGAGTACAAATAATGAACTGAGACATTAAGCACTAAGAGCCTACGAGCCAAGGATGTTAACCACATCAGAGCCCGAGCGCAATAAGTTATAAGAGAGCTTGTATAAGCCAAAAAAAAGGGTACCAATGAGAATATTGAGATAATGCTAAGGACAGGAGCGGAGAACGAACCATGCCTTTTTAGGGTGGGGATACCCCTCCTTGTTGTGAGGCCATGAGTGGGAATGAACCCCTCAAAAGGGTTTTCACATATTAGAGATAAAATACACTTTATTTAGAAGATGGGAACTATGAACCTTGAGATTACCTTAGAACATACCAGATACACTTGAGTAATAAGGAAGGTTGCACAGATAGACCCCATATCCAACACCCAGGATGTAAGAATTAGTATGGGCAGAGATAAACATTGTGACTGCACATTATGGCACGTCAATTAATCAATGCTCAGAGGAGCTTGTGAATCAGCGGATGACTTCTTCAGTAACCAGTCAAACTACATGGTAGATAACATCGTTAAGGATGAAAGAAAGCGAGAGAAATTAGCCTACTTACGAATCTGAGATTGGAATAGAACACCTTCATATCAAGAGTCAACTATCTTACAACACGGTACGACAACCGCCAATATCGGAATGAGAGAACTCCCAGTGTATTTACACCAAGAAGGGATTGAGTATAAGGTAAGACATTAGAATAAGTGAGTAAGAGGTTGCACCATTAATGGGTAACATGGTAAAGGCCAACTACCACGGTAGAAATGGTCGTGAGTATAATAGTTAGATAAGTGGATTAAGTCATGGTGCGCGGTAAGGCGACCATTATGTATGAGCCGTCAAATATTGACACTGAGGCAATTAGATTTATGAGTTAAGACCAGCATAAGTAAGAAAATAAGATGGTAGACGAACTGAGCATTGATGCCAGTAGCCTGGACCTGGTTAGGTAAGATTTCACAGGAAGCACACCATCCATTCCTTAAGGAACTGGAAGTGCATTCCTAGTAGCATAAATATGAGAAACAAGATAAGAGGCTCTACGGAAAGAGACCTCAGATATTAAGTGACCGAATCAATACGGAATACAGGAAGGAGCTAGAGCATACCATACCCAAGAACACAGTAAATGGACTTCCCTTGATTGACTTCAAGAAGAACAATAAATGTTATTTTGGAACGATGAAAGAGGAGATCGACAACAGAATACTTCATAATTAGCGATAGCTAAACGTGTGACGGACACTATGAGTTTACTAAAACGAGACGTGGGACGACTGCACCCCACAGGGGCTTGCAGGCCTGACACGCTCATTTATGAGTTAGTTGGGTAAGTAGTAATGTACCAGTAAGGTACCCCATGCATGTGAACGAGTGGTGTAAGGAACACGGGAAGTAGTCGACTCCGTACCACCGACAACGACGCAAGACCAGACAAGAGCAGCTACTACCACAAACAGTCGAAGAGAAGAGCTCAGTTGAACCAGCAACACAGAGGAACCAGAGAACAAATAATTAAGGACTATGAAGTGCGAAGAGCACGGATTGTTAAGTACAGACATTGAACATGCCTTAAGATGTAAGGGATTAAGACTGTAAAGCGCATTATGCACTAAACAGTAGTTTCAGACTAAGAATCATCCTCAGACCAAAGGTCAGTTGGGGAGAACAATTTAGACATTCGAGAAAATACTAAGAGTATGAGCGTAAGATCTTCAAGAAGAATGGATAGACGAGTTACAACTCATTAAGGCCGTGTATATATAAAGATAACACGTGCCCATTGAGACAATTAGGCCTAAGATTATCAGAGTGGTGCAGCGGAAGCTAGCAGATCACTACCTTTGAGATTAGACCAAACTAAGTTAAGGAAACGGTATAAGTACCGTTAAGAATCCTCGATACAGAGACTAAGTCATTTCTGATCGAATTATAAGTAAGATAGATGACGTGGAAGCTAGAATGCTTGGTGAGAATTAGACATCTTGAACTTATGTTCAAAGATGATGTAACGCTGATTACGTGGGCGTAATCCATTTTAAGGGGGGTAGAGCGAAAACCGCTTAGCGTATGTTTGTGTACTGAGTACATAAACTACGGTGTGCATAGCACAAAATAATTTGAGAATATGTTTTACATAAACATTTGGAGGTAAATCATGGTTATTGCACACAGAAGATGTGAATACCATACATATTAAGTACCTATCTTGTTAACTCCGGTGTGAGTACAAGTTAAGAGAATTAAGGAGAGGATTAAGGAGACTTAAGAAATAAGAATATATGAGGTATGAGTCGATATGAGACTATGTGTGAGATAAGAATAAGATAACACTATGAGATATTATTTGATATGAGCATGAGTTAGGATATAGTAATGCTATGTGGTATGAGACAGTGGAAGTTGGTATGAGACTGATATAGAATTTAGTAGGAATTTAAGTCTTGAGGTAATTACTAAGAGATGAATTGGGAATGCTTGATGGAATGAGTTCACACTTTGGAGATGTATTGATTATGATTAGAAGAACTAAAAAGATAGAAAATTGGACATGAGTGAATTATTTGGATGTTTGAAAATGACGTGGGAGGTGGAACTTGATTTTCTAGGGATCAAGGGAAACCGAACACAAATTGGGGTGGAAGGATAGTTCTACACTGATGCTGATCACATCAGGGTTGGATGATTCCTGAAACTCCCTACCAGTGGTCACAATTAAATCACACTAAGGATAGAGACCTTGGGATAAAAATGAAATTGGAGTTGCTTGTATTTTTAATTAGAGGAATTATTCCTCACATGACCTCGTAAAAAGGATTACCTTTTTACTGAGTCTCGCCCATGAAGTCGAGGACGCACGAGCCTTTGTCTTTGGACCGGTGACATGGGGAGAGCAGCGTGTTTTGTATTCTGGCCCATGGTGACGAGGACGAATGAGCCATTGTCTGGACCGGTGACATGGGAGAATACGTTGGAAGTTATGTGAATGTTTTAATCATCAAAAGGAACAAAAGGAATTTTGAGTGCTGCACATGCTTAAGCATGTTGTGTGATATTTAAGTATGAGAATATGGTGGATCCAATGATCCAATGAGATTAAGTATACATAAGTATGATCTATATGATCTAAGGAATGAGGTAAGACATGCATTCTAATAAGAAAGATGCATGGGAACTTTGGGGACAAAGTTCTTTTAAGGGGGGTAGATTGAAATACCCCAAACCTAAGTATGCTAAGTAAACATCAAATCATGATGTATTAAGGCTAAAATATGCCTTAGAAAGATTGGTAGATAATTTAAACCAAGGAAAACACAAGGAAATGCCTTAAGGGCAATTAGGGCAAAAATGTGCTCTAAGCTTGGAGAGACTTGGGTGAGTACCCAAATATCATGATAAGACCTTAGTAATATTCTAATGGTCATTTTAAATCAATTAGCAAAGAAAACCAAACTTGAAAACAAGTTAAAACACAAAATGTGCTTTAAGAAGTCTTAAAGCACATTTTTGAGAAATTGTCTTAGAATTGAGTTTTGAGTGGCTAAATGTCCATCATTACTCTTTAATCAACATGTGTACTAATTAGTATCACATTAGGATGTCTAAATCAATGGGAAATCAAAAATTTCAAAAATATATGCACTGATTAGTGAATAGTGCCAAATAGTGACTAGTTTAAGTTTTAATCAACTTAAGCTAATTAGTTGGTCAACAAAGACCATGACTAGCCTCATTTAAGGTAGGGGCTGGTTTTTCTAAGGAGGGTGAGTCACCATAAGTAGTCAAATAAGGAAGAAAAGAAGAGATAAGTAAAGAAGTTACTATTTGCTTTATTAAAGCAAAATATCCTTATAAGCTACCTTCTCTCCTCTATCCTCCATTTCTCTCTTTCACCCATGGTTTCTTCTTCTTCTCTCTGTTCCAAAACCGAGAGTGCTGCCCTCCATGGTTCTCCATCTTCAATCACTTGCCAAATACAACTCCAAGCTCCAAATCCAAAACAAATTGCATATTTGTCTTAGTTAGGTCAAGACCTATCTTTCTATCTTTTCAAATCTTTCAAAAATCCATTTTGGTGCCATGAGAAAACTCCTTTGATGGGGGAAAATCAAGTTTGAAGAGCTCATTAGCTTCTCCATTCTCTTAAGGTAAAGAAAATGTAAGAAAAACCATGTTTCCATCATTTCTTGTACATGGCCGAAAATTCCTTCTCATGGGGCTATGTTTTTATGCCTTGTTCTAGCTTGATTTATTCACCAAGGACTAGTGGAGGTCCTATTTCATTCAATGCCAACGTCTACCTTGAGACTTCAAAGGTAATCATCCACTTTTATGCCTTAGAACACATTTCTAACCTAGGTTTTCATTCCTTGAGGTTAGTGCATTGTTTAGTACTCATATGGGTCCTTAAATATGATTAGAACATTGGCAAAAGGAATTTAAGTGGTGGCCGAGATCTATGCAAGAAGAAGGCCTAAGGAGGAGAGATAAGCTTAGAAGCTTGAGAAAACAAGGTAAAATGCTTACCTAATGGTGATTTAAGATTAAGGAATGAGTTTTAGATAAATACCAATGTGGCTTAAAGCTTACATTGTGTATTGGGTTATATAACCTAAGAAAAAGAACTTAAACAAGCTTATGAACTTGTGATTAAGGAGCTAATGAGAATGAGTTAGTAATATAAGTTTAAGGTGGATTTTCAGAGCATTATAACTACTATGAGATTGATGAGTGTATTTGCAGGTTGAAAGCTTATATATGTGGGAAATTCAGTGTTTAAGTTTAAGTCATTTAAGGGCCTAAGAGCCATGTCATTTAAGAGCCTTATTGCTATGCAATTTAAGATTATTGCAATATATTGAGTTTGTAATGAATGAGTTGGTTTGGGTGATGAGATATGATGAGAAAGAACTTGAGGTGTGTGAGATGGTTAAATGAGGAAAATAATGTGTTTGGGCATGCTATGATGCTAGAGGTGCTATGGCAAAATTTGAGTAGAAAATAAGTGTTTAGGCGATGGTGGTGAACTAATATGACCTAGGATTTACTAGGAATCATTATAAGGAATTTGAGTGGAGATTAGTTAATTAAGGAGTCCTTGAGGTTTAGGATGACCTAGAGATGTCTAGGAGGAGTTAGAGGAATGGTGAGTGTTTTGAGCACACCAAAATCATGAGATGAGGAATATAAGAAGTGTGCATAAGATTAAGGAGAAGGTGTAATGATTAAGGTGATTTGAATATGTTCTAAGGGGAATTAATGACTAAGGAAGTACTAGGAAGTTTTAGAGGTGGTCTTGATGAAAAAGGGGTGAGATAAAGTGTGGTAATGAGTTATAATGACTTAGGCATTACCTTGGAGGATTTAAGAATCAAGAGAATGTAATTGAGCATGTAGGACTTAGGCAAATGTTGGTAACCAACTAGGAAGGAAATAAGGTGTTGGAGGATGGAAGCTTAAGCTTAGGAAGGAACTTTAAGTAAAGGCATAAAAAGAGTTTTAGATAGTGAGAGATGCTTGGGAGATGATGTTATAGTGGTGAAGAGAACATTTGGATAGTGGTTACACTAGGTATGAACCACCACCTAGAAACCTAGAGGAAGTATTACAAGTGTTAGCATTATTACAAGGGAAATGCATAATGACTAAGGTGGATCTTGGTGAATGATTTAAGGTATTTAAAGGAGGGCTTAAGGTGTATTTGAGGTGCCCAAATGAGGTTATAACATATTAGAATATATGAGGAGAAGTTTGGAGTTGAAAGAGAATTTAGAAACAAGTTTCTGGAGCCGACCGACCTTAAGACCGGACTTGCAAGGTCGGTCGGGCTCTGTTACAATACCGGAAAATGTTTCTGGAATAGACCGGACATGGGACCGGACTTGTAAGTCCGGTCGGGGTAGAATTTTCAAACGGTAAAGGGTACTGGAACGGACCGGACTTGGCAAGTCCGGTCGGTAAGTCCGGTCGAGCCTAAAAACAAAAAAAAGAGAAATTTTGAATTCTAAGAATGGCAATGGGTAATAAGGTATGCCTTTGGTAGGGTAGTAATGATTGAGACCCTAAGAACTTAAGAGATTAAGTTAAGTTAAGTATAAACTTGAAAGTTTAAGATTAAGTTTGTAAGATTAAGTGTAAGACCTAAGAGGTGTTAGGTGGGGATCATTAAGGAATTAAGTAAGTTAAACAAGTTAAGTAAGTCATATTAAGTTAAGTGATTAACAACCTAAAACTGAATGAATGTTTTAGGACTTGGGAGTTTGGACTCCGGAAGAGAGTAAGCAGCCGAACGACCAACGGTGAACGGTACAGTTCTCTTGTGACCTGCTTGCTAACGAGGTGTCCCTCGGCTTGTGTGCTATTTGTTTGTGTGCTCACTAAACAAGATAAAGCATGCACCGGAACATATTATATATATTTGTATTGTTGTGTGATGTTTGAAAACTAACACAACATACCGTGAAACTTACTAACCAATGTTTAGTAAGGAATTGAGTGAGACTAAGGAACGCCCCTAATAAGGGACGATATGAACTGAAAGAGGTTAACCGACAAACAGGGTTTGAGATTACTACTAACTGGAACTTGAGTGAGGAAACCCGGGACCGATCTCCGGTCATGCTGCTAAGGAAAAGGGGGCGGTATCTGAATCAGATCCGCCCTCCGCTTAAGGACTTGTCTTCGGACTTGTAGCCTAGGGCCGGTTGCCGGCTCAGCTACGCTGGATTCCGTCCAGGGTAGGTGGCATTAAGATGGTGCGGTGGGATCACCTAAATCCCAGGTTTGGACTTAGGCTACAACCTTCCCCTCGGAACGGTTTCGTATTCTGAGAATAAGTTAAGGTTAAGATGAGTTACAATCATTCCTTTCTAAAGGATGATTTTTATTATTAAGATTAAGATAAGTTAATTAAGATAGTTACAATCATTCTTTTTAAAGGATGATTTGTATCGTTAGACTAAGATTGGGTTAAGTTCCAATCATTCCTTTTAAAGGATGATTTGTATCGCTAAGATTAGATAAGTTAAGATTAAGATTAAGGTGAGGTTAAGATAAGTTGCAACCATTCCTTTTTAAAGGATGGTTTGTATTATTCAGATTAAGGTAAGTTACATCCACTCCTTATTAAAGGATGGTTGTTTCTAAGATTAAGATATAAGACTAAGAGTGATGTGATATAAGATGGACTAAGATTAGGAGGAACATTACTTAAGGAGTTAAATAGTTAACTCTCTAATTAAGGGAACGCGTTTAAGTCGTTCATTGTGCGTGAACTTTGATTGTTCATAAATGGATTGTGTTTACAGCATTTACTATTATGTTGTGCATCCAATCAACCTCCATGCTATCGACAATTAGTCATCGTAGCCACGTTAGCTTGGGGGCCATGAGGGGATCGTACCAGCATTCGTGCTGACCCCCTTTGGGGGCTGTTTTTACTACACAGGTACAACAGGAAGCGGCCGTCGCGAGGGTAAGAAGAGGATACAAGTGTTAAGGGTTAAGAGTGGCCTACGAGTTGTGCATGTACACTCGTATGGCAATATGAGTTAGTAAGATGTATAGGATGTGAGGGGTTGTAAGAAGGATATGTAAATGTTTAAGGTTGTTGCACTAATGTTCGGTATATTCTGTAGTCAGACCGTGGCAAGGTCCTGGATTTGTAAAGAATTCCGCTGCGATATGTTTATATATATACTGATAAGTTGCGAGACCACATTTGGATTGAGTTGGGGTGTTACATGTACCGGGACAACAAACATTTAGGACACTTGTCTAGATGTTCGTATTCACCCCTATAAAGCACACAGTTATTTGGGCAAGCATGAATCTTTTTATATTCAACTCCCATTGGACACATCCATTTCTTTGCCTCGTAGGTGGATGTAGGAAGACCATTCTCATCAGGAAGCATATCATGTATCAGCTCTAGAAATGACGTGAAACACTTGTCACCAACTCCATATTTCCCCTTTAAGTTGAACTAATTAAGTACAGCAGTCAATTTTGTGTATTTAACGCACGAAGGGTACAAAGGTGTCTTTGATGCGTCCAACAATCTTTGATACTCTTCCGGCTTATCGACAAAAGTATCCGCAACATTTTCTAACATTTCATCCATTTTCTCATCATGGTGAGTGGTCTCGCTTTCATCGAATCCTGAATCACTTAACGGTACCGACTCATTGATGGTATTGAAGGTGTGGGCGGTACTTGCGTAACTGGATCATGAGCACTTGATGATGTTGAAGCACTAGCTGCAACAGTTTCTCCATGAAAATTCCATCTTTTGTAATGTGGCATGAATCCACGGGACTTAAGATGAAATCTAATTTCCTCAATGTCTTCATATTTCCTTATGACCCCACAGTCAACACAAGGACATGAAATATTGTCCGCCTTTGTTATGTCCTTGTGTTGCACTGCCGCTTTGAGAAACTCTTTCAGCTTCTCATCAAAATAGTGATCCCCTCGATCACCGTACATCCAGTCACGCTCCATTCTATATGTGAAAACAAAACAATGTCAACATTGATTTGTCTTTCAGTTTCGTCTGCATTTGTATATGGAGCATGTTTGTACTGGATGTACGGTTGCAACCAAACTCAGCACTACTCTATGGTTACAACCTAACTAACGTAGCCTAAGTACTCTAACGTTCCAACGTAACTAATCTAGCCTTATTCTAACAATTCTAACACATTTAATTTAACTTCAACAATCATTGCATTATTAAAACAAAAAATAAAGTTTAATTACATACTTGTTTAAGGTTGTACAGAGGAGGAAGCTAGGAGACTGCTTTGGTGATGGGCTGGGAAAGTACTGGTACAAATAACAAATAATATTAATTAATAAGACTAATACGATTCTAGAAAAAATTCGGCATGAACTGTGCGTAATCATGTTAATCCCATGCTTATCATTAAGTGTAACACCCCATCCAAAGCCTATCGTGGTTATCGCAATCTGAACACTTAATCGAATACGTCGCAGCGGAAATAAACAACACCTGGACCTTGCCACGGTCTGATCGATAGAATATACCGGCTTAAATACTTACAATACTTATCCAAAACACTTACCCAACTTAAACATCAACATTCTCAATACCACAACCAACCGAGTGCTAGTATCTTATACACAATCCCAAACTTACATCAGTTTAATATAAACAGTCGGGTGCACAGGCGCAACCCGAACTCAAAATAAATCCCATCCTAAGTCTAACCGCTCCTACTCTCGTAGTGCGTCCTCATGGGCCTCTTACCTGCAAGTGTAAAAATAGCCCCCGAGGGGGTCAGCACGAATGCTGGTACACCCTCTCATGGCCCCCAAGCTAACGGGGCTACGACTACTATTGTCGATAGCATGGAAATTGATTACATACACAAACATAAATGAGTGCAATAACAATACCACAGATGAACATATATAGTTCACAAGCAATGAACGACTCAAGCGTTCCCTTATCAAGTGGGTTAGTAACCCCCTCCTTAGTCCTCATTTCCTTAATCTCGGTTCCTTACCTTACCTTAATCTCAATCTTAATCTTAATCTCAGTATACAAACCTTTCCTGGAAGGGATTGGTTGTAGCTTAATTCGAACCTGGGATTTAGGTGATCCCACCGCACCATCTTAATGCCACCTACTCTGGACGGGAGTCCAGCGTAGCTGAGCCGGCAACCGGCCCTAGGCAACAAGTCCGAAGACAAGACCTTAAGCGGAGGGCGGATCTGATTCAGATACCGTCCCCCTTTTTCCTTAGCATGCATGACCGGAGATCGGTCCCGGGTTTCCTCACTCAAGTTCCAGTTAGTAAACATCTTAAAACCATGTGCTAGCTAAGCCTTAACGGGCATTAACCAACAACCATCAAACTTAACTCTTATTCTTAACTCAGTAAGTACTAAACTTGGTTAGTAACATCTCAAGTCTCGCGGGTTAGTGTAAATATAACACAATCACAACGAGATCAATATAACCGTTGCATGCTTTATCTTGTTTTAGTCATAGCAAATAAACAGAAGCACACAAGCCGAGGGACACCTCGTTAGCAAGCAGGTCACAAGAAGGATTGTACCGTTCACCGTCGATCGTTGTTTGACTAATCTTCTTCGGGGTCCCAACTCACAAACCTAAAACATTCATTCATTTTAGGTTATTAGTTATTGCACCTTACTTAACTCACTTAGTCTCTAAGATTCCATTCAATAACCTCTCAAGTCTTGCCACTTAGCTTACAAACTTAACTTTAAACATTAAACTTATACTTAATCTTAACTTAATTCCTTAAGTTCTTAGGGTCCTAATCATTACTACCCTACCAAGGTATACCTCATTACCCATTACCATTCTTAGAATTTGAAATTTCTTTTTTTTTGTTTTTAGGCTCGACCGGACTTACCGACCGGACTTGCCAAGTCCGGTCCATTCCAGTACCCTTTTACCGTTGGAAAATTCTACCTCGACCGGACTTACATGTCCGGTCCTATGTCCGGTCGATTCCAGAGACTTATACCGTACAAAATTCATGCCGACCGGACTTGACAAGTCCGGTCCCATGTCCGGTCCATTCCAGAAACATTTTCCCTCACAAACACAAGCCCGACCGGACTTGTAAGTCCGGTCCCCAAGTCCGGTCGATTCCAGAAACATTTCCGGTAGTGTAACAGAGCCCGACCGACCTTGCAAGTCCGGTCCTAAGGCCGGTCGGCTCTAGAAACTTGTTTCTAAATTCTCTTTCAACTCCAAACTTCTCCTCATATATTCTAATATGTTATAACCTCATTTGGGCACCTCAAATACACCTTAAGCCCTCCTTAAACCTTAAATCATCCACCAAGATCCACCTTAGTCATTATGCATTTTCCTTGTAATAATGCTAACACTTGTAATGCTTTCCTCTAGGTTTCTAGGTGGTGGTTCATACCTAGTGTAACCACTATGCCAAATGTTTTCTTCACCACTATAACATCATCTCCCAAGCATCTCTCACTATCTAAAACTCTTTTAAACATTTACTTAGAGTTCCTTAACAAGTCTAAACTTCATCATCATCACATTATTTCCTTCCTAGTTGTGCATCAACATTTGCCTAAGTCCTAAACACTCGAATACATTCTCTTGATTCCTAAATCTTCCATGGTGATACCTAAGTCATCATAAGTCATTAAAACACCTTAACTTCACCCTTTTTCATCAAGACAACCCATAGAACATTCCTAGTACTTCCTTAGTCATTAAATTCCCTTAGGATATCTTAAACACTTAAACTCTCCTTTAAATTTTGCCATGGGTTCTCTAGTATATAGTACTTCCTAACACATGGTTTTTCTCCATCAAACAACCAATACCACACAAATTCTCATCACAACACTTAACACCCAATTTACACTAAAACTTCACCACATCATCATATATGCTTAAACTTAAAATGCTTGGCACTTAGGCCCTTAAAACAATAATCTTAACCACTGAATTTCCACATATATATGCCTTCAACCTGCGAATACACTCAACAAGGCTCCCATTGAAATAAAATGCTTCTTGTACTTCACCTTTATATTCTTAAACTATCTCTTTTCTCATTTGCTCCTTAGTCACAAGTTCACAAGTATAGTCATTGTTTCTCCTAGGTTTTATAGCACCTTCCCAATATAAACTCTACACTAAACTCATCATATACCCACATCTCATTCCCTTAAACAACAAAACACCTTAAGGTAAGTAATTTACCTTGTTTTCTCACAAGCTTAAAAGCTTTTCTCCTTAGGTTTTCTTTGTTCAATCTCGGTCACCAATGTGATTCTCCTTGCCAATGTTCTAACCAATATCCAATGACTCCAATGAGTACTAGATAACACATTAACCCTAAGGAACAAACCCTAGGTTTAAAAATATGTTTTAAGGTATTAATGTGATTGTTTTACCTTGGTTTCTCAAGACAACTTGGATGTGAAGCAAGAAGGACCTCCTCTCCTTTGAAGAGTAGAAACAAGCTAGAACAAGGCATAAACATGGAGTCCCATGAGTATATATTTTCGGACATGTGAAGAAAATGGTGGAAACCTAGATTTTCTTACACTTTCTTTACCTTAAGAGAATGGAGATGCCAATGGAGTCTCCAAACTTGAATTTCCTCCTCTAATGGTGGTTTGACTTGGCACCAAAATGAAGCTCTTGAAGTTTTGAAAAGATAGAAAGGAGGAGCTTGAGCTAACTAAGAAGAATATGTATTTTGTTTTGGATTTGGAGCTAAAATGAGCAAGATGTGGCCAAGGGAAGATGGAGCTTTCATGGAGGTGAGCTCTACGTGAATGGAGAAGAGAAAGAGAGCAAGGAAACCGTGTGAACAAGGGAGAATGAAGAAGTGAGGAGAGAGGTAAGTAAATGTGATATTTATCTTAAAAGGTGAATAGTGTTTTTACTTTATAACTTACTTATTTTGCTTTCTCTTTACTTAGCTAGATAAGTGTGGTGAGTCACACTTAAAAAACCGGCCCCCTTTAATGAATGAGGGTAGTTTAGTCTTTGTTGACCAAATGTCTCACTTATATAGACTTATGTTATAACTAGCTTAATTAATTCACTATTCATCAAAAACAAGGCACATTGTTGTGAAATTTTTGATTTCCCATTGATATAGACCTCCAAATGTGATACTATATAGTACACATATTAATTAAAGAGTAATGATGGACATTTAGCCATTCAAAACACATTTACAAGACAATTTTTCAAAAACGTGCTTTAAGACTCCTTAAAGCACATTTTGTGTTTTAACTTGTTTTCAAGCTTGGTTTTCTTTGGTAATTGACTTAAAATGACCATTAGGATATTACTAAGGTCTTAGAACAATATTTGGGTACTCTCCCATGTCTCTCCAAGCTTAGAGCACGTTTTTGCTTAAACTGCTCTTTTTGGTGTTTCCTTATATTTTCTTTGATTAGAAATGTTTCTTAATGTTTCTAAGGCATATTTAGCCTCTTATATCTTAGTTTATCATTTAAACACCATATCTAAGTTTGGGGTATTTCAATCTACCCCCCTTAAAAGAACTTTGTCCTCAAAGTTCACACATGTGTTTAACCATTCACGGTACACATTCTCTTAATCTTAATACCACATCTTATATTCACATTCATACATCTCAAGACTCAAAGGTCAATCTCAAATACAATACATAAGTATTATACATAACTCAAACTTACACCGAAGTGTAGCAACTTACACAAATCCACATCTTAAACAACCAAACAAACGACAAACATGATCGTTTCCTAACTCAAAAGCGAGGAAGCTCTACCCCCCTTAAAAAGGGGTACGCCCCGTACCCTATACAGACGATCTAGTCAGTAAATAAAGAAGGGTACTTCGCCCTCATCTTATCCTCTAATTCCCACGTGGCCTCTTCGACATCCTGGTTAGACCAGAGAACCTTCACCAGTCGCACTGACTTGTGGCGAGTGTCCCTAGTCTTACTGTCCAAGATTCTCTGAGGAGTCTCCACGGATCTCATATTTGGTTCTAAAGTCAACCTCTCAGGTTCTAACACATGGGAGGGGTGGTGCATGTATTTCTTTAGCTGTGAAACATGAAAAACATCATGCACTTTACCCAGCTCAGCAGGTAAATTTAACCTGTAAGCAACCGGGCCCACCCGCTCCGTAATCTCATAAGGACCAACAAATTTCGGGCTTAACTTGCCCTTCTGCCCAAACCTGAATACACCCTTCATCGGTGATACTCGCAGAAATACCTGGTCGCCCCACTGCGAACTCCAGGTCCCGTCGTCGAACATCAGCATACGACTTCTGCCTATCTTGAGCAGCTTTCATGTTCTCCCTGATTTGCTGAACCTCAGCCTTAACTTGTTCTAAGTACTCTGGTCCTATAATGACCGTCTCGCTCGACTCATCCCAGCAGAACGGTGTACGACATGGTCTACCGTACAACGCTTGAAAAGGTGCCATCTTGATCGAAGCGTGATAGCTGTTGTTGTATGAAAACTCGATCAGGTGCAATCTGTCAATCCAACTGCCCTGGAAGTCTAAGGCACATGCCCTCAGCATGTCCTCGATTGTCTGAATAGTACGCTCAGTTTGACCATCTGTCTGAGGATGGAACGCGGTACTCAGTTTGAGTTCTGTACCCAACGCTTCTCTGGTAGCTCTCCAGTACCTCGAAAGGAATCTGGTATCTCCATCTGACACTATGGTCTTTGGTATGCCGTGATGTCTCATGATTTCTTTCTCAAATAACTCAGCCAATTTGGTCACCTTCCAAGTATCCTTCATCGGTATGAATCGGGCTACTTTGGTAAGGCGATCCACCACCACCCATATCATGTTGAGACCTCCCCTAGCAGGTGGAAGCCCAACTACGAAGTCCATGGAGATATCATGGAACTTCCACTCCGGAACTGGCATCGACTGTACCATTCCGCCCGGTCGTCTGTGCTCGAATTTCACCTTCTGGCATGTGAGACACCTCAAGACGAACTCGGTAACATCTGTCTTCATCCCCGACCACCAGAAGTATCTCTTCATGTCTTTATACATTTTAGAGGCTCCCGGATGGATGGAAACTGAAGAACAGTGTGATTCTCTAAGTATACGGTCTTTCAGATCCGTGTTACCTCGTGGTATGCATAATCGGCCCTTAAATCTGATCAGATCATCATCATGAAGTCTGAAGTCATATTTCTGACTCTCAAAGGTACCATCTGTCAGCTTCTGTCTGACCTCTCTCTATATCATCTGTCCTCTGAGCCTCTCGCACCTCATCAACCTAGCTGGAGAAAGAAACTAGCGAATGGAGTGAGTGTGCTCGACGGCTCAGGGCATCTGCTACAACATTGGCCTTCCCTTATTTGTATTGGAGGTCAATGTCATAGTCTTTCAGAAATTCTAACCATCTCCTCTGTCGAAGATTTAACTCCTTCTGAGTGAATATGTATTTCAAACTCTTATGATCGGTGTAGATCGTGACACTAACCCCATATAAGTAGTGGCGCCATATCTTCAAAGCGAAGACTACAGCTCCCAGCTCTAAATCATGTGTGGGGTAGTTCTCCTCATGTGTCTGGCGTGAGGCATATGCCACCACCTTGCCATGTTGCATGAGCACGCAACCCAGCCCTCTGCCGGATGCATCACAATAAACCTCAAAGCCCTCTGTACCGTCTGGAATGGTCAGTACTAGTGCAGTGGTCAATGAGTCCTTCAAGCGCTAAAATGATCTCTCACAGTCATCTGTCCATAGAAATGGTGCATCCTTCTTCATCAGACTGGTCATCGGCTTCGCGACCTTGCTGAAATCTCTAACAAACCTCCTGTAGTAACCTGCTAGACCGAGAAAGCTCCGGATGTCGGTAACAGTCTTCGGCCTTGGCCAGGTACGTACGGCATCAATCTTTGCTGGATCCACTGCGATCCCAGCATCTGAGATGACATGACCTAGGAAAGAGACCTGGTCAAGCCAAAACTCACACTTGGAGAACTTAGCATACAGCTGGTTCTCCCTCAATATTTCTAACACCCTCCTCAAATGTTCCTCATGGCTCAACCTTAGACTTTGAATATATCAGAATGTCAATAAAAACCACAACCGACTTGTCCAGCTGCTCCCGGAACAAGCGTCATCATCCATAAACTTCGCCGGTGCGTTCGACAAACCGAACGGCATCACTGTAAACTCATAGTGGCGATCGTGTCCGGAATGCCGTCTTCTCAATGTCCCCCTCCTTATGGCTATCTGATGATACCCCGATCTGAGATCAATCTTGGAAAACACAGATGCTCCCTCAACTGATCGAACAGATCGTCAATGCGGGGTGTGGTACTTATTCTTCACTGTCACTGCATTCAGCTCTCTGTAGTCGATGGGGGAGAGACTACCATCCTTCTTCTTCACGAAGAGGACTGGCGCTCCCATGGTGACCACCTTGGTCCTAATGAATCCTTTATCCAACAAATCTTCATTGTTCTTTTAACTCAGTCATTTCTGCCGGAGCCATACGGTATGGTGCTTTGGCTATCGGTCCGGTACCATGTAGCAGCTCAATGGTGACTCTACCTCCCGAGTGGGTGGCATGCCGGGCAGTTTCCCGTGGAATAAGTCGGGGAACTCCGACACTACCGGTAAGTCGGGGTCGAACTCAGGTCTCTCTCTATGTCCTGTACATAGCAGAGGTATACTTCTTCCTTTCTCCATATTCCTATGCATTGCCATGGCGGTGATGATCTTAGTCGAAGGCTCTCTGGGCCTCTGTGGTATGATATCGTTACCCCAGACGGACTACTGAGCAGCATCTAGCTCGGCGCAGAGGATATGTCCCTTGTGCCGCTCCAACCAGTTCATCCCGAAGATAACATCAAATCCTAGCTTACTGAACTCAATGAAACTGACTGGGAAGTCTTCCCCCTTAATGCTGATGGTGGCTCCTCGGTGTAACGAGTGCAACGAATCTTCTCCTTAGACGGGAGCGTAACCGTGAAGTCGGTAGCTCCTCAGCGTCTAGCCCCAACCTGCTCGAAATGATGCAGACAAAGGTGTGCGAGCCCCTGAGTCGAAGAGAACTGATGCCTCAATCCCATTGATCGGAAAGGTGCCGGTGAGGATAGTACCGCTTGCGTCGGCCTGTGCCTCTGTGAGTATGCTTAGTGCACCTTCTGTACCGAGTCCATAACCTAATTGTGTTCACAAGCTTCATGAGTATTGATGGTATAACAAGATCGTAACAATTATATGAACAACACTGTTATTTTATTCATGACCATCCTGTTTACCAACATGTGCTTCAATCTTACATCTCATGTCCTCATCTCATTCTAACATTATATGGCTAATATTGTCAAAAGGTTAGGCTTAATCTTCCTGGTCTCATATGCGTCGCATTGATTACTGCTGACGGTGCTGTATTCAGCTTGATTCTCTTAATCCCATGGTACAACATCCTTGATTCTCCTCCCAAAATTAATACATCACCTGACTTAAGTACTATCTTATCTGCACGGTCCCACGCTTCTGCTCGCCGTATAAAACTCCGCATCATCTCCAATGGACCAAGACACTACGGGTATCCCTCTTTCGAGAGACTCCGTTGTCTCGTCCTTATCCTGGTGTAGTCCCAGTTTCCCATCTTTTTCGTAGAAGTTTACAATGCAAATGTCTGGCTGGATGTCTGGAATCGTTCAGCTTCCAACTGCTGAGCGATTTCCATGACTTGTGTGATAACTGGATGGAACTCTTCGGGTATCCCCGTTGGTGAGACTCCATCTTGCTCCCTTGTGGTTTGGTAATTCTTGGCATACGGATTCCAATCCTTGCCCAAGCTCATCATCTTTAATTTCATCCTTGCTCCCCCTAGGTACTCCGGTGTGTAAAAACCTCTCTGTCCCATTCCTAGTTGATTGCATCTCCTGATGATGGCTATTTGTGCGTCGGGTGTCAGGTATCCCCTTAATAAAATCATACCTGGGCGGATAACCTGACATTGTTCGGTTGGAAATCCATGGTTTTGATGTCGGTGTGCTCCGGTTAGATGTGATGGTATTGGGTAGCAAATGTTGAATCTTCCTAGAGTGGTAGTAGGTTATATCTCACTTAAGTTCTAATCTCATCTTATTCTTACTTAACTCATATATTTCACCAAACATGCATGATAATGCGGTAAGCAGGTAGTTTTATTACTAAATGGTTATAGTGGTACCTGGCCTCGATGAGGGCTCAGGCTCATCGTCCCGATCCACCATGTGTAAAGTGGGCCCTGTCTTCTGGGTCACCCGTGGGTTCTTGTCCGCCGCTGCTGCACCTTCCTCTGACCGTCAGATCCAGCTCCCTGATCGGTCTTGCCCTTGCCCCTGGTATCGGGCCTATAGGCTCTGCTAGCAGGATTCCGGTAACACTCATAAGCTCGATGCCCGTAGACACCACAGAAGTTGCACTCCACCTTATTCCCCTTACAGCCGAGCCCGGGGTGGTCCTTGTGACACCATCTACAGATGAAGCGTCGCTGGTAGCCACCACCGGCTCCCCTCTCAGTCTCAGATCCTGTTGATTCACAATATCAATCCTCATATCTCAAACGGTTACTAATTTATTTCTTAACTCATTCATTGATAGTTTCCTTACCCTTTGGCGCCTTAGAGCGCAGGGGTGTAGCTGCAATAGCATACGTCAACTTCAATGGCTCTTCCGAAGCCTTCTCCTTTTCCTCCTTCCCCTTTGGGTTCTGATTTTTCTGGGCCTGAGGCTGGTACTTCTGTTTCTTGTACCCTCCTTGCCCCTGACTTTCTGAGCTTTTACCAGCACTCTTCCTCTTAGCATTCTCTTCGTCCCTCAGCTGGACGGTAATCTCAACCTTAGCAGCGGCATGATAGCACTCCTGCTTTTCCATGGTATTAGTCACACTTAGTTCTCATAATCTAAACCTTATTCATCACTTACTCAAATCTCAATCATTCTTATTACCTACAAGGTAGTGTAACTCGTCGGCCCCATGTCGTAGCGGAGTCGATGGCTAAGCCCGCCATAGAAGCGGTCCACCAAGATCTGGTCAGAATACCCTAGACCTGGCAGAAGACGGAGCAAGGCAGTGAACTCGGAGTAATACTCGTCCACTGTCATCTTGTCCGACTGCTTAAGCGCATCCAACTGTAAGCGCTTCTTCGTCTGGACATGGGCGGGGTAGTACTTTGCACGTAGCAAGGTGGTGTACTGCTCCCAACCGAACTCTGGATTGGCCACATGCTCGGCTCTCACCAGCTTCCACCAATCGCCTGCCGCCCCCTTCAGGTAGAAAGCAGCTAAGCGCACCTTGATCCCAGCAGGGACATCAAGGGTCTCGAAGGCGGTCTCCAGCTCGGAGATGTACGCCTCAAGCTTGGCAGGATCGGTCTCCCCCTTAAAATGAGCGGGTCGAAGGTCTGATAGGCTCTTCACCCAGTTTGGTTCCCTAGGTTGTGGCGGTGGAGGTGGTGCACCCACACCAGGCTGATAGCCCATATGCCCTAAAGCGGCAGCTACGATCTCTGCGATCGTCTGCCCTCCAGGTATCCCTGGAATATCCTCACCCCGGCCGCGACCTCGGCCTCCTCTAGGCGTCCTGCCATCTGAACAAGCATAACTTACATTAGATTCGTACTCACCATTGTTTTGGTTAGTAAGTTTATAACGTCCGTAGACGGTAAAGACAATCCACACTTATTAGTGGTCATCTGACTCTACTCACTCTAACTTCTCACACCCTTAACCCAACACTTATTCCTTAACTTATATCCTAACTCGGTGGTTACTTATGTCCGGTATTTCTTGATCAGAGCGTAACTACGATCTGATACCACTTTTTGTAACACCCCATCCAAAGCCTATCGTGGTTATCGCAATCTGAACACTTAATCGAATACGTCGCAGCGGAAATAAACAACACCTGGACCTTGCCACGGTCTGATCGATAGAATATACCGGCTTAAATACTTACAATACTTATCCAAAAACACTTACCCAACTTAAACATCAACATTCTCAATACCACAACCAACCGAGTGCTAGTATCTTATACACAATCCCAAACTTACATCAGTTTAATATAAACAGTCGGGTGCACAGGCGCAACCCGAACTCAAAATAAAAGTCCCATCCTAAGACTAACCGCTCCTACTCTCGTAGTGCGTCCTCATGGGCCTCTTACTGCAAGTGTAAAAATAGCCCCCGAGGGGGTCAGCACGAATGCTGGTACACCCTCTTGGCCCCCAAGCTAACGGGCTACGACGACTAATTGTCGATAGCATGGAAATTGATTACATACACAAACATAATATGAAGTGCAATAACAATAACCACAGATGAACATATATAGTTCACAAGCAATGAACGACTCAAGCGTTCCCTTATCAAGTGGGTTAGTAACCCCCTCCTTAGTCCTCATTTCCTTAATCTCGGTTCCTTACCTTACCTTAATCTCAATCTCAATCTTAATCTTAATCTCAGTATACAAACCTTTCCTGGAAGGGATTGGTTGTAGCTTAATTCGAACCTGGGATTTAGGTGATCCCACCGCACCATCTTAATGCCACCTACTCTGGACGGGAGTCCAGCGTAGCTGAGCCGGCAACCGGCCCTAGGCAACAAGTCCGAAAACAAGTCCTTAAGCGGAGGGCGGATCTGATTCAGATACCGTCCCCCTTTTTCCTTAGCATGCATGACCGGAGATCGGTCCCGGGTTTCCTCACTCAAGTTCCAGTTAGTAAACATCTTAAACACCATGTGCTAGCTAAGCCTTAACGGGCATTAACCAACAACCATCAAACTTAACTCTTATTCTTAACTCAGTAAGTACTAAACTTGGTTAGTTACGATCTCAAGTCTCGCGGGTTAGTGTAAATATAACACAATCACAACGAGATCAATATAACCGGTTGCATGCTTTATCTTGTTTTAGTCATAGCAAATAAACAGAAAGCACACAAGCCGAGGGACACCTCGTTAGCAAGCAGGTCACAAGAAGGATTGTACCGTTCACCGTCGATCGTTGTTTGACTAATCTTCTTCGGGGTCCCAACTCACAAACCTAAAACATTCATTCATTCTTAGGTTATTAGTTACTTGCACCTTACTTAACTCACTTAATCTCTAAAGATTCCCATTTAATAACCTCTCAAGTTCTTGCCACTTAGCTTACAAACTTAACTTTAAACATTACAACTTATACTTAATCTTAACTTAATTCCTTAAGTTCTTAGGGTCCTAATCATTACTACCCTACCAAAGGTATACCTCATTACCCATTACCATTCTTAGAATTTGAAATTTCTTTTTTTTTTTTTTTAGGCTCGACCGGACTTACCGACCGGACTTGCCAAGTCGGTCCATTCCAGTACCCTTTTACCGTTGGAAAATTCTAACCCCGACTTACATGTCCGGTCCTATGTCCGGTCGATTCCAGAGACTTACTACCGTACAAAATTCATGCCGACCGGACTTGACAAGTCCGGTCCCATGTCCGGTCCATTCCAGAAACATTTTCCCTCACAAAACACAAGCCCGACCGGACTTGTAAGTCCGGTCCCCAAGTCCGGTCGATTCCAGAAACATTTCCCGGTAGTGTAACAGAGCCCGACCGACCTTGCAAGTCCGGTCCTAAGGCCGGTCGGCTCTAGAAACTTGTTTCTAAATTCTCTTTCACTCCAAACTTCTCATCATTATTCTAATATGTTATAACCTCATTTGGACACCTCAAATACACCTTAAGCCCTCCTTAAAATACCTTAAATCATCCACCAAGATCCACCTTAGTCATTATGCATTTTCTTGTAATAATGCTAACACTTGTAATGCTTTCCTCTAGGTTTCTAGGTGGTGGTTCATACCTAGTGTAACCACTATGCCAAATGTTTTCTTCACCACTATAACATCATCTCCCAAGCATCTCTCACTATCTAAAACTCTTTTAATCATTTACTTAAAGTTCCTTAACAAGTCTAAACTTCCATCATCATCACATTATTTCCTTCCTAGTTGTGCATCAACATTTGCCTAAGTCCTAAACACTCGAATACATTCTCTTGATTCCTAAATCTTCCATGGTGATACCTAAGTCATCATAAGTCATTAAAACACCTTAACTTCACCCTTTTTCATCAAGACAACCCATAGAACATTCCTAGTACTTCCTTAGTCATTAAATTCCCTTAGGATATCTTAAACACTTAAACTCTCCTTTAAATTTTGCCATGGGTTCTCTAGTATATAGTACTTCCTAACACATGGTTTTTCTCCATCAAACAACCAATACCACACAAATTCTCATCACAACACCTTAACACCCAATTTACACTAAAACTTCACCACATCATCATATAATGCTTAAACTTAAAATGCTTGGCACTTAGGCCCTTAAATAACAATAATCTTAACCCTGAATTTCCACATATATGCCTTCAACCTGCGAATACACTCAACAAGCTCCCATTGAAATAAAATGCTTCTTGTACTTCACCTTTATATTCTTAAACTATCTCTTTTTCATTTGCTCCTTAGTCACAAGTTCACAAGTATAGTCATTGTTTCTCCTAGGTTTTATAGCACTTCCCAATATAAACTCTACACTAAACTCATCATATACCCACATCTCATTCCCTTAAACAACAAAACACCTTAAGGTAAGTGATTTACCTTGTTTTCTCACAAGCTTAAAAGCTTTTCTCCTTAGGTTTTCTTTGTTCAATCTCGGTCACCAATGTGATTCTCCTTGCCAATGTTCTAACCAATATCCAATGACTCCAATGAGTACTAGATAACACATTAACCCTAAGGAACAAACCCTAGGTTTAAAAATATGTTTTAAGGTATTAATGTGATTGTTTTACCTTGGTTTCTCAAGACAAACTTGGATGTGAAGCAAGAAGGACCTCCTCTCTCCTTTGAAGAGTAGAAACAAGCTAGAACAAGGCATAAACATGGAGTCCCATGAGTATATATTTTCGGACATGTGAAGAGAATGGTGGAAACCTAGATTTTCTTACACTTTCTTTACCTTAAGAGATGGAGATGCCAATGGAGTCTCCAAACTTGAATTTCCTCCTCTAATGGTGGTTTGACTTGGCACCAAAATGAAGCTCTTGAAGTTTTGAAAAGATAGAAAGGAGGAGCTTGAGCTAACTAAGAAGAATATGTATTTTGTTTTGGATTTGGAGCTAAAATGAGCAAGATGTGGCCAAGGGAAGATGGAGCTTTCATGGAGGTGAGCTCTACGTGAATGGAGAAGAGAAAGAGAGCAAGGAAACCGTGTGAACAAGGGAGAATGAAGAAGTGAGGAGAGAGGTAAGTAAATGTGATATTTATCTTAAAAGGTGAATAGTGTTTTTACTTTATAACTTACTTATTTTTGCTTTCTCTTTACTTAGCTAGATAAGTGTGGTGAGTCACACTTAAAAACCGGCCCCCTTTAATGAATGAGGGTAGTTTAGTCTTTGTTGACCAAATATCTCACTTATATAGACTTATGTTATAACTAGCTTAATTAATTCACTATTCATCAAAAACAAGGCACATTGTTTGAAATTTTTGATTTCCCATTGATATAGACCTCCAAATGTGATACTATATAGTACACATATTAATTAAAGAGTAATGATGGACATTTAGCCATTCAAACACATTTACAAGACAATTTTTCAAAAACGTGCTTTAAGACTCCTTAAAGCACATTTTGTGTTTTAACTTGTTTTCAAGCTTGGTTTTCTTTGGTAATTGACTTAAAATGACCATTAGGATATTACTAAGGTCTTAGAACAATATTTGGGTACTCTCCCATGTCTCTCCAAGCTTAGAGCACGTTTTTGCTTAAACTGCTCTTTTTGGTGTTTCCTTATATTTTCTTTGATTAGAAATGTTTCTTAATGTTTCTAAGGCATTATTTAGCCTCCTTATATCTTAGTTTATCATTTAAACACCATATCTAAGTTTGGGGTATTTCATTAAGCATTCACCAATATCTTATTTACCACGACAAATAAATTCAACAATTGACAGCAACCATCCTTATTCACAATCACTCAATATTAACCACAACCACTTTTTCGCATTAATTAATTAAACAAACATAGAGAAAAGATAAATGAAGATGTTACCTTTTCACTCTTACTCCACAGCAGAATAAATGAGGAAGAAGAAGCAAAGACCACCCCAATTAGTGCAGACAGCGGGGAAGCAAGGAATGAGGAATAAAGAGACGTAGATTAATTGCTACACAAAAACAACAAATAATTGAAGTTAATTAATGAAACTAATACAATTCTTGAAAAAATTCGGCATGACCTTTGTGTAATCATGCTAATCCCATGCTTATCATTAAGCATTCACCAATATCTTATTCACCACGACAAACAAATTCTACAATTGGCAACATCCATCCTTAATTCTAGTGTAAGCGTCGGTTAATTGATAATTGAAGAATTTTTATATTAAAATTAAGTTTTAGATTTCTTCTATTTAGTTTCCTATAGTTCAATAAACCAAATTGACAAATTGAAACTACAAGAATTAAATCAATAATTGTTGTGTTCTATTTTATAGTGGTTTGTTTTTTAAATTAATACATTGTATATTATTAATAGTTGGAAGTTAAACATAATACTTTCCTCTAATCAAAATGTTTCTTAGTTGATGATTATATATGCATTTAATAGATTAAGAAACACATAAAAATAAAACTTAGAAGATTGTTTTTTGCATTAAGTATGTGAATAGTCAAAAGGTGTGATCTATTTATGTTCTGTATATAATATTAATATCATATTAGAAACTAAACACAAAGTAATATTTATTTTACTTATATTTTTATCGTGTGGTTTTCTATAGTCATTTTCATTATGAGTTATTGATAAGTGAGAAATATATAGACTTTTAAGGGTTTAATTACCTTATAAATTGCAGTATTCTAAGTAATATTTCTCACTTATGTTACGATTTTCCTAGATTTATGTTTTGATATGAATTGATATATTTTATGTGTTAAATGTAGGAAAAAAACCATGTTAATGGATAGATGATCTCATGAGCTTTCCAACGCAACAAACGGCGAGTAAAACGGACTTATAATGAAGAATCTAGGCCCGTCGGAAGCATTCACGGCCCATTTTTAAGTATGGTCCGGGACTTGATACACGGACTAAGTCCCGAAATCTCGACCTATTTCTTTTGCATGGTCCGGGACCTTATCAAGGCCCAAGACCCGGACCATAACAGAGGCAAAAATCCGTGTAATTTAAACAGCATGGTCCGGGACCTTATCAAGGCTCAAGACCCGGACCATAACAGAGGTAAAATCCGAAGAAATTAAACAAGCTTGGTCCGGGACTTCAAACATGGACCAAGTCCCGGACCAAAACAGAGGCGCGGACATGTTAAAAAAATAGCCAGATTCAGATTACGACAACGCGAATAGTTTTCTTCTTCCTGAATCTTTGGCGCCGCACTGCTCCTTCATTAATTACAGACGCCTTCATTAATTGCAGACTTCTTCGGCGCCCACCTTAATTTATGCACGCATGACGCCGGCTCTGCAATCAATTCCTGTCTCTGTCTGAAATCAATTGCTCTGCCCGATGAAATCTCTGACTGCAATCTCCACGGATCTGCACCAACTCCACCACCATCTACTCACTAGCTCACTGTCCCTGTCACTTCTCCGTTGTCTGTTTCTGATTTCCTCAGCCTATATAAACCCACGCTCTGGTTGCTAAAATTGATTCATCCACGCACCCATTTATCACTCCATTCATTTATCAGTCCATGAATCATCCATTTTCACGCATCAATCCATCGACCCAAATCATCAACCACACTCCCTCACTCACGCTCACGCTCCATTCATTCATTTCCCTCCATCAAATCATCACCCATCCACTCCATTAAATTCCCACGTAAACATATCCCACTTTTGATTTTATTTTCCACTATTACGCACCAGCTCTACAGAAATAAATTAGCAGACGGGGCAGCGCAAGACGAAGTTGAAGCGAGGAACCGGAGTGAACTTCTAAACTGGAGTTACTCTTACCCTTACTTTAATTTATTTAATGCATTCCTTTTCTGTTATCGTTGTTTCTGTAACGATGAGCGAGTAAGTATTTTAGCTTCCCGGGTTGGGAAGCGAACCTATTTCCTAAATTCTGTTATGTATTTCTTCAAATAAATTTAGTTAACTGCAACAGTTCAATTCCTGTCCTTCAAGTGTTTTAATTATTTGGCCGGTAGTTAAAACAACCCTTGTAGTTATTTTTTAAAATGCGAGAGCTGAGATAAATAACTAGACGAGGAAGTTGAACCTAATTAACAGCTAGAAGCCTGATCCGGCCTATAGGTTAATTAGACTCCAATAGAAACTGCTCTTTATGCGATTAATTGTGTCCGGTCTAGAGCATTAGCCTGCTGCTAGGTCTAACAATTGGTTAGGATTCATTATACTTAGTCGTTAATGAATTAATTAAAGTTTCTGAGTTATTGCAGTAAAATTAAAGGAAGAATTTAGTAACAGATATAAAAGGAATAGGTAAGCAAACAACCCGGGGTGCGCTTTTCTATTTATCACATTCACCTCTTTAAATCCCTCTGTGTTTATTTAAGTTGTTTTATTTTTCCTTGTAGTTTAGTTTCTTTTTAATCAATCAATCAAAACCGAAAAAGTGATATTTCCTGTTTTCTTTAGTTTAACTTAATTTCCCAGTTAATCAAATATTTGTCAATTAATTATACGAGGTCCCTGAGATCGACAACCCCATTTAATCACTATACCCGCAAAACGATAGGTACACTGCCTATGTGGTAGAAGTAGTCACATATTTCTCCATCAAGTTTTTGGCGCCGTTGCCGGGGACCTCCGGCACGGTTAATTGACAATTATTATTTAATTGGGATAAGTTAAATTTTTCATTCTTTTATTTTTATTTTCTGTTTATATTTTCTCTTTATTTTTGCCACGTATATAGTTAATCTAGTTTTTCCATATTCATACCAACTCGTCTCTTATGCGTCGGACCGATCTGCAGGAGAACCTATAGCTGAATTTCAGCCAGAGATCGAAAGAGTTCTCCACAGCAGGCGACAACTACAGTTTGCCATGACGACCAGACAAACTCTGGGGGAGTACCAGCAACCATCAGTAGAAGGACGATCCTCTGCTATCGTCCTCCCTCAAGTGACGCAAACTGAGCTCGACGCCTGGCAATTCAAGACGAGCTTCATCACCACGTTGTACCACCAGGGACAATTCAGCGGACTTGACTCAGATGATGCCCCACACCACATCTCTGCATTCCTGGACTTCTGCAATACATTCAACAAGACGGGGAACCTGAACGAGCGCATTCGTCTACAGCTGTTCCCCTATTCTCTGAAAGACGGAGCGTCCAGGTGGCTAAGGAGTCTGCAACCGGGTAGCATCCACACTTGGGCTGACTTGGCAAACAAGTTCCTGGCGAAGTACTATCCACCGTCAAAGACAAGGGAAAAGATCGCTGAAATCACAAACTTTTGTCAAGAACCAGGTGAGTCCCTGTATGATTCTTGGGATAGATTCAAGGAGCTGCAGATTCAATGCCCACACCATGGTATGAGTAGCGAAGAACTAGTACTGTCATTCTTTAAGGGATTAATGATTCAAACAAGATGGTACTAAGTTCCTCATCTGGAGGAAACTTTATGGCAAGAACTGGGGATGAAGCGATGGAGCTTTTGGACACCATGACCGCTAGTACCAGACAGTGGTGCAAGAACAAGGGGAGAGGTGAGCCAAAAGCAGGTATGTATAATATTCCCCCACAGGATCATTTATCCGCTCAACTAACAGCTCTTACTAAAGTTGTGGAAAAGTTAGCTGTAAACCAGACGCAACAGCAAACCGCGAAGGCAGCTACTTCTTCGCCTTTCCTGAATCCTTGCTGTGAGAATTGTGGAGGAGCCCACGAAACGTTCAACTGTGAAGGTCCTAGCTTTGCAGGTAACCCCGAAGAGCTAAAATCGATCAACAACAGACCAGGTAACCCCTATCCTAACAATTTCAATCAGAATAATTGGAGGAACAATCAACAACCTCCATGGAGGGGTAATGATCAGTCTATAGGTAATTTTGGGTTCAATCAAAATAGACCACCTTACTTTAGACAGCAGGAGCAATCCCAAAATTCTCAAGGAGGCAGTGGTAAAATTGAGAATATGCTGGCAGAAATCCTTAAACAAGGCCAAACTACAAACTCCAGGATTGCCGAAATAGAAGCTAAACTTTCTGAACAAGCCGCTAAAAACGCTGATCAAGCTTCTATCAACCTGAGCCTAGAGAGGCAAATGAGTCAAATTTCACAACAGCTGGCACAGCGACCGACGGGGTCACTTCCCAGTCAGCCTGACCCTAACCCAAGGGAGCATGCAAAAGCAGTAACTCTGAGAAGCGGCAAGGAACTAGTTTCTGATGTTCCAGAAGTTGAAGAAGATTTTAATAAGCCAGCTGAATCTCAACCTGAAGTGGAGGAAACAACAATCCCAAGGAGAAGGAGTCTCCTGAATCTCTCACTATTAAACCTTCTCAACTCTCTTATAATCCTCCTATTCCATTCCCTAACAGACTAAAGAAAAAGAACATGGACGAGCAATATGGAAATTTCTTAATATCTTTAAGAAATTAACTATTAATCCCTTTTTCTGATGCTTTGTCTCAAATGCCTATGTATGCTAAATTTATGAAGGATATTTTATCTAACAGGCGTTCTTTGCTAGAGTCTGACACGATCAAGTTGACAGAAAGAGTATCTGCAGTTCTCCTGAAGAAGCTGCCACCCAAGTTAGGAGATCCGGCTTCCCATCATTCCATGCGCTATCGAGAAGGTTGATTGCGGTAACGGTTTATGTGATTTAGGAGCAAGTATTAATTTGATGCCTTTATCTATTTTCAAGAAATTAGGTGTAGGTCAATGTGCTCCCACATCTGTTCAGTTACAACTAGCAGACCGTTCCATAATCTATCCTAAAGGAAAAGTTGAGGACCTGGTAGTTTCTATTGATAAATTTATTTTCCCTGCTGATTTTATCATCATTGATATGGAGGAAGATACAGATGTACCACTAATTTTGGGCAGACCGTTTATGAGAACTGCCCGCACTCTCATTGATGTGGAAGGAGGGAAGATTATTCTAAGATTTCATGATGAGCAGGTTGTTTTCGACATGACACGCAACATGAAGCGTCCTGCCGCTGTTCAATCCTGCTTTGCATAGATTTATTGACTCTTTAGTGCAGGAAACTATTTTAAGCAAGAAGAAGAGGAAATCCTGGAAAGATGTCTTATGGCATCTTGCGAAGCTGATGATGAGGATCCAGATATGGCCCTCATGGCTGAGGAGTTAAACAAAAGGCGGCCACACTTCCACAAGTACCAGCAGCAATTTGAGAAAGTCGAGCGAAGTGCTGACCGGCCAAGACCATCTATTGAAAAACCTCCTACAGTGGAGATGAAACCTCTTCCCTCTCATTTGAAATATTCTTTTCTTAATGAACCATCGGAATTACCTGTTATAATCTCTTCTGACTTGACAGGAACTCAAGAGAAGCAACTACTGGAGGTGTTGCGCAATCATACATCAGCTATTGGTTGGTCGATAGCAGATATTAAAGGAATCAGCCCTCAGTTGTGTTCTCACCGAATCTATATGGAAGATAACTACCGACCATTGGCTCAGCCTCAGCGACGTCTTAACCCAGTCCTAAAAGAGGTAGTTAAGAAAGAGGTAATCAAACTACTCGATGCAGGCATTATTTACCCTATTTCAGATAAATGGGTAAGTCCAGTTCAGGTAGTACCAAAGAAAGGAGGAATAACTGTGGTTCCTAATGAAAAGGGTGAGCTGATTACCCAGCGTCCCACTACAGGATGGCGGGTTTGTATTGATTATAGAAAATTAAATGACCCACTCGTAAGGACCATTTTCCATTACCTTTCATTGATCAAATGTTGGAAAGACTAGCTGGACATGACTACTACTGCTTTCTGGATGGCTTTTCAGGTTATTTTCAAATCCCTATAGCTCCTGAGGATCAGGATAAGACAACTTTTACCTGTCCGTATGGAACCTATAGTTATAAAAGAATGCCATTTGGATTATGTAATGCTCCTGCCACGTTTCAACGTTGTATGATGGCCATCTTTGCTGAATATATTGAGAAATGCATTGAGGTTTTTATGGACGATTTTTCTGTTTATGGTCTAACATTTGAATCCTGTCTAGAAAACCTTGATCTTGTGCTGTCCAGGTGTGAAGAAACCAATCTGGTGTTAAATTGGGAAAAATGCCACTTCATGGTTCGAGAAGGAATCGTCCTGGGCCACAAAATTTCTTCAAAAGGTATTGAGGTAGACGGGCTAAAGTCGAGGTAATTGAAAAGCTCCCACCACCATCTTCTGTTAGAGATATTCGTAGTTTTCTTGGACACGCAGGTTTTTATAGAAGATTCATCAAAGATTTTTCCAAAATCTCTAAACCTCTGTGTGATCTACTGGCGAAGGATGTTAAGTTCCATTTTTCTGAAGAATGTCTGACAGCTTTTAATTTTAAAAGAAAAGCTAATTTCTGCACCTGTCGTTGTGTCTCCTGATTGGTCACTCCCTTTTGAGATAATGTGTGACGCTAGTGATTACGCTGTGGGAGCCGTGTTATGTCAGAAGGTTGATAAAATTCTTCGGGTAGTATATTATGCAAGTCGAACTTTAAATGATGCCCAGAAAAATTATGCGACCACAGAAAAAGAATTACTAGCTGTAGTTTTTGCTCTAGATAAGTTTCGATCTTATTTACTGGGTGGTAAAATTATTGTGCATACTGACCACTCTGCTCTTAAGTATTTGTTTGCTAAGGCAGAGTCAAACCCAGGTTAATTAGGTGGATTCTCCTATTGCAAGAATTTGATATTGAGATCAGGGACAAAAAGGGACACAAAATGTGGTAGCTGATCATCTGTCCAGAATGGAGGCATCTGATGATGGGACTCCCATCAACGAGTCCTTCCCCGATGAGTCAGCATTTGCAGCTGAAGATGTTGAGGATCCATGGTTTGCTGATATCGCTAACTACCTTGTTAGGAAGATTGTTCCAGCTGATATGACTTATCAGCAGAGAAAGAGGTTCTTTTCCATTGTCAAACATTATTTTTGGGATGACCCTTATCTGTTTAAAGTCTGTGCAGATGGTATCATTAGGAGATGTGTCCAGAAGTCAGAGGTCAGAAATTCTCCTCCATTGCCATTCCAGAGAAGCCGGTGGACATCATGGCGCCACTCGAACCGCCAAAAATACTAGAATCAGGTTTTTTCTGGAACACCCTTCACAAGGATTGTCATGCGTTTGTTTCGACATGTGATCGGTGTCAAAGGCAAGGTAATCTATCTCGTCGAATGAGCTACCACTGAATAACATGTTAGAAGTTGAGCTATTTGACGTCTGGGGTATTGATTTTATGGGTCCCTTCCCAAACTCTTTCGGTAATCTTTACATCTTAGTAGCTGTTGATTATGTTTCAAAATGGGCGGAAGCCCTTGCCTGTTCTACTAATGATGCTAAAATTGTTGTGAAGTTCCTGAAGAAAAATATTTTCACTCGATTCGGCGTTCCTCGAGCCATAATCAGTGACGGTGGCTCCCATTTCTGTAACCGCCAGTTTGAAGCACTATTAAAGAAATATGGGGTTCGACATAAGGTTTCCTTACCCTACCATCCTCAAACAAATGGGCAGGCCGAAGTGACGAACCGAGAGCTCAAGTGGATCTTGCAAAAGACGGTGAACTCTTCTCGAAAGGATTGGTCACTTCGATTAGATGAAGCACTCTGGGCCTACCGCACTGCTTTCAAGACACCAATTGGCATGTCTCCCTACAAGTTGGTTTTTGGGAAGGCATGCCACTTGCCTGTGGAATTAGAATACAAGTCATATTGGGCTTTGAAAGCTCTTAATTTTGACCTACAGCAAGCCGGTGATAAACGCAAGTTCCAGTTGACAGAGTTGGAGGAACTCAGGAACGAATCTTACGAGAATGCTGTAATATATAAGGAACGTACCAAGCGCTGGCATGACAAGATGATTGCCAATCGGAACTCAAGGTGGGGGACCAAGTCCTACTTTTCAACTCCAGGCTCAGATTCTTCCCAGGTAAGCTGAAATCATACTGGTCAGGACCTTACCCTATTATTAGCATTTCCCCATTCGGTGCGATTGAACTCGCCAATGCAAAGGGGGAAACATTTAAAGTCAATGGGTCAAGAGTCAAGAAATTTCTGGGTACTACACTGGATCAAGCTGCTACATATGAAATATCTCTTAAAGATCCAATGCAGGTTAGCTACTTCACAAAGTCCAGCCAATGACTATAAAGAGGGCAGCTGACTGGGAGGCAACCCAGGGGTAATTTTCAAATTCATGTTTTATAAGCTACGCATCTATTTCTCTCTAATATATTGTGATATATATAATAATAAAAAAAAGAGGCGAGGAAGAAAGAAGAGGAAGGAGATATTAGACCTGTGCTATTAACGCAACGCTTCCTAGCGTTATTTTGGTATTTGACAGTGTGTGTAGGTAAACCGTTTGTTGCAATCACTCCAAGCTGAACCCTTGCTTAGACTCAAGTGTGAGGAACATCGACCCCACCGCCAATGCTTTAAGTGTGAGGAAGGGCACCTTCCTCAATCTCACGATATCAGGGGAGTCTCAGTTCCTTTATTTTTAATATTTATGTTCAGCCACTCGAGCTTTAACTGTTGATTCATGAGTCTGGCATATTTTGAAAGGTCTTTTCTTGATTATTTTATGAACAATGAGGACATTGCTCCTCTTAAGTGTGAGGAAGTTTAGACCTTTCCCTGAAAATATGCCAGTAGTACCTAATGCCACACTTGATTTTTATTGTTCTCTAATTATGATAGTAAGCTTCTCTAAAGGCCAATACATGTTGAATTTTCGGGCTAAAATTTTTTGTGGAAGTTTTTGAAATCGAGCCTGATGACAACCTCAAGAATCGTTCTGCTTGACGTTGTTTGTATGTATCAATTTCTTTCTTCAAAATTAAATCTATTTTCACTGAAATCTGGTGGATAAGCTGATTGTGGAAATTGAGCTACCTTAGCTTGGCAATCATGGGACTAAGTGAAAGTTTGGTATGGAAAGGATAAGGCAAGGTACTCCTCTGATCATATAATGAAGTTTTCTGAACCAAAACAGGCCTCGTTCATTCGGTTATTAAGTCCTTGGGGTGCCTCATCACCCATCTACCTAAGGTCTCGTGATCTGGGATAGAAGGCCCAAAGCCACTACATGGGTGAAGAGAAAAGTCTGGGGGATGAAAACAATTGTGCAAACAATGAAAAAAAAAGAAAATGAACATGCAAAACTCTTAATGCTGAATGATTGTCGCAATTTTTCATATTTTGATCATGAGTATGTGGTGTTGAAAGGTATCACGGAATAAGGTGTTACTTCACACCCCTTGTCATCCAAAGGTAAGAGAAAAGAAATTGGTGGAAGGTTCCAAGCTAATCTATGTTCAAATTTTTACAATCTGACTTATCCATGCTCTTATTAAAAATTTTCTGTTTCACTGTTTACAAAAACCTACATCTAAGAGCAGGATTATTCTTTTGATTGCCATTTAGCTTGATTTCCTTCCACGATTGTTGAATCCCGGAGTTTGATACTGTAACCTTAGAGAAAGTTTGTTCTTTATTTGCTTGAGGACAAGCAAAAGATAAGTGTGAGGAAGTTTGATAAGTGAGAAATATATAGACTTTTAAGGGTTTAATTACCTTATAATTTGCAGTATTCTAAGTAATATTTCTCACTTATGTTACGATTTTCCTAGATTTATGTTTTGATATGAATTGATATATTTTATGTGTTAAATGTAGGAAAAAAACCATGTTAATGGATAGATGATCTCATGAGCTTTCCAACGCAACAAACGGCGAGTAAAACGGACTTATAACGAAGAATCTAGGCCCGTCGGAAGCATTCACGGCCCATTTTTAAGTATGGTCCGGGACTTGATACACGGACTAAGTCCCGAAATCTCGACCTATTTCTTTTGCATGGTCCGGGACCTTATCAAGGCCCAAGACCCGGACCATAACAGAGGCAAAAATCCGTGTAATTTAAACAGCATGGTCCGGGACCTTATCAAGGCTCAAGACCCGGACCATAACAGAGGTAAAATCCGAAGAAATTAAACAAGCTTGGTCCGGGACTTCAAACATGGACCAAGTCCCGGACCAAAACAGAGGCGCGGACATGTTAAAAAAATAGCCAGATTCAGATTACGACAACGCGAATAGTTTTCTTCTTCCTGAATCTTCGGCGCCGCACTGCTCCTTCATTAATTACAGACGCCTTCATTAATTGCAGACTTCTTCGGCGCCCACCTTAATTTATGCACGCATGACGCCGGCTCTGCAATCAATTCCTGTCTCTGTCTGAAATCAATTGCTCTGCCCGATGAAATCTCTGACTGCAATCTCCACGGATCTGCACCAACTCCACCACCATCTACTCACTAGCTCACTGTCCCTGTCACTTCTCCGTTGTCTGTTTCTGATTTCCTCAGCCTATATAAACCCACGCTCTGGTTGCTAAAATTGATTCATCCACGCACCCATTTATCACTCCATTCATTTATCAGTCCACGAATCATCCATTTTCACGCATCAATCCATCGACCCAAATCATCAACCACACTCCCTCACTCACGCTCACGCTCCATTCATTTCATTTCCCTCCATCAGAAATCATCACCCATCCACTCCATTAAATTCCCACGTAAACACATATCCCACTTTTGATTTTATTTTCCACTATTACGCACCAGCTCTACAGAAATAAATTAGCAGACGGGGCAGCGCAAGACAAAGTTGAAGCGAGGAGCCGGAGTGAACTTCTAAACTGGAGTTACCTCTTACCCTTACTTCAATTTATTTAATGCATTCCTTTTCTGTTATCATTGTTTCTGTAACAATGAGCGAGTAACTATTTTAGCTTCCCGGGTTGGGAAGCGAACCTATTTCCTAAATTCTGTTATGTATTTCTTCAAATAAATTCTGTTAACTGCAACAGTTCAATTCCTGTCCTTCAAGTGTTTTAATTATTTGGCCGGTAGTTAAAACAACCCTTGTAGTTATTTTATTAAAATGCGAGAGCTGAGATAAACAACTAGACAGAGGAAGTTGAACCTAATTAATAGCTAGAAGCCTGATCCGGCCTATAGGTTAATTAGACTCCAATAGAAACTACTCTTTATGCGATTAATTGTGTCCGGTCTAGAGCATTAGCCTGCTGCTAGGTCTAACAATTGGTTAGGATTCATTATACTTAGTCGTTAATGAATTAATTAAAGTTTCTGAGTTATTGCAGTAAAATTAAAGGAAGAATTTAGTAACAGATATAAAAGGAATAGGTAAGCAAACAACCCGGGGTGCGCTTTTCTATTTATCACATTCATCACTCTTTAAATCCCTTTGTGTTTATTTAAGTTGTTTTATTTTTCCTTGTAGTTTAGCTTCTTTTTAATCAATCAATCAAAACCGAAAAAGTGATATTTCCTGTTTTCTTTAGTTTAACTTAATTTCCAGTTAATCAAATATTTGTCAATTAATTATACGAGGTCCCTGAGATCGACAACCCCATTTAATCACTATACCCGCAAAACGATAGGTACACTGCCTATGTGGTAGAAGTAGTCACATATTTCTCCATCAGTTATGTTATTTTTAATTGTCATATATAGTTGAAGATGTTAATATGACTTCACAAAAAGTTAAAACTTTTTTTTAAAAGTTTTTTTTTACTTTTATCCAAAAAAATAATTATTCATAATTAAAACTTAATGAATATCTTTTTATATTTTCTTACTTAAAATTATATTGTGAATTTTAAAAATATCAAAAGATGTGATCTATTTATGTTCTGTATATAAAATTAATATCATATTAGACACTATACACAAAGTAATGATTATTTTACTTAAATTTTTATCGTGTGGTTTTCTGCGGATTGTTTCATTATGAGTTATAGTAATTTTAATTGTCATATATAGTTGAATATGTTAATACTCCCTCCGTCCCACCTTGACCGTCCTATTTACTATTTGGACACGTCGTTTGACTTTAATTTTTAACATATAAGATAAATTAATTTTGAAAATTTAAGTTTTGCATATGATTCTTTACATGATAAACTATATAATACAAAATTTAGTTTTATAAAATTATTTTACCTAATATGTTTAATATTGAGGTGGAAAAACGTGCCAAAAAGCAAACAGGACACTTATGACGGGACGGAGGTAGTATGACTTCACAAAAGTTACTTTTTCAAAAAAATGTTTTTTTAGTTTTATCCATAAAAACAATTATTCATAATTAAAACTCTTGATGAATATCTTTTTGTATTTTCTTACATAAATTTATATTGTGAATTTTAAAATATCAAAAATTATTTTATTGTAGAATAATGAACAAAACAAGGTCTTAATTTTCAGAACCTTTCAATAACCTAAGAACCATAATTTCTGCACAGAATAACAACACCAATGTTGAATCAAATTTTCGGAAATCAATAACAGCCACAAACTTCTACCATTTCGAGATCCTAGCCCAATTTTATGGGCTCAATTTCGCAGTCATATAATTTCAGTTAGCCGGAAACTAAATTTGGTTTCAATGTCTAAATACAACATATAGCTCACGGTTTCTAGTTCCACAATTTCAGAAACAAACACTCAACAACTCCAAAAAATCGCACTAAACCAATAATCAGAACAAATCAGTCTCGAATCTACCACAATACAAATAACATTTCAATTAAACAAACAAAAAACGAAGTTAGATCTAACCTCATTTTTTCTGTTCAGTCGCGCAACAAATCGACGCTGCGAACCGGTGGGCTGTTAGGGCGACGGCGATGGAGGCAGAGCGGTGGCGCGCAGACGGTGGCGGCGGTAGTGGCGTGCGCGGTCGTAGCGTCGAAGCTCCTCGCTCGTCGCTCTGGAAATCGCCGTCGCAACAGGGAGGGTTAGCCACAGGAGAGGAGGAAGAAGAAGAAGGTCGCGCGACTGAATTATATTAAAGGACTCTATCGCAGCGGTTCCTACTAAGAACCGCTGAGATAGGTCTGTAAAAAGACCTATCTCAGCGGTTCTTAGTAGGAACCGCTGCGATAGAGTTTTTTTTTTAACGACCCTACCGCAGCGGTTGTAAGTAACAACCGCTGAGATAGGTTTGCGGGATTTTTAAAACCGGCCTATCTCAGCGGTTGTTTTTACAACCGCTGCGGTAGGGGCGCTGCGATAGACCATTTCTGTACTAGTGACTAAAACTCCTTAAATCCATGGTCCAATACTTACTCAACTTCTTGTTCAAATTCTACAAATTTCCATTCACATTTTCACACTTTGCACACTTCTGCATTCTTACACTCCTCTTTGCATTTTGCACTTTGTTCTAATGCCATCTTACCATTCCAATGCATTCCCAATCAACTACACTACCTATACCCAAGTCCAAGTCTCTTTTTACAAAATCTTGCACACTAATTTTTCCTAGTTTCTACAATGTATTACTACACTTCTTGCTACAGATTTTATATCCTTTCATTCTTATACTACAACTACTACTCCATGGTAATTAAACATCTCTACTATCCCCAATACATACCTTGGTTCTCCCATTCACCAAGTCTTCCATAAATGCACATTTTCCTACTAAAATTTCGCCATAGTTCACCTATTTTCTTACTTAGCCATACACATCCTCTCTTGCCAAAATCATTCCTAATCTAGCCACACCCATATAATGGTCCTACCAGCACTCAATCAATACCAATACATCATTACTTCCTCAAATCACAATATCAATACACATACACAATTCTTTGGCTCTAAGGTCTACAATCCACATGCTTGCTCATAAATACTTAAACTTCCAATACTACAATACTAATACAATAGTTTGGGTTCTTTAAATTGGTTTACCCATTCCCATTACTCTAATGCATTAAAATTTAACATTCAAGAAAGAGCTCTTACCTTAAGCTCTTAACTCCTTCTTTTCTTTTCCAATTCTCCTCTTCCTCTCCTTTTGCACAAAATCGGCTATATGAGGAATGGAGTTGCCAAACTCCATTCCCATCACCCAAAGCACACAAAACAAGTGTAATTAAAATACTAACCCATAGGTTAACACTAATCCATTGAAATGCTTAAAACACAAATTCTAGGGTTTACCTTTGGAGTGTTTTAAGAGGGGTTTTAGCCCTTGGTTCAAGAAGATGATTCCACCACCATTGCAAGGTTGAATAGATGCTTAAAAGAGAGAGAGAAAACAAGGAATTACAAAGGGGTAGAAATCGGTTGTAAAGAAAGATGGAGAAAACATGAGTTTTTCATGTAGATTTTTACCTTAATGGAGAGAGGGGACTCCAAGCTACACATTGATGCTATTTTCTTCACCAATGGGGTATACCCATGAAAATGAACTTCATCATTTTGGAATTTTAAAAAGAGAGAAGTGTAGAGGATGATGAGGGGAGTAAGAATATGTAATTATTTTTATATTTGGAGCTCACATGGAGGTAGAGCAAGAAGAATATGTAAGGAAGCCATGGGAGCTTCCTTTGGAGCTTCAAAATCGCCCAACAGAGGAGGGAGAAGAGATAGAAATCGCTGGAAGAGAGGAGGGAGATGAGAGAATAGAGAAAGGTGAGATGAGAGGAAAAGTGGGTACCTTTTTACTTTTATCCTCTTTTGCTTTTTGACTGTAACACCCCTATAATAATAAAACAACAGCGGAAAATAAACTAAAGGCGCTACAGACCATCGGGCTCCAAACACCCGGTACCAACCTCACCAATTACAACCATTACAATTAACTAAGTTACGGTCTGAACTTCGAGAAAACTTAACATAACATAACAGTAATAAAATACATTCACTCTCCATAAACCAAATCCCATCCCAATCACTCATGCTCTTCGTGGCCACCTGTAAATCAATTTGTACATGCAAGATGAAACCAAGCAGCCCACCCCGAGTGGGGTGGGTCAGTTCCCTGGAATGGAACTGGTACTATTCTCCAAAAACAAACTTATAAAACAACTCTTAAATAAATATCAGCTTGAAAGCAATCACTTAAACCACACAGAGGTACAAGGCATTTCACAATTCACCAAATCAAGATAACAAGATAAGAATAAAGGTTAATAACAGAAAAGTAAAGTTAGTGAAGCAGAACCACATCACGTGTTAGTGAACATCCATTGCCTTAGTTAAACCCAATTCCCGTTAGGAGTAGAAAGACTCAGATAGTCACAAAGGACTAGGAATAATAAGATAGATCCAAGAACCAATAACTCAAGAGTGGAATAATTCAATTGGGAGAGATGGCCCCCACCGCCAAACACGTCCTTTCAGGACAGGGGATATACAGCCCCTCACTGTCTATCACGTCCCCTTTTGGGGACAGGGGATATACAGCCCCTCACTGTCTATCACGTCCCTTGTTGGGACAGGGGATATACAGCCCCTCACTGTCTATCACGTCCCTTGTTGGGACAGGGGATATACAGCCCCTCACTGTCTATCACGTCCCTTGTTGGGACAGGGGATATACAGCCCCTCACTGTTACCATTGAAGACGCGCGCACGTCGAAACCTCAAGAACCAGCTCATGGAAGAAACGATATCCAGAGTCAAAAGAAGAATTCCAAGATTGACCTTTTCCAAATTCCCACCAGATCACTAACTACCCAGAGCAATACCAAAACACTCAGTCCTACAGAGTGCAGAAGCGTAAACCCTAAGTAGTCAATGTCTAATGGAACAACCAAATAGAAGGAACCAATACCCAAGAGAGTTTCGCATCCAAGGCTCAGTTAGTCACACAAGCTGAGTTAGTCACACAACCAATTCCTTTTTAGAAATTCCTCTTTAAGTCAGTTAGCGTTTTCCAAAACATTCCACAAGTCAATCAGCAAAAAGATCGGAGTACGAGAAATCGTACCTGGTATGTGAAGAACAATAAATAACTCGAATAAGTGATTCCCCAATAGTAACCTATAATTAAGGTATTCCAAGTGTCGATTAGTTACGGGACTTATAAACTAAACAACCTTCTTTTCTTACTGATTAATAGTTCCAGGTTTACCATTATCCTCTCACAAAGATTTGGGCTTGACTTGTCAACTAAATCCTTCACTAGGCCCTTTTCGCTTAGTTTAGAACGATTTAGAATTTATTACTGAGAGTGGCCCAAACTCTCTTTGAATTGTTTAAGTGGGATTTTGGAGTTCATAGACTTGGGCTTAGTAGGTTCGCCCAAGACCGTGTTACGATTATGTTGTGTAATTAAACCCGTAAGTTAATAGTGACTATTTAATTACACACCGATTAAAACCTAAGGTTTAACATTTATATATATTCTACTTATTATAACTATCACAAGGAATATTATTTCCCTCATCTATTTTAATGTATTTATATACATATATGTTTATATATCTTTATGTATTAAGATTTATCCATAACATTTTTAGGAAATTCTATTGTATTTAATTATGTTCAATAACTTTTAGGCATACCACAACCGACATATGGTTTAATAAGTAAAATGTTTTCCTTTACTTATGTAGTATATATAAGTATACATGTATTAGAATTTAACTAAGACATCCCCTATGTTAACTTATGACATTTAAACTATCTTATTACTAAAACCTTTAACTGCATTCCAAGTATGTTTCATTAAGTATTTCTTTTACTATATCTTAGGATTCTAGCTCTTATAATATGTAGTTATCATAAGTGTTAATTTATTAGTTCCTTGCTTTACTTTAAGTTACTACTTTATTCCCTTTTTATATATGCGTAAAAATATATATATTTATTCCTTAGTTTTAATTAAGAATATTAACCCCCATATCATATAGTAAATAAAACTTAAAAATAATTAAATTCCTTGATTTACATAAGTTCCTATTTTTAAATCTACCATATAAGTATATATACATATATGTAAATAATTTCACTTCTCATAAAAGCTAATACCCAAACATTTATAAACTTACTGTCATAAAATTTTAATTTAGTTTCCCTTATTTTCCCCAGCTTAAAATTTAATTAACAAACCATACTTTAATTTTTGGTTACATTAAAAACCATATATTATAAGTTATTCTTATGAAAAACTCATAAACACAATTTTTAAAACCATTTACCATTGCCCAAAAAATTCCCTAATTTAATATACAGTAACAATAACATTTTAGACATCTTATAAAATTTTTATTTCATAAAAATATCTTTTTAAATTAGCCAAATAATTCCAGAAAACCTGTAACTTGCAAAAATCATAACTTATGTTTAAAACTCCAAAATCATAATAATTTACGTCAAAACAAACTAAATTTAATAAGGAATCTATGGTTAAAATTTCAAGTCAAAATACATTCGGGAAGGTATTTAAATTAATTCAACAATTTAGGGTTATTTACTGGAATTTATAAAAAGCCAATATGAAACGTTTTAATCTCGGTGCATTAGTTTAAATGGTCATATTATCATTAACCGACACCTTGATTGTTACAAGCCCACCAATGTACTAATCACCACAATAGAAATGTTATTCCATATATAAAATATCTTATAGTTGCCACTAACCCAAAACTCGACATATAATAGATATCATTATATATATATATATATAGAAATACAGTAATGTTATTCTAGCTAATCCTTACCAAGGTATTAGTATTATTTCATCCTTCATTTTAAACTCCTATCTCCTCAAATTTTCGAGTGTGATAATAACTTGTTTTTTTATTATCTTATTTGTCACTTTATGATCATGATATGCAACTATATCATTAGGCTAAAGTTTCTCTCATTATACATATATCTATATATTTTTGTATTATTTTATCTATTGATCTCCTCCATATTCTAACCCTTACCATATTAATTTTTAATGCAACACACTACCAGATCATATCCTAAGTTTCCTAACGTTTATCAACCAGTCGGTTTCAATTTACCAACTTAAATACTAAATTCCTTACTCTCATATTACTAATTTATTATTCATTTCATCCTATTTCTTAAGCTATATATATATATATATATATATATATATATATATACATACATAATTATATTAAATGCTAAAATCATCAACCTTCTTCACTACTTGATAAATAATTACTTACTCTTAACCCATATATTCTCTTTTCGTTTTACAATCTAATTCGCCATTGAACTTGGCGTTTATTGATCAATTATTAACTTAACAAAGCTTACTAAATAATTTATTAATCAATTGATCCACTTAATCATCTATTCCCTACGACTTTTCTTTTACTCAATCTTTTATTTCCTTAATCTCAATATATAAATGTGTATTTTACATTTAAAACCACTAATCATTTAACTACTTTACTTGATAATTAATTATTAAGTAATCCTTTAATCTCTCCCACCAACCACAATATTAATTTTCCAATAAACTCAAACATAATAATTGTTTTTTTAAAATCCAAAGGACCAACCCAGGGAAACATGGGAAGAAGTAATGGGGAGAGCCGGAGCAAAGCTATCTTCAGGAGGATGACTGAGCAAGGAGCATTTCTTGTACAAACCATCCGGGGGAGAACGGAGGCAGCCGAGGTAATATAGGGAGCCCGCGCGCGAGAAGCGCGCGTGGACCATACGCGATGCACAAAGGGGAAAGCGACGATCACAAAAAGGAACCACTTATCAAACCATAAAATTCTCAACTTACACCATAAATAATAACAATTTATATTTAATTACCGCAACGACTTGTTACCGACTTAATCTCAAAACCACTAAATTTGTTATACACTTGTTAATACAACCATTTTATTTGTATATTTTTTTACTGCTCGTTTTACTTTTGAGTTTGTTTCTTAACCCAAAACATTATTCCAAAAATTCCTATACTCATGAACTAGAATTTTAGCGCTACTAATATCTAACCCAATTACTTTGTTTAATTAGTTAGGATTAAGATTTTCTTTTTGCTAATCTCTATCTTTTTTTCCTTCAGTTCTCACACGGTGCCCAACAGAATAATTTAAAACTTCTATTGTTATAACAGTAGAGGAGAAGAAGAAGATAGGGTTGGGTATATTACCGGTTGCAGATATGAATTGTTTTCAGTCCTGTAGAGTCTGGTGTGCAAAAAGCAGATCAATGATTTGTTGCTGCAAAGGCGCTTGTACAAGAAAACGATGAAGATGAGTGTAGGCAGTTCTGGAATGGAAATGCTTTCGGTCCTCCCTTCAATTTGGTGCATGAGATCAGGACTCCAGCGATATACAATTTCAGGGGTGCTGAAACAAGGGGATCGAAGTAACTGTATGTTTCTTGAAATATGAGAAGAAAATGAAGAGAATGTGAACGACGGGCTTGTAGGTACTTCTTGGAGTTAGGATTGTAACGGTGGGTGAAGAAAGTGAATGGAGAGAGCGCTGTATGTATGATCCTCTCACCACGCAGAGTTGCAATATTGATGTGAAGAGAATGAAAGCACCAGTTGTTAAATTAACGTGAAGAGATGTGAAGAGAATGAAAGGTTCATTTGTCAATTAAGTGAGTGAAGAAAATAGAGAGCTCACATGTATTATATATATATTTCATAATGTGAGGAGAAAATAAAGGAGAGGATTTCAACCGTGAGTGAAAGATAAATTGCTAAAGTATTTATTTGTTTGTCAATTAAGTTATTGTATGCGGGGAATATGAAGAAGAGAGGCCAGCATATCAGTTTTATAATAAAAGAAAATGAAAGAGTAGAAGAGAAGCTATTATTTATGTTATATTTATTTTAATTGTTATTTTTTTTTGTAACATGAGTGAAAGTAATATGAAAAGGATTAGAGAAGATTCATAATTAAATTAGCTCGTTAAATAACCTCCCAATCTTCCTCATAATAACCTATGTGTCATTTCATGTAATAGTATATATTACATGTTACACCGATTTTTATTGTATAATTTACTCCTTTTAAATTATCCCCTTAATTTAGAATTTCATGTTACGTTTGATAAATCTTTTTAGACTATGTATTTATTTTTTTTAAATATAATTGAGGTTCATTGAAACCTTAATTCATGTAAATATTCACTTAATCCATTTTTGGAACATGTTAGCCTTATATAATTAGCCCTAATTATTTTTATAATTATGAGGGATATTTCAACTATGTTTTTATATTGACTTTTATGATCCAAATCAATGTTCCATATATTTCTAAAATCTTTATAATATAATTGGAGTGTCTCAAAATTTTCCCAAGATTTATTGACTTATAAATCTTATTATTAAATTCATAATACTATATAATAAATATAATAATTAAATATTTAATTATATACTTTAGAGTTAAATAGGAGGAATCCCCCTAAAATAATTTCCATAATTCCATATAATATTAATACTCATAATTCCATACAATAATTTAATATTCATAATTCCTTATACTAATTTTGAAATACCCCAAACTTAGATATGGTATTTAAATGATAAACTAAGATATAAGGAGGCCAAATAATGCCTTAGAAACATTAAGAAACATTTCTAATCAAAGAAAATATAAGGAAACACCAAAAGAGCAGTTTTAACAAAAAACGTGCTCTAAGCTTGGAGAGACTTGGGAAAGTACCCAAATATTGTTCTAAGACCTTAGTAATAGCCTAATGGTCATTTTAAATCAATTACCAAAGAAAACCAAGCTTGAAAACAAGTTAAAACACAAAATGTGCTTTAAGGAGTCTTAAAGCACGTTTTTGAAAAATTGTCTTGTAAATGAGTTTTGAATGGCTAAATGTCCATCATTACTCTTTAATTAACATGTGTACTATATAGTATCACATTTGGAAGTCTATATCAATGGGAAATCAAAAATTTCACAACAATGTGCCTTGTTTTGGTGAATAGTGAATTAATTAAGCTAGTTTATAACATAAGTCTATATAAGTGAGACATTTGGTCAACAAAGACTTAAGTACCCTCATTTATTAAAAGGGGGCCGGTTTTTAAGTGTGACTCACCACACTTATCTAGCTAAGTAAAGAGAGAGCAAAAGCAAGTAAGTTAACTATTCACCTTTTACATAATATCCACTTTAGTGTTCTCTCTCCTCACTTCTTCATTCTCTTTGTTTCCCACGGTTTCTTCAAGCTCTCTTTCCCTTCTCCATTAACGTGAAGCATACCTCCATGCTAGCTCCACCTTCTCTTGCACATTACTTGCTCATTTTAGCTCCAAATCCAAAATAAAATACATATTCTTCTTAGTTAGCTCAAGCTCCTTCTTTCTATCTTTTCAAAACTTCAAGAGCTTCATTTTGGTGCCAAGTCAAACCACCATTGGAGGAGGAAATTCAAGTTTGGAGACTCCATTGGCTTCTCCATTCTCTTAAGGTAAAGAAAATCTAGGTTTCCACCATTTTCTTCACATGTCCGAAAATTAGTACTCATGGGACTCCATTTGAATGCCTTGTTCTAGCTTGTTTCTACTCTTCAAAGGAGAGAGGAGGTCCTTCTTGCTTCATATCCAAGCTTGTCTTGAGGAACTAAGGTAAAGCAATCAATTCAAAACCTTAAAACACATTTTAACCTAGGTTTTATTCCTTAAGGTAAGTGTGTTGTTTAGTGCTCATTAGAGTTATTGGACATTGTTTAGAACATTGGCAAGGAGAACTATATTGGTGACCGAGATTTGGTAAGAGAAGTCTAAGGAGAAAAGCTTGTGAAGCTTGTGAGAGAACAAGGTAAAATACTTACCTTAAGATGTCTTGTTGTTTAAGGGAATGGGATTTAGATATGTGATGAGTTTAGTGTAGAGTTTATATTGGAAAGGTGTTATAAAACCTAGGAGAAACAATGAGCATATTTGTGAACTTGTGACTAAAGAGCAAATGAGAAGAAGAGATAGTTAAAACAATGTGGAGATGAATTACAAGAAGCATTTTATTTCAATGGGAGCCTTGTTGTGTGTATTCGCAGGTTGAAGGCAAATATATGTGGAAATTCAGTGGTTAAGATTATTGTCATTTAAGGGCCTAAGTGCCAAGCATTCTAAGTTTAAGCACTATGTGATGATGTGGTGAAGTTTTAGTGTAAATTGTGTGTTAAGGTGTTGTGATGAGAATTTGGGTGATGTTGTTGTTTGATGGAGAAAAACCATGTGTTAGGATGTGCTATGTACTAGAGAACTCATGGCAAAAATTTAAAGGAGAACTTAAGTGTTTAAGATATTCTATGGGGATTTAATGACTAAGGAAGTACTAGGATGTTCTAGAGGTTGTCTTGATGAAAAAGAGTGAGGATAAGGTGTTCTAACGACTTATAATGACTTAGGCATTACTATGAAGGATTTAGAAATCAAGAGAATGTATTTGAGTATTTACGACTTAGGCAAATGTTGATAAACAACTAGGAAGGAAGCAATGTGTTGATGTATGGAAGTTTAAGTTGTGAAGGAACATTAAGAAAATGCATAAGAGAGTTTTAGATAATGAAAGATGCCTGGGAGATGATGTTACTGTGGTGAGGAAAACATTTGGCATAGTGGTTACATTAGGTATGAACCACCACCTAGAAACCTAGAGGAAAACATTATAAGTGTTAGCATTATTACAAGGAAAATGTATAAAGATTAAGGTGAATCTTGGTGAATGATTTAATGTGTTTTGAGGAGGACTCGAAGGTACCAAAATGATGTTAAGACATGCTAGAATACTTGTGGAGAGGTTGGGAAAAGATTGGCTAAGATTTAAGGTTGAACAGAGGTCAAAAAATTACATTCTGGGCACATTTAGTGTAGGGTCCGGGTTTGCAAACTAGCACACCAAACCACCCACACCACACCAAAAACTATCCAGAGAATTTAGCCGTGGGATGGTCCGGGTTTGCATCCCAGTACTTAAACCCGGACCAGTCCTAAAATTGTCCAGAAACTTTTGCGATGTATTGGTCCGGGTTTACAACCTCGGACACAAACCCGGACCCATCAGAAAAAGCTACAGAATGTTGAAAAATGGGGTTTTAAGGTTGGGACTTGTTTGGTAATGATATTATAAGATTGTTAGGACATAATTAATGACACATAATGGTCATGGGGGCATAAATAAGCTTAAGAAATAATGAGAAGTAAGTGGCTTTTGAGGTTAAGGTTAAACTATAAGGACTTAAGCGATAATGGTGGGTAAACATCATCGGTTAAGTAAGTTAAGTAGGTTTGGATGCGATGAGTAACTAATAACCTAAAACTGAATGAATGCTTTAGGGTTTGAGAATTTGGACTCCGGAGGAGAGTAAGCAACCGAACGACCACGGTGAACGGTACAATCCTTCTTGTGACCTGCTTGCTAACGAGGTGTCCCTCGGCTTGTGTGCTATCTGTTTAATTGCTATGACTAAAACAAGATAAAGCATGCAACCGGATTATATTTATTCTCGTTGTGATTGTGTTAGCTTTACACTAACCCCGAGACTTGAGATTGTTACTAACCAAGTTTAGTACTTACTGAGTTAAGAAAGAGTTAAGTTTGATGGTTGTTGGTTAATGCCCGTTAAGGCTTAGCTAGCACATGGTGTTTAAGATGTCTACTAACTGGAACTTGAGTGAGGAAACCCGGGACCGATCTCCGTGTCATGCATGCTAAGGAAAAAGGGGGACGGTATCTGAATCAGATCCGCCCTCCGCTTAAGGACTTGTCTTCGGACTTGTAGCCTAGGGCCGGTTGCCGGCTCAGCTACGCTGGACTCCCGTCCAGAGTAGGTGGCATTAAGATGGTGCGGTGGGATCACCTAAATCCCAGGTTCGAATTAAGCTACAACCAATCCCTTCCAGGAAAGGTTTGTATACTGAGATTAAGATTAAGATTGAGATTAAGATTAAGGTAAGGTAAGGAACTGAGATTAAGGAAATGAGGACTAAGGAGGGGGTTACTAACCCACTTGTAAGGGAACGCTTGAGTCGTTCATTGTTGTGAACTATATATGTTCATCTGTGGTTATTGTTATTGCACTTCATATTATGCTTGTGTATGTAATCAATTTCCATGCTATCGACAATTAGTCGTCGTAGCCCCGTTAGCTTGGGGGCCATGAGAGGGTGTACCAGCATTCGTGCTGACCCCCTCGGGGGCTATTTTTACACTTGCAGGTAAGAGACCCATGAGGACGCACTACGAGAGTAGGAGCGGTTAGACTTAGGTGGGTTGTTTATTTTGAGTTCGGGTTGCGCCTGTGCACCCGACTGTTTATATTAAACTGATGTAAGTTGGAGATTATGTTTAAGATACTATACTCGGTTGGTTGTGGTATTGTGAATGTTGATGTTTTGAGTTGGATAAGTATTGTAAACGTTAAGGCCGGTATATTCTAACGATCAGACCGTGGCAAGGTCCAGGTGTATTTATTTCCGCTGCGACGTATTCGATTAAGTGTTCAGTTGCGATAACCACGATAGGCTTTGGATGGGGTGTTACAAAAAGTGGTATCAGAGCGTAGTTACGCTCTGATCAAGAAATACCGGACATGAGTAACCACCGAGTTAGGATATAAGTTAAGGAATAAGTGTTGGGTTAAGGGTGTGAGAAGTTAGAGTGAGTAGAGTCAGATGACCACTAATAAGTGTGGATTGTCTTTACCGTCTACGGACGTTATAAATTTACTAACCAAAACAGTGGTGAATACGAATCTAATGTGAGTTATGCTTGTTCAGATGGCAGGACGCCCTAGAGGAGGCCGAGGTCGCGGCCGGGGTGAGGATACTTCAGGAATACCTGGAGGGCAGACGATCGCAGAGATCGTAGCTGCCGCTTTAGGGCACATGGGCTATCAGCCTGGTGTGGGTGCACCACCTCCACCGCCACAACCTAGGGAACCAAACTAGGTGAAGAGTCTTGCAGACCTTCGACCCGCGCATTTTAAGGGGGAGACCGATCCCGCCAAGCTTGAGGCGTACATCTCCGAGCTGGAGACCGCCTTCGAGACCCTTGATGTCCCTGCTGGGATCAAGGTGCGCCTAGCTGCTTTCTACCTGAAGGGGGCGGCAGGCGATTGGTGGAAGCTGGTGAGGGCCGAGCATGTGGCCAATCCAGAGTTCGGCTGGGAGCAGTACACCGCCTTGCTACGAGCAAAGTACTACCCCGCCCATGTCCAGACGAAGAAGCGCTTACAGTTGGATGCGCTTAAGCAGTCGGACAAGATGACAGTGGACGAGTATTACTCAGAGTTCACTGCCTTGCTCCGTCTTCTGCCAGGTCTAGGGTATTCTGACCAGATCTTGGTGGACCGCTTCTATGGCGGGCTTAGCCATCGACTCCGCTACGGCATGGGGCCGACGAGTTACACTACCTTGCAGGTAATAAGAATGATTGAGATTTGAGTAAGTGATGAATAAGATTTAGATTATGAGAAATAAGTATGACTAATACCATGAAAAGCAGGAGTGCTATCATGCCGCTGCTAAGGTTGAATTACCGTCCAGCTGAGGGACGAGGAGAATGCTAAGAGGAAGAGTGCTGGTAAAGCTCAGAAAGTCAGGGCAAGGAGGGTACAAGAAACAAAGTACCAGCCTCAGGCCCAGAAAAATCAGAACCCAAAGGGGAAGGAGGAAAAGGAGAAGGCTTCGGAAGAGCCATTGAAGTTGACGTATGCTATTGCAGCTACACCCCTGCGCTCTAAGGCGCCAAAGGGTAAGGAAACTATCAATGAATGAGTTAAGAAATAAATTAGTAACCGTTTGAGATATGAGAATTGACATTATGAATCAACAGGATCTGAGACTGAGAGGGGAGCGGTGGTGGCTACCAGCGACGCTTCATCTGTAGATGGTGTCACAAGGACCACCCCGGGCTCGACTGTAAGGGGAATAAGGTGGAGTGCAACTTCTGTGGAGTCTACGGGCATCGAGCGTATGAGTGTTACCGGAACCCTGCTAGCAGAGCCTATATGCCCGACACCAGGGGCAAGGACAAGACCGATCAGGGAGCTGGATCTGACGGTCAAGGAAAGTGCAGCAGCCGGCGGACAAGAACCCACGGGTGACCCAGAAGACGGGGCCCACTACACATGGTGGACCGGGACGATGAGCCTGAGCCCTCATCGAGGCCAGGTACCACTATAACCATTTAGTAATAAAACTACCTGCTTACCGCATTATCATGCATGTTTGGTGAATAAATGAGTTAAGTAAAATAAGATGAGATTAGAACTTAAGTAAGACATAACCTACTACCACTTTAGGAAGATTCAACATCTGCTACCCTATACCATCTACATCTAGCCCGGAGCACACCGACATCGAAACCATACACTTTCCAACCGAACAATGTCAGGTTATCCGCCCAGGTATGATTTTATTAAGGGGATACCTGACACCCGAAGCACAAAGCCATCATCAGGAGATGCAATCAACTAGGAATGGGACCGGGAGGTTTTTACACACCGGAGTACCCAGGGGGAGCAAGGATGAAATTAAAGATGATGAGCTTGGGCAAGGATTGGAATCCGTATGCCAAGAATTACCAAACCATGAGGGAGCAAGATGGAGTCTCACCACCGGGAATACCCGAAGAGTTCCACCAAGTTTACACAAGTCGTGGAAATCGCTCAGCAGTTGGAGGCTGAACCGATTCCTGACATCCAAGCAGACATTTGCATTGTAAACTTCTACGAGAAGGACGGGAAACTGGGACTACACCAGGATAAGGACGAGACAACGGAGTCTCTCGAAGAGGGATACCCGTAGTGTCTTGGTCCATTGGAGATGATGCGGAATTTTTATACGGCGAGCAGAAGCGTGCGGACCGTGCAGATAAGATAGTACTTAAGTCAGGTGATGTATTAATTTTGGGGGAGAATCAAGGATGTTATACCATGGGATTAAGAGAATCAAGCTGAATACAGCACCATCAGCAGTAATCAATGCGACCCATATGAGACCAGGAAGATTAAACCTAACCTTTAGACAATATTAGCCATGTAATGATAGAATGAGATGAGAAATGAGATGTAAGATTGAAGCACATGTTGTAAACAGGATGGTCATGAATAAAATAACAGTGTTGTTCAATAAATTGTTACGACTCTTGTTATACCATCAATACTCATGAAGCTTGTTAACACAATTAGGTTATGGACTCGGTACGGAAGGTGCACTAAGCATACTTACAGAGGCACAGGCCGACGCCAGCGGTACTATCCTCACCGGCACCTTTCCGATCAATGGGATTGAGGCATCAGTTCTCTTCGACTCAGGGGCCTCGCACACCTTTGTCTCTGCATCATTTGCGAGCAGGTTGGGGCTAGACGCTGATGAGCTACCCGACTTCACGGTTACGCTCCCGTCTAAGGAGAAGGTTCGTTGCACTCGTTACTACCGAGGAGCCACCATCAGAATTAAAGGGGAAAGACTTCCCAGTCAGTTTCATTGAGTTCAGTAAGCTAGGATTTGATGTTATCTTCGGGATGAACTGGTTGGAGCGGCACAAGGGACGTATCCTCTGCGCCGAGCATAGATTGCTGCTCAGGAGTCCGTCTGGGGTAACAATATCATACCGCCAGAGGCCCAGAGAGCCTTCGACTAAGATCATCACCGCCATGGCAATGCATAGAGAATTAAGGAGGAAGGAAAAGTATACCTCTGCTATGTACAGGACATAGAGAGAGACCCTGAGTTCGACCCCGACTTACCGGTAGTGTCGGAGTTCCCCGACTTATTTCCACGGGAACTGCCCGGCATGCCACCCACTCGGGAGGTAGAGTTCACCATTGAGCTGCTACCTGGTACCGGACCGATAGCCAAAGCACCATACCGTATGGCTCCGGCAGAAATGACTGAGTTAAAAGAACAATTGAAAGATTTGTTGGATAAGGGATTCATTAGACCAAGTGTGTCACCATGGGGAGCGCCAGTCCTCTTCGTGAAGAAGAAGGATGGTAGTCTCCGCCTCTGCATCGACTACAGAGAGCTGAATGCAGTGACAGCGAAGAATAAATACCTACTACCCCGCATTGACGATCTGTTCGATCAGTTGAAGGGAGCATCTGTGTTTTCCAAGATTGATCTCAGATCGGGGTATCATCAGATAGCCATTAAGGAGGGAGACATTGAGAAGACGGCATTCCGGACACGATACGGCCACTATGAGTTTACAGTGATGCCGTTCGGTTTGTCGAACGCACTGGCGAAATTTATGGATCTGATGAACCGCTTGTTCCGGGAGCAGCTGGACAAGTCGGTTGTGGTTTTTATTGATGACATTCTGATATATTCAAAGTCTAAAGCTGAACATGAGGAACATCTGAGGAAGGTATTGGAAATATTGAGGGAGAACCAGCTATATGCTAAGTTCTCCAAGTGTGAGTTTTGGCTTGACCAGGTCTCTTTCCTAGGTCATGTCATCTCAGATGCTGGGATCGCAGTGGATCCAGCAAAGATTGATGCCGTACGTACCTGGCCAAGGCCGAAGACTGTTACCGACATCCGGAGCTTTCTCGGTCTGGCAGGTTACTACAGGAGGTTTGTTAGAGATTTCAGCAAGGTCGCGAAGCCGATGACCAGTCTGATGAAGAAAGACGCACCATTTCTGTGGACAGTTGACTGTGAGAGATCATTTCAGCGCTTGAAGGACTCACTGACCACTGCACCGGTACTGACCATTCCAGACGGTACAGAGGGCTTTGAGGTTTATTGTGATGCATCCGGCAGAGGGCTGGGTTGCGTGCTCATGCAACATGGCAAGGTGGTGGCATATGCCTCACGCCAGTTGAAGAAACATGAGGAGAACTACCCCACACATGATTTAGAGCTGGGAGCTGTAGTCTTCGCTTTGAAGATATGGCGCCACTACTTATATGGGGTTAGTGTCACGATCTACACCGATCACAAAAGTTTGAAATACATATTCACTCAGAAAGAGTTAAATCTTCGACAGAGGAGATGGTTAGAGTTTCTGAAAGACTATGACATTGACCTCCAATACAAAGAGGGGAAGGCCAATGTTGTAGCAGATGCCCTGAGCCGTCGAGCACACTCACTCCATTCGCTAGTTTCTTCTCCAGCTTGGTTGATGAGGTGCGAGAGGCTCAGAGGACAGATGAGTATATGAGAGAGGTCAGACAAAAGCTGACAGATGGTACCTTTGAGAGTCAGAAATACGACTTCTGACTTCATGATGATGATCTGATCAGACTTAAGGGCCGGTTATGCATACCACGAGGCAACACGGATCTGAAAGACCGTATACTTAGAGAATCACACTGTTCTTCAGTTTCCATCCATCCGGGAGCCTCTAAAATGTATAAAGACATGAAGAGATACTTCTGGTGGTCGGGGATGAAGACAGATGTTACCGAGTTCGTCTTGAGGTGTCTCACATGCCAGAAGGTGAAATTCGAGCACCGACGACCGGGCGGAATGGTACAGTCGATGCCAGTTCCGGAGTGGAAGTTCCATGATATCTCCATGGACTTCGTAGTTGGACTTCCACCTGCTAGGGGAGGTCTCAACATGATATGGGTGGTGGTGGATCGCCTTACCAAAGTAGCCCGATTCATACCGATGAAGGATACTTGGAAGGTGACCAAATTAGCTGAGTTATTTGAGAAAGAAATCATGAGACATCACGGCATACCAAAGACCATAGTGTCAGATAGAGATACCAGATTCCTTTCGAGGTACTGGAGAGCTACCAGAGAAGCGTTGGGTACAGAACTCAAGCTGAGTACCGCGTTCCATCCTCAGACAGATGGTCAGACTGAGCGTACTATTCAGACACTCGAGGACATGCTGAGAGCATGTGCCTTAGACTTCCAGGGCAGTTGGATTGACAGATTGCATCTGATCGAGTTTTCATACAACAACAGCTATCACGCTTCGATCAAGATGGCACCTTTTCAAGCGTTGTACGGTAGACCATGTCGTACACCGCTCTGCTGGGATGAGTCGAGTGAGACGGTCATTATAGGACCAGAGTACTTAGAACAAGTTAAGGCTGAAGTTCAGCAAATCAGGGAGAACATGAAAGCTGCTCAAGATAGGCAGAAGTCGTATGCTGATGTTCGACGACGGGACCTGGAGTTCGCAGTGGGCGACCGGGTATTTCTGCGAGTTTCACCGATGAAGGGTGTATTCAGGTTTGGGCAGAAGGGCAAATTAAGCCCGAAATTTGTTGGTCCTTATGAGATTATGGAGCGGGTGGGCCCGGTTGCTTACAGGTTGAATTTACCTGCTGAGCTGGGTAAAGTGCATGATGTTTTTCATGTTTCACAGCTAAAGAAATACATGCACCACCCCTCCCATGTGTTAGAACCTGAGAGGTTGACTTTAGAACCAAATATGAGATCCGTGGAGACTCCTCAGAGAATCTTGGACAGAAAGACTAGGGACACTCGCCACAAGTCAGTGCGACTGGTGAAGGTTCTCTGGTCTAACCAGGATGTCGAAGAGGCCACGTGGGAATTAGAGGATAAGATGAGGGCGAAGTACCCTTCTTTATTTACTGACTAGATCGTCTGTATAGGGTACGGGGCGTACCCCTTTTTAAGGGGGGTAGAGCTTCCTCGCTTTTGAGTTAGGAAACGATCATGTTTGTCGTTTGTTTGGTTGTTAAGATGTGAATCTGTGTAAGTGGCTACACTTCGGTGTAAGTTTGAGTTATGTATGATACTTATGTATTGTATTTAAGATTGACCTTTGAGTCTTGAGATGTATGAATGTGAATATAAGATGTGGTATTAAGATTAAGAGAATTGTGTACCGTGAATGGTTAAGCACATGTGTGAACTTTGAGGACAAAGTTCTTTTAAGGGGGGTAGATTGAAATACCCCAAACTTAGATATGGTATTTAAATGATAAACTAAGATATAAGGAGGCTAAATAATGCCTTAGAAACATTAAGAAACATTTCTAATCAAAGAAAATATAAGGAAACACCAAAAGAGCAGTTTTAACAAAAACGTGCTCTAAGCTTGGAGAGACTTGGGAGAGTACCCAAATATTGTTCTAAGACCTTAGTAATAGCCTAATGGTCATTTTAAATCAATTACCAAAGAAAACCAAGCTTGAAAACAAGTTAAAACACAAAATGTGCTTTAAGGAGTCTTAAAGCACGTTTTTGAAAAATTGTCTTGTAAATGAGTTTTGAATGGCTAAATGTCCATCATTACTCTTTAATTAACATGTGTACTATATAGTATCACATTTGGAAGTCTATATCAATGGGAAATCAAAAATTTCACAACAATGTGCTTTGTTTTGGTGAATAGTGAATTAATTAAGCTAGTTTATAACATAAGTCTATATAAGTGAGACATTTGGTCAACAAAGACTTAATTACCCTCATTTATAAAAGGGGGCCGGTTTTTAAGTGTGACTCACCACACTTATCTAGCTAAGTAAAGAGAGAGCAAAAGCAAGTAAGTTAACTATTCACCTTTTTAACATAATATCTCACCTTTAGTGGTTCTCTCTCCTCACTTCTTCATTCCCTTGTTTCCCACGGTTTCTTGCTCTCTTTCCCTTCTCCATTAACGTGAAGCATACCTCCATGATAGCTCCACCTTCTCTTGCACATTACTTGCTCATTTTAGCTCCAAATCCAAAATAAAATACATATTCTTCTTAGTTAGCCCAAGCTCCTTCTTTCTATCTTTTCAAAACTTCAAGAGCTTCATTTTGGTGCCAAGTCAAACCACCATTGGAGGAGGAAATTCAAGTTTGGAGACTCCATTGGCTTCTCCATTCTCTTAAGGTAAAGAAAGTGTAAGAAAATCTAGGTTTCCACCATTTTCTTCACATGTCCGAAAATTAGTACTCATGGGACTCCATTTGAATGCCTTGTTCTAGCTTGTTTCTTACTCTTCAAAGGGAGACGGAGGTCCTTCTTGCTTCATATCCAAGCTTGTTGAGGAACTAAGGTAGGTAAAAGACAATCAAGTCAAAACCTTTAAAACACATTTTACCTAGGTTTTATTCCTTAAGGTAAGTGTTGTTGTTTAGTGCTCATTAGAGTTATTGGACATTGTTAGAACATTGGCAAGGAGAACTATATTGTGACCGAGGATTTGGTAAGAGAAGTCTAGGGAGAAAAGCTTGTGAAGCTTGTGAGAGAACAAGGTAAAATACTTACCTTAAGATGTCTTGTTGTTTAAGGGATGGGATTTAGATATGTGATGATTTAGTGAGTTTATATTGGAAAGGTGTTATAAACCTGGAGAAACAATGAGCATATTTGTGAACTTGTGACTAAAGAGCAAATGAGAAGAAGAGATAGTTAAAACAATGTGGAGTAAATTACAAGAAGCCATTTTATTTCAATGGGAGCCTTGTTGTGTGTATTCGCAGGTTGAAGGCAAATATAGTGGAGAATTTCAGTGGTTAAGATTATTGTCATTTAAGGGCCTAAGTGCCAAGCATTCTAAGTTAAGCACTATGTGATGATGTGGTGAAGTTTTAGTGTAAATTGTGTTAAGGTGGTTGTGATGAGAATAGAATGGGGAGGGTTTATTGTTGTTTGATGAAGGAGAAAAACCATGTGTTAGGATGTGCTATGTACTAGAGAACTCATGGCAAAAATTTAAAGGAGAACTTAAGTGTTTAAGATATTCTATGGGGATTTAATGACTAAGGAAGTACTAGGATGTTCTAGAGGTTGTCTTGATGAAAAAGAGTGATAAGGTGTTCTAACGACTTATAATGACTTAGGCATTACTATGAAGGATTTAGAAATCAAGAGAATGTATTTGAGTATTTACGACTTAGGCAAATGTTGATAAACAACTAGGAAGGAAGCAATGTGTGATGTATGGAAGTAAGTTGTGAAGGAACATTAAGAAAATGCATAAGAGAGTTTTAGATAATGAAAGATGCTTGGGAGATGATGTTACTGTGGTGAGGAAAACATTTGGCATAGTGGTTACATTAGGTATGAACCACCACCTAGAAACCTAGAGGAAAACATTATAAGTGTTAGCATTATTACAAGGAAAATGTATAAAGATTAAGGTGAATCTTGGTGAATGATTTAATGTGTTTTGAGGAGGACTTGAAGGTACCAAAATGATGTTAAGACATGCTAGAATACTTGTGGAGAGGTTGGGAAAAGATTGGCTAAGATTTAAGGTTGAACAGAGGTCAAAAAAATTACATTCTGGGCTCATTTAGTGTAGGTCCGGGTTTGCAAACTAGCACCCAAACCCGGACCACACCAAAAACTATCCAGAGAATTTAGCCGTGGGATGGTCCGGGTTTGCATCCCAGTACTTAAACCCGGACCAGTCCTAAAATTGTCCAGAAACTTTTGCGATGTATTGGTCCGGGTTTACAACCTCGGACACAAACCCGGACCCATCAGAAAAAAGCTACAGAATGTTGAAAAATGGGGTTTTAAGGTTGGGACTTGTTTGGTAATGATATTATAAGATTGTTAGGACATAATTAATGACACATAATGGTCATGAGGGGCATAAATAAGCTTAAGAAATAATGAGAAGTAAGTGGCTTTTGAGGTTAAGGTTAAACTATAAGGACTTAAGCGACTAATGGTGAGTAAACATCATCGGTTAAGTAAGTTAAGTAGGTTTGGATGCGATGAGTAACTAACAACCTAAAACTGAATGAATGCTTTAGGGTTTGAGAATTGGACTCCGGAGGAGAGTAAGAAACCGAACGACCAGCGGTGAACGGTACAATCCTTCTTGTGACCTGCTTGCTAACGAGGTGTCCCTCGGCGTGTATCTGTTTAATTGCTATGACTAAAACAAGATAAAGCATGCAACCGGATTATATTTATTCTCGTTGTGATTATGTTAGCTTTACACTAACCCACGAGACTTGAGATTGTTACTAACCAAGTTTAGTACTTACTGAGTTAAGAAAGAGTTAAGTTTGATGGTTGTTGGTTAATGCCCGTTAAGGCTTAGCTAGCACATGGTGTTTAAGATGTCTACTAACTGGAACTTGAGTGAGGAAAGGGGACCGATCTCCGGTCATGCATGCTAAGGAAAAAGGGGGACGGTATCTAAATCAGATCCGCCCTCCGCTTAAGGACTTGTCTTCGGACTTGTAGCCTAGGGCCGGTTGCCGGCTCAGCTACACTGGACTCCCGTCCAGAGTAGGTGGCATTAAGATGGTGCGGTGGGATCACCTAAATCCCAGGTTCGAATTAAGCTACAACCAATCCCTTCCAGGAAAGGTTTGTATACTGAGGTTAAGATTAAGATTGAGATTAAGATTAAGGTAAGGTAAGGAACTGAGATTAAGGAAATGAGGACTAAGGAGGGGGTTACTAACCCACTTGTTAAGGGAACGCTTGAGTCGTTCATTGGTTGTGAACTATATATGTTCATCTGTAGTTATTGTTATTGCACTTCATATTATGCTTGTGTATGTAATCAATTTCCATGCTATCGACAATTAGTCGTCGTAGCCCCGTTAGCTTAGGGGCCATGAGAGGGTGTACCAGCATTCGTGCTGACCCCCTCGGGGGCTATTTTTACACTTGCAGGTAAGAGACCCATGAGGACGCACTACGAGAGTAGGAGCGGTTAGACTTAGGTGGGTTGTTTATTTTGAGTTCGGGTTGCGCCTGTGCACCCGACTATTTATATTAAACTGATGTAAGTTGGAGATTATGTTTAAGATACTAATACTCGGTTGGTTGTGGTATTGTGAATGTTGATGTTTTGAGTTGGATAAGTATTGTAAACGTTAAGGCCGGTATATTCTAACGATCAGACCGTGGCAAGGTCCAGGTGATATTTATTTCCGCTGCGACGTATTCGATTAAGTGTTCAGTTTGCGATAACCACGATAGGCTTGGATGGGGTGTTACAAAAAGTGGTATCAGAAGTAGTTACGCTCTGATCAAATACCGGACATGAGTAACCACCGAGTTAGGATATAAGTAAGGAATAAGTGTTGGGTTAAGGGTGTGAGAAGTTAGAGTGAGTAGAGTCAGATGACCACTAATAAGTGTGGATTGTCTTTACCGTCTACGGACGTTATAAATTTACTAACCAAAACAGTGGTGAATACGAATCTAATGTGAGTTATGCTTGTTCAGATGGCAGGACGCCCTAGAGGAGGCCGAGGTCGCGGCCGGGGTGAGGATACTTCAGGAATACCTGGAGGGCAGACGATCGCAGAGATCGTAGCTGCCGCTTTAGGGCACATGGGCTATCAGCCTGGTGTGGGTGCACCACCTCCACCGCCACAACCTAGGGAACCAAACTGGGTGAAGAGTCTTGCAGACCTTCGACCCGCGCATTTTAAGGGGGAGACCGATCCCGCCAAGCTTGAGGCGTACATCTCCGAGCTGGAGACCGCCTTCGAGACCCTTGATGTCCCTGCTGGGATCAAGGTGCGCCTATCTGCTTTCTACCTGAAGGGGGCGGCAGGCGATTGGTGGAAGCTGGTGAGGGCCGAGCATGTGGCCAATCCAGAGTTCGGCTGGGAGCAGTACACCACCTTGCTACGAGCAAAGTACTACCCCGCCCATGTCCAGACTAAGAAGGGCTTACAGTTGGATGCGCTTAAGCAGTCGGACAAGATGACAGTGGACGAGTATTACTCAGAGTTCACTGCCTTGCTCTGTCTTCTGCCAGGTCTAGGGTATTCTGACCAGATCTTGGTGGACCGCTTCTATGGCGAGCTTAGCCATCGACTCCGCTACGGCATGGGGCCGACGAGTTACACTACCTTGCAGGTAATAAGAATGATTGAGATTTGAGTAAGTGATGAATAAGGTTTAGATTATGAGAAATAAGTATGACTAATACCATAGAAAAGCAGGAGTGCTATCATGCCGCTGCTAAGGTTGAAATTACCGTCCACCTGAGGGACGAGGAGAATGCTAAGAGGAAGAGTGCTGGTAAAAGCTCAGAAAGTCAGGGGCAAGGAGGGTACAAGAAACAGAAGTACCAGCCTCAGGCCCAGAAAAATCAGAACCCAAAGGGGAAGGAGGAAAAGGAGAAGGCTTCGGAAGAGCCATTGAAGTTGACGTATGCTATTGCAGCTACACCCCTGCGCTCTAAGGCGCCAAAGGGTAAGGAAACTATCAATGAATGAGTTAAGAAATAAATTAGTAACCGTTTGAGATATGAGAATTGACATTATGAATCAACAGGATCTGACACTGAGAGGGGAGCCGGTGGTGGCTACCAGCGACGCTTCATCTGTAGATGGTGTCACAAGGACCACCCCGGGCTCGGCTGTAAGGGGAATAAGGTGGAGTGCAACTTCTGTGGAGTCTACGGGCATCGAGCGTATGAGTGTTACCGGAACCCTGCTAGCAGAGCCTATAGGCCCGACACCAGGGGCAAGGGCAAGACCGATCAGGGAGCTGGATCTGACGGTCAAAGGAAAGTGCAGCAGCCGGCGGACAAGAACCCACGGGTGACCCAGAAGACGGGGCCCACTCTACACATGGTGGACCGGGACGATGAGCCTGAGCCCTCATCGAGGCCAGGTACCACTATAACCATTTAGTAATAAAACTACCTGCTTACCGCATTATCATGCATGTTTGGTGAATAAATGAGTTAAGTAAAAATAAGATGAGATTAGAACTTAAGTAAGACATAACCTACTACCACTTTAGGAAGATTCAACATCTGCTACCCTATACCATCCACATATAGCCCGGAGCACACCGACATCGAAACCATACACTTTCCAACCGAACAATGTCAGGTTATCCGCCCAGGTATGATTTTATTAAGGGGATACCTGACACCCGAAGCACAAATAGCCATCATCAGGAGATGCAATCAACTAGGAATGGGACCGGGAGGTTTTTACACACCGGAGTACCCAGGGGGAGCAAGGATGAAATTAAAGATGATGAGCTTGGGCAAGGATTGGAATCCGTATGCCAAGAATTACCAAACCATGAGGGAGCAAGATGGAGTCTCACCACCGGGAATACCCGAAGAGTTCCACCCAGTCGTTACACAAGTCGTGGAAATCGCTCAGCAGTTGGAGGCTGAACCGATTCCTGACATCCAAGCAGACATTTGCATTGTAAACTTCTACAAGAAGGACGGGAAACTGGGACTACACCAGGATAAGGACGAGACAACGGAGTCTCTCGAGAGAGGGATTCCCGTAGTGTCTTGGTCCATTGGAGATGATGCGGAATTTTTATACGGCGAGCAGAAGCGTGCGGACCGTGCAGATAAGATAGTACTTAAGTCAGGTGATATTAATTTTGGGGGGAGAATCAAGGATGTTATACCATGGGATTAAGAGAATCAAGCTGAATACAGCACCATCAGCAGTAATCAATGCGACCCATATGAGACCAGGAAGATTAAACCTAACCTTTAGACAATATTAGCCATGTAATGATAGAATGAGATGAGAAATGAGATGTAAGATTGAAGCACATGTTGTAAACAGGATGGTCATGAATAAAATAACAGTGTTGTTCAAATAAATTGTTACGACTCTTGTTATACCATCAATACTCATGAAGCTTGTGAACACAATTAGGTTATGGACTCGGTACGGAAGGTGCGCTAAGCATACTTACAGAGGCACAGGCCGACGCCAGTGGTACTATCCTCACCGGCACCTTTCCGATCAATGGGATTGAGGCATCAGTTCTCTTCGACTCAGGGGCCTCGCACACCTTTGTCTCTGCATCATTTGCGAGCAGGTTGGGGCTAGACGCTGATGAGCTACCCGACTTCAGGGTTACGCTCCCGTCTAAGGAGAAGGTTCGTTGCACTCGTTACTACCGAGGAGCCACCATCAGAATTAAGGGAGAAGACTTCCCAGTCAGTTTCATTGAGTTCAGTAAGCTAGGATTTGATGTTATCTTCGGGATAAACTGGTTGGAGCGGCACAGGGGACGTATCCTCTGCGCCGAGCATAGATTGCTGCTCAGGAGTCCGTCTGGGGTAACAATATCATACCGCCAGAGGCCCAGAGAGCCTTCAACTAAGATCATCACCGCCATGGCAATGTATAGAGAATTAAGGAGGAAGGAAAAAGTATACCTCTGCTATGTACAGGACATGGAGAGAGACCCTGAGTTCGACCCCGACTTACCGGTAGTGTCGGAGTTCCCCGACTTATTTCCACGGGAACTGCCCGGCATGCCACCCACTCAAGAGGTAGAGTTCACCATTGAGCTGCTACCTGGTACCGGACCGATAGCCAAAGCACCATACCGTATGGCTCCGGCAGATATGACTGAGTTAAAAGAACAATTGAAAGATTTGTTGGATAAGGGATTCATTAGACCAAGTGTGTCACCATGGGGAGCGCCAGTCCTCTTCGTGAAGAAGAAGGATGGTAGTCTCCGCCTCTGCATCGACTACAGAGAGCTGAATGCAGTGACAGTGAAGAATAAGTACCCACTACCCCGCATTGACGATCTGTTCGATCAGTTGAAGGGAGCATCTGTGTTTTCCAAGATTGATCTCAGATCGGGGTATCATCAGATAGCCATTAAGGAGGGAGACATTGAGAAGACGGCATTCCGGACACGATACGGCCACTATGAGTTTACAGTGATGCCGTTCGGTTTGTCGAACGCACCGGCGAAATTTATGGATCTGATGAACCGCTTGTTCCGGGAGCAGCTGGACAAGTCGGTTGTGGTTTTTATTGATGACATTCTGATATATTCAAAGTCTAAAGCTGAACATGAGGAACGTCTGAGGAAGGTATTGGAAATATTGAGGGAGAACCAGCTATATGCTAAGTTCTCCAAGTGTGAGTTTTGGCTTGACCATGTCTCTTTCCTAGGTCATGTCATCTCAGATGCTGGGATCGCAGTGGATCCAGCAAAGATTGATGCCGTACGTACCTGGCCAAGGCCGAAGACTGTTACCGACATCCGGAGCTTTCTCGGTCTCGCAGGTTACTACAGGAGGTTTGTTAGAGATTTCAGCAAGGTCGCGAAGCCGATGACCAGTCTGATGAAGAAAGACGCACCATTTCTGTGGACAGTTGACTGTGAGAGATCATTTCAGCGCTTGAAGGACTCACTGACCACTCCACCGGTACTGACCATTCCAGACGGTACAGAGGGCTTTGAGGTTTATTGTGATGCATCCGGCAGAGGGCTGGGTTGCGTGCTCATGCAACATGGCAAGGTGGTGGCATATGCCTCACGCCAGTTGAAGAAACATGAGGAGAACTACCCCACACATGATTTAGAGCTGGGAGTTGTAGTCTTCGCTTTGAAGATATGGCACCACTACTTATATGGGGTTAGTGTCACGATCTACACCGATCACAAAAGTTTGAAATACATATTCACTCAGAAAGAGTTAAATCTTCGACAGAGGAGATGGTTAGAGTTTCTGAAAGACTATGACATTGACCTCCAATACAAAGAGGGGAAGGCCAATGTTGTAGCAGATGCCCTGAGCCGTCGAGCACACTCACTCCATTCGCTAGTTTCTTCCTCCAGTTTGGTTGATGAGGTGTGAGAGGCTCAGAGGACAGATGAGTATATGAGAGAGGTCAGACAGAAGCTGACAGATGGTACCTTTGAGAGTCAGAAATACGACTTCAGACTTCATGATGATGATCTGATCAGACTTAAGGGCCGGTTATGCATACCACGAGGCAACACGGATCTGAAAGACCGTATACTTAGAGAATCACACTGTTCTTCAGTTTCCATCCATCCGGGAGCCTCTAAAATGTATAAAGACATGAAGAGATACTTCTGGTGGTCGGGGATGAAGACAGATGTTACCGAGTTCGTCTTGAGGTGTCTCATATGCCAGAAGGTGAAATTCGAGCACCGACGACCGGGCGGAATGGTACAGTCGATGCCAGTTCCGGAGTGGAAGTTCCATGATATCTCCATGGACTTCGTAGTTGGACTTCCACCTGTTAGGGGAGGTCTCAACATGATATGGGTGGTGGTGGATCGCCTTACCAAAGTAGCCCGATTCATACTGATGAAGGATACTTGGAAGGTGACCAAATTAGCTGAGTTATTTGAGAAAGAAATCATGAGACATCACGGCATACCAAAGACCATAGTGTCAGATAGAGATACCAGATTCCTTTCGAGGTACTGGAGAGCTACCAGAGAAGCGTTGGGTACAGAACTCAAGCTGAGTACCGCGTTCCATCCTCAGACAGATGGTCAGACTGAGCGTACTATTCAGACACTCGAGGACATGCTGAGAGCATGTGCCTTAGACTTCCAGGGCAGTTGGATTGACAGATTGCATCTGATCGAGTTTTCATACAACAACAGCTATCACGCTTCGATCAAGATGGCACCTTTTCAAGCGTTGTACGGTAGACCATGTCGTACACCGCTCTGCTGGGATGAGTCGAGTGAGACGGTCATTATAGGACCATAGTACTTAGAACAAGTTAAGGCTGAAGTTCAGCAAATCAGGGAGAACATGAAAGCTGCTCAAGATAGGCAGAAGTCGTATGCTGATGTTCGACGACGGGACCTGGAGTTCGCAGTGGGCGACCGGGTATTTCTGCGAGTTTCACCGATGAAGGGTGTATTCAGGTTTGGGCAGAAGGGCAAATTAAGCCCGAAATTTGTTGGTCCTTATGAGATTATGGAGCGGGTGGGCCCGGTTGCTTACAGGTTGAATTTACCTGCTGAGCTGGGTAAAGTGCATGATGTTTTTTATGTTTCACAGCTAAAGAAATACATGCACCACCCCTCCCATGTGTTAGAACCTGAGAGGTTGACTTTAGAACCAAATATGAGATCCGTGGAGACTCCTCAGAGAATCTTGGACTGAAAGACTAGGGACACTCGCCACAAGTCAGTGCGACTGGTGAAGGTTCTCTGGTCTAACCAGGATGTCGAAGAGGCCACGTGGGAATTGGAGGATAAGATGAGGGCGAAGTACCCTTCTTTATTTACTGACTAGATCGTCTGTATAGGGTACGGGGCGTACCCCTTTTTAAGGGGGGGGGTAGAGCTTCCTCGCTTTTGAGTTAGGAAACGATCATGTTTGTCGTTTGTTTGGTTGTTAAGATGTGAATCTGTTTTAGTGGCTACACTTCGGTGTAAGTTTGAGTTATGTATGATACTTATGTATTGTATTTAAGATTGACCTTTGAGTCTTGAGATGTATGAATGTGAATATAAGATGTGGTATTAAGATTAAGAGAATTGTGTACCGTGAATGGTTAAGCACATGTGTGAACTTTGAGGACAAAGTTCTTTTAAGGGGGGTAGATTGAAATACCCCAAACTTAGATATGGTATTTAAATGATAAACTAAGATATAAGGAGGCTAAATAATGCCTTAGAAACATTAAGAAACATTTCTAATCAAAGAAAATATAAGGAAACACCAAAAGAGCAGTTTTAACAAAAAACGTGCTCTAAGCTTGGAGAGACTTGGGAGAGTACCCAAATATTGTTCTAAGACCTTAGTAATAGCCTAATGGTCATTTTAAATCAATTACCAAAGAAAACCAAGCTTGAAAACAAGTTAAAACACAAAATGTGCTTTAAGGAGTCTTAAAGCACGTTTTTGAAAAATTGTCTTGTAAATGAGTTTTGAATGGCTAAATGTCCATCATTACTCTTTAATTAACATTTGTACTATATAGTATCACATTTGGAAGTCTATATCAATGGGAAATCAAAAATTTCACAACAATGTGCTTTGTTTTGGTGAATAGTGAATTAATTAAGCTAGTTTATAACATAAGTCTATATAAGTGAGACATTTGGTCAACAAAGACTTAATTACCCTCATTTATGAAAGGGGGCCGGTTTTTAAGTGTGACTCACCACACTTATCTAGCTAAGTAAAGAGAAAGCAAAAGCAAGTAAGTTAACTATTCACATTTTTAACATAATATCTCACCTTTAGTGGTTCTCTCTCCTCACTTCTTCATTCTCCCTTGTTTCCCACGGTTTCTTGCTCTCTTTCCCTTCTCCATTAACGTGAAGCATACCTCCATGCTAGCTCCACCTTCTCTTGCACATTACTTGCTCATTTTAGCTCCAAATCCAAAATAAAATACGTATTCTTCTTAGTTAGCTCAAGCTCCTTCTTTCTATCTTTTCAAAACTTCAAGAGCTTCATTTTGGTGCCAAGTCAAACCACCATTGGAGGAGGAAATTCAAGTTTGGAGACTCCATTGGCTTCTCCATTCTCTTAAGGTAAAGAAAGTGTAAGAAAATCTAGGTTTCCACCATTTTCTTCACATGTCCGAAAATTAGTACTCATGGGACTCCATTTGAATGCCTTGTTCTAGCTTGTTTCTACTCTTCAAAGGAGAGAGGAGGTCCTTCTTGCTTCATATCCAAGCTTGTCTTGAGGAACTAAGGTAAAGCAATCAATTCAAAACCTTAAAACACATTTTAACCTAGGTTTTATTCCTTAAGGTAAGTGTGTTGTTTAGTGCTCATTAGAGTTATTGGACATTGTTTAGAACATTGGCAAGGAGAACTATATTGGTGACCGAGATTTGTAAGAGAAGTCTAAGGGATAAAACTGTGAACTGTGAGAACAAGGTAAATACTTACCTTAAGATGTCTTGTTGTTTGGCAATGGGATTTAGATATGTGATAGTTTAGTGTAGAGTTTATATTGGAAAGGTGTTATAAAACCTAGGAGAAACAATGAGCATATTGTGAACTGTGACTAAAGACAAATGAGAAAGAGATAGTTAAAACAATGTGAGATGAATTACAAGAAGCATTTTATTTCAATGGGAGCCTTGTTGTGTGTATTCGCAGGTTGAAGGTAAATATATGTGGAAATTTAGTGGTTAAGATTATTGTCATTTAAGGGCCTAAGTGCCAAGCATTCTAAGTTTAAGCACTATGTGATGATGTGGTGAAGTTTTAGTGTAAATTGTGTGTTAAGGTGTTGTGATGAGAATTTGGGTGATGTTGTTGTTTGATGGAGAAAAACCATGTGTTAGGATGTGCTATGTACTAGAGAACTCATGGCAAAAATTTAAAGGAGAACTTAAGTGTTTAAGATATTCTATGGGGATTTAATGACTAAGGAAGTACTAGGATGTTCTAGAGGTTGTCTTGATGAAAAAGAGTGAGGATAAGGTGTTCTAATGACTTATAATGACTTAGGCATTACTATGAAGGATTTAGAAATCAAGAGAATGTATTTGAGTATTTACGACTTAGGCAAATGTTGATAAACAACTAGGAAGGAAGCAATGTGTTGATGTATGGAAGTTTAAGTTGTGAAGGAACATTAAGAAAATGCATAAGAGAGTTTTAGATAATGAAAGATGCTTGGGAGATGATGTTACTGTGGTGAGGAAAACATTTGGCATAGTGGTTACATTAGGTATGAACCACCACCTAGAAACCTAGAGGAAAACATTATAAGTGTTAGCATTATTACAAGGAAAATGTATAAAGATTAAGGTGAATCTTGGTGAATGATTTAATGTGTTTTGAGGAGGACTTGAAGGTACCAAAATGATGTTAATACATGCTAGAATACTTGTGGAGAGGTTAGGAAAAGATTGGCTAAGATTTAAGGTTGAACAGAGGTCAAAAAAATTACATTCTGGGCACATTTAGTGTAGGTCCGGGTTTGCAAACTAGCACCCAAACCCGGACCACACCAAAAACTATCCAGAGAATTTAGCCGTGGGATGGTCCGGGTTTGCATCCCAGTACTTAAACCCGGACCAGTCCTAAAATTGTCCAGAAACTTTTGCGATGTATTGGTCCGGGTTTACAACCTCGGACACAAACCCGGACCCATCAGAAAAAGCGACAGAATGTTGAAAAATGGGGTTTTAAGGTTGGGACTTGTTTGGTAATGATATTATAAGATTGTTAGGACATAATTAATGACACATAATGGTCATGAGGGGCATAAATAAGCTTAAGAAATAATGAGAAGTAAGTGGCTTTTGAGGTTAAGGTTAAACTATAAGGACTTAAGCGACTAATGGTGGGTAAACATCATCGGTTAAGTAAGTTAAGTAGGTTTGGATGCGATGAGTAACTAATAACCTAAAACTGAATGAATGCTTTAGGGTTTGAGAATTTGGACTCCGGAGGAGAGTAAGCAACCGAACGACCAACGGTGAACGGTACAATCCTTCTTATGACCTGCTTGCTAACGAGGTGTCCCTCGGCTTGTGTGCTATCTGTTTAATTGCTATGACTAAAACAAGATAAAGCATGCAACCGGATTATATTTATTCTCGTTGTGATTGTGTTAGCTTTACACTAACCCACGAGACTTGAGATTGTTACTAACCATGTTTAGTACTTACTGAGTTAAGAAAGAGTTAAGTTTGATGGTTGTTGGTTAATGCCCGTTAAGGCTTAGCTAGCACATGGTGTTTAAGATGTCTACTAACTGGAACTTGAGTGAGGAAACCCGGGACCGATCTCCGGTCATGCATGCTAAGGAAAAAGGGGGACGGTTCTGAATCAGATCCGCCCTCCACTTAAGGACTTGTCTTCGGACTTGTAGCCTAGGGCCGGTTGCCGGCTCAGCTACGCTGGACTCCCGTCCAGAGTCGGTGGCATTAAGATGGTGCGGTGGGATCACCTAAATCCCAGGTTCGAATTAAGCTACAACCAATCCCTTCCAGGAAATGTTTGTATACTGAGGTTAAGATTAAGATTGAGATTAAGATTAAGGTAAGGTAAGGAACTGAGATTAAGGAAATGAGGACTAAGGAAGGGGTTACTAACCCACTTGTTAAGGGAACGCTTGAGTCGTTCATTGGTTGTGAACTATATATGTTCATCTGTGGTTATTGTTATTGCACTTCATATTATGCTTGTGTATGTAATCAATTTCCATGCTATCGACAATTAGTCGTCGTAGCCCCGTTAGCTTGGGGGCCATGAGAGGGTGTACCAGCATTCGTGCTGACCCCCTCGGGGGCTATTTTTACACTTGCAGGTAAGAGACCCATGAGGACGCACTACGAGAGTAGGAGCGGTTAGACTTAGGTTGGGTTGTTTATTTTGAGTTCGGGTTGCGCCTGTGCACCCGACTGTTTATATTAAACTGATGTAAGTTGGAGATTATGTTTAAGATACTAATACTCGGTTGGTTGTGGTATTGTGAATGTTGATGTTTTGAGTTGGATAAGTATTGTAAACGTTAAGGCCGGTATATTCTAACGATCAGACCGTGGCAAGGTCCAGGTGATATTTATTTCCGCTGCGACGTATTCGATTAAGTGTTCAGTTGCGATAACCACGATAGGCTTTGGATGGGGTGTTACAAATTTAATATTCATAATTCCATATAATAATTTAATACTTAATAGTATTATTAAAGGTTTAATAAAAGAAATCCCCTAAATTAATGTAAATTAATGTAGGGGTATTTCAGTATATCCCCCTTTAAAGAAACTTCGCCTCGAAGTTTAAAAATCAACTAGTAGGCACTCACACCGCTTCGGGTGTGCTGAGACAGTGATAATTCCAATGAAATTCCATACCAATTCAATCCTTTATTTCCACCCATTCCCATAACAACATTCCAGTCGAGATTACTCAAAATCAAAACGAACCAAGATATACCAAGACATAGCATGATGAAAATCAAGAGTCACATACTATATCATAATGTAAAAACCAAGCACATACAAACACCTCTCATTCTGCTAATAAGGCAACATGGCATAATCTGGATGAGGTGACGAAGGAAGAGTATGCCAGTATATCCCTCTTAAAAGAGCTAAGGTACACCCTCGTACCGCTACTAACGACACATTCAAAGAATTCAACACCTTATTAACCAGCTTTGTTGTAAATTTTATTGCACTGTTGATTTTATCTGCGATCTATATACATATATCTGTATCTCTTGATTGTTTTGTATTTGTATTTTCTTAACTGTAATAAAATTTTACCTTATGATTATTATCCATTCATTATATGTCTATTATATGTTCATTTTATCATATCAATTATATTAACAAGGTATAAATCAGGTGTAACATATTTGAGTAGTTTAAAATAATATTTCAGATCATTTAATAATCCTCAATAATCTTCCAAAATCAACTTCAAGGGTTTGTTAGTCAACCCTATGCTAAAACTCTATAAATATTTCTGTGACTTTTCAAGTTTCAATTGTTTTTTATAATTAACTATCGTATTTTAGACGATTCATTCAGTGTTTACTTCATAAAATTTACATTATATATATATACATAATTTCACCCAAGGCAGAATTTTAGGAATTTCTTATAATGTAGCTCCAAAATCTGATTTCTTTATCTTAAAATTTATTTTTCAAGGTAAGGACTATATATATAAATTTTAAGTCAAATGAATTAGTCTAGTGGAAGTTCACTCACTCTTGATAACTATTTTTCTTAGGGTTTGTTCTATGTAAGTTATTTTCTGATCATTAGATCTTAGTACTCTCTTAGATAATGGTGGCTTCTAAAATTTTATACATGTATAATGTTAAACTTCCAAGTAAACATGAGAATTTCCAATCTTTAAGTAACTCTCAATTTTTCACTAGACGCTCAATACTTCAAGTATTTAAGGTTCAATAGTATTTAGTTTATTATTACTCATGTGTTTTCACCCCATAGGTAAGTATTTTTCACCAAGGATTTAACTCGGTAAACTCTTTACATGTATGAATTTAGTACTGGATCTTAATATATAAGTTTTGAATTGTTCATTGTGGCTAGTAATGAAATATGCCTAGCTCAAGATATCATGATGGTAACGTCTTACAACCACTTCCCCTCAAGTTCAACACAATCCATCACCTGCGTAGAAGATTATATACGGTTAGATGACAAGGCTTGTCTAGCCCCTAAACTTCTAGAAGTGGGTGTGCGCCCCCACTACTTTCAGCCTAGGAGTTCGTCGCACCAGGCACTTCCCGTGGGGTGTTAAGTTTAGGTGTTTTCTTCCTAAAGTTAGCATAGAGTTTTAGTGTGATTTATGGGTTCGGGTGTATGCTACTAGTGTTTGTTAACTTAATAATTTCCTAGACTTAAGATTTATCTTAAACATTATCTTTAGGTAATAAATTGATACCAAGTAGTTCATGAGATTTATTTTCAAACTTTAAAGGAGTTGAAGTACTTTCACCTAATATCAATACGAATTTGGTTATTTAAAGTTCTATTTGTATACTGTTTTAAACCAAAAGTATTCTTTAAAATTTCTATGAGCATGTGTACTTGCTCTTAAGGAATTGTATTCTTAGCCATGTATTCTCCATAAGTATGCTTGTGAAAATAGCTTAATATATGATTTATCTCAACCAACATCTTATCGTACTTAATATAGGACGTTCCAAACTTATATATATATATATATATATATATATATTTCTGTAGTTTATTGTTAGAACGGTATAACAACACATCACACTCAACAGACATTCAAAAAAGAAAAGTGTATAAAGAAATCATTCACTAATCTAAGAAGGGTTAGGAGCCGTGACTTACTGGAATCCTCACTTCCCAATTTTACCCCAATTCCCTAGTTTTAAGTGCACCTATATTCTAAGTACTTCACTCGGCTTGTTTTCTCGGGTTCAGAGCGTAACTACGCTCTGATACCACTTTCTGTAACACCCCTATAATAATAAAACAACAGCGGAAAATAAACTAAAGGCGCTACAGACCATCGGGCTCCAAACACCCGGTACCAACCTCACCAATTACAACCATTACAATTAACTAAGTTACGGTCTGAACTTCGAGAAAACTTAACATAACATAACAGTAATAAAACCAAGTAGCCCACCCCGAGTGGGGTGGGTCAGTTCCCTGGAATGGAACTGGTACTATTCTCCAAAAACAAACTTATAAAACAACTCTTAAATAAATATCAGCTTGAAAGCAATCACTTAAACCACACAGAGGTACAAGGCATTTCACAATTCACCAATCAAGATAAAAGATAAGAATAAAGGTTAATAACAGAAAGTAAAGTTAGTGAAGCAGAACCACATCACGTGTTAGTGAACATCCATTGCCTTAGTTAAACCCAATTCCCGTTAGGAGTAGAAAGACTCAGATAGTCACAAAGGACTAGGAATAATAAGATAGATCCAAGAACCAATAACTCAAGAGTGGAATAATTCAATTGGGAGAGATGGCCCCCCCGCCAAACACGTCCTTTCAGGACAGGGGATATACAGCCCCTCACTGTCTATCACCCCCTTTTAGGGACAGGGGATATACAGCCCCTCACTGTCTATCACGTCCCTTGTTGGGACAGGGGATATACAGCCCCTCACTGTCTATCACGTCCCTTGTTGGGACAGGGGATATACAGCCCCTCACTGTCTATCACGTCCCTTGTTGGGACAGGGGATATACACCCCCTCACTGTTACCATTGAAGACGCGCGCACGTCGAAACCTCAAGAACCAGCCCATGGATGAAACGATATCCAGAGTCAAAAGAAGAATTCCAAGATTGACCTTTTCTAAATTCCCACCAGATCACTAACTACCCAGAGCAATACCAAAACACTCAGTCCTACAAAGTGCAGAAGCGTAAACCCTAAGTAGTCAATGTCTAATGGAACAACCAAATAGAAGGAACCAATACCCAAGAGAGTTTCGCATCCAAGGCTCAGTTAGTCACACAAGCTGAGTTAGTCACACAACCAATTCCTTTTTAGAAATTCCTCTTTAAGTCAGTTAGCGTTTTCCAAAACATTCCACAAGTCAATCAGCAAAAAGATCGGAGTACGAGAAATCGTATGAAATACTCCGAAATTAAAAACAGTGATTAATTAGGCTAATTATATTTTTAAAGGCTTAATTACACTTAAATAAATACGAGGGAACAAATCCCGAAGAAAACGGACCCTTAAAATGGGTTAAAAGCATAAACGAACCTTAAAGCGCGTTTTTCGAGGAAACCGGGAAAACGCGACTTTAAGCGGGTCAAATAGACTCGTAACAATTTTGGTCAACTAAATAGTCACTAATAAATATTAGTGAAGCTTTAGAACCAATAAAATTAATTAAACGAGAAAATTCCGGAAAACGGGTACCGGTTAGTAAAAACTGTAACAACCGGTAAGTTGTGGGGTAAGAGTACAAATAAACAAACTAAGTGTGTCCACTTTGCAAATAAAAATAAGAAGCTGTGTGTGTGTGGGTGTGGGATCCGATTTTCCCTCCCCCTCTCACTCACTTAATGTGTCTTATTTACAAAAAGACAAACCTATTAACTAAAGCAAAAAGAAAAAAAATGAGTCTCTCTCCTCACTTTTTCCTCTTCACTCACGTAGCCCTCCTCTCTATTCCCTCCTTCTCTGTTTTTTCCTCTTGCACTGCGACAGCCATGGAGAAAGGAAGAAACCCATACAGCCCTCTACTTCTCTCCTCTCTTTGAGTACTCAAACCTCCTCCAAATCCAACAAAAATTATACCGTTGTAATCCCCTTGCAAAGGAGAACATTTTCATCCTTTCAAAAATCCAAAAGCTCCACTTTCGATTTTATGGGTGCTCACCATTTGGAGATTTGAAGCCACCATTAGAAGCACCTTCACCTCCTCTTCATCTTGAGGTAAAAAGAAGTTCGAAAATCCATTGTTTCTAGCTCTCATTGGCATTTTAAGAATTTCCATGTTTTGAACTCTTGGCTCTTTGTTGCTTCAGCCGATTTTGGCTCTTCTTGGGCTAGAAATATTGTTCTCTGCTAGCAAGAACTTCATCCACTCATTGGAAGGTAACATCCTTGCCTAAACCCTAAAACTTAAATTCTAGGGTTAGTATAAAATGAATGCTAAATGGTGTTGTGTATGTGTTATGTGCTGTAGCACTTGTGTGTGTGGGAATCTCATTGGAACCGAGAACAAGGAGAAGAAAGGAAGAGGAAGGAAAAGAAAGAAAAGAAAACTAGCAAGACAAGGTAATTGTGTTTACCTTGAACTAGCTTGTGTATGTGGTATTAACAGTTTTGGAGTAGTAAAATGCAATGATTGAGTAATGAGTGTAGTAATGTGTAGTAATGATTGGAGAAAGAATGTAACAGTTTTGAAGTTTTAAATCAAGCTTATAAACTTGGGAGAACCTTGGGTAGTGAATGTGTATGTGTGCAGGATTTTATGGATGTTGTAGTGGTATTGAAATGTGTATAATGAGTATTGTGTAACAGGTTGTGAGAACATGAGTTTGTGAGCTGAAATAGTGTGTGGAGAATGTTAGAAATATAGGGGAAACCATGTCAAATTTTGTGTAGAAATGAGAGGACTTAGCTTGTGTAAAAGAGGAAGTAGTTAGAGAGTTTAATGGAGTGCTTTAGTTTGTAACAGATTGGGAATGAGTTTGTAAATGGAAGGAAACTAGAGTGTAAGATAATGCATTTTGGATGCTAGGAGTAGCATTAGTTGAAGGAGCATTGAAGTGTAAGAGTTAAGGTAAAAATCTGTAGCATAGAAAGAAGAAACAAAATCTGTAGCATAAGTGTGAGGAAACTAGTATAAGTGTTGAAAATGTAATGAGGAAAATGTGTAAGTAAATGTAAGAATTGAGTGGTAAGTTTGGTGGATGAATTAAGGTGATTTAGAGTGTTTAATTAGTGCTAAATCATGTTAGGATGCATGTAGGAAGAGTAGGGAAGCAATGGGTGAAATTGGGAAAAGAAAACAAGGCCTGTAGCAAATTTGCTACTGTCCGACCCACAGCTGGATCGGACGCTGGGTCGGACAGGCCTGAATAACGAAAATAAACTTCTGGAACCGTCCGACCCAGAGCCGTGAGTCGGACGTGGGTCGGACGGGCCTTGAGAAAACAACGGAAAACTTTCTGGAACCGTCCGACCCAGAGCCGTGAGTCGGACGTGGGTCGGACGGGCCTTGATAATCGACAGAAATCTTTCTGGAATGGTCCGACCCAGGGCCGTGAGTCGGACGTGGGTCGGACGGCGAAAATTTTCTCCATCGAAGTTTCTGACTTCGTCCGACCCAGAGGTTGGGTCGGACGTGGGTCGGACATGACTTGGATGACAAATCGAAACTTTCTGGAATGGTCCGACCCAGAGGGTATGGGTCGGACGGAATAGTGCTGGGTCGGACGGGAGTAATTTCAGAGGACGAAAACCTACTGGAATGGTCCGACCCAGGGTTGGGTCGGACGGTGGGTCGGACGGCCCAAACACTTACAAAAAAAAATGTTTTAATTATATGACATAGTAATCATATATACATATTATATGCCTATATGCCTATATGCATATATATGTAGTAATACACCATTGATGAAGTAATAATGGTAAGGAAGTAAGTAAGTTTGTAAGAAAACAAGTTTATGAGGTAGTAAAGAAAAGAATGGTTTTATAACCAAGTATGAATGTAAAGAAGTAGTAAGTATACATTGAAAGTATCAATGAGGGAGTAAGTTAGATCAATAATAGATCATTGATCAACTACTTCATGTATGTATAGGAATCAAATAGTTGATTCCAAAGGAACGGTTTAGTAGAACGTATTCGACGGTGAACGGTATGATTTCCTCATGCCCTGTATCCTAACTTGGTTACCCCGATTTGTGTGCTTATGTGATCACCAACAAGATAAATGCATGAATCGGATTTATATTGCACTTATATGTGTTTGAACTATATTGTTCTTGTTTATGCTCTTGAACATTTAGTTTGTATAATTCATGAAATGTATGAATGGAAATGAAGTGTATGTGTAAGTATGAGTACTTGTGAATGTATGTATGTATGGAAGTAAGTATGGACTTCTACTAATTCCTAACAACCTAACTCCTAACATGAGTAATGAGTAAAATGGAATGAGTAGAAGCCCGATATAGTTTCGGCCACGCGTGAGGATAAGGAACCACAAGAGGTTGGAACCGAATCCTGGCTATGATCTTTTCCTTGGACCAATTCCCTTTGATGGGTAGCATCCTGGATTAGTGGGCCACCCTAAAGCCCGGTGGTGGGAAGTAGTATTCCCTGCCCGGAGGTCATACCGACTTAACTGGAAGTAAAGTATGTAAGAAGTATGTATTGTATTGTATTGGTCTTGACTATTGTAAGTCATTGACCCGGAGTAAAAGTATTGAACACCCGATTAACCCGGGTGTGTAATAAGGCTAACAAGACCTTGTATGTATTGGAGAATTGTATCTCCGTGATGCGGTGAGTATGGTAAGTATGAATGAATGACTTGTATTGTATTCCTTGTATGTATTGTATGTATGTATGAAGCATGTATGTATGTATGAATGAAACGAACCGCATGTACTCGACCAAATAGTTGGCGTACCCTCGCTAGTACGCGGGGTATGCGGTTATCATATGCAGCGTAAGCTGACCCCCTAGGGGGAATGTTTTTACTCCACAGGTACCCGCGAGGCGTGAAGGTAGAGTAAGGGCGCATGTAATTCTTTTGGAGTAGTTAGTAGAACTGGAATAGTGTACCGAGTTGTACACGGCTAGAGCTTTTGGGTAGCCGGTGTACCATGTGGTACACCTTTTGGATTGAATTCTGATTGGTAGAAGGAGTAGTTGTATAAACTTCATTTTTGGGAAGTAGTTGGAATGTAATTGTATATTCGGTACACTCGGTAATCAAATGTAATTAAGTATTGGTATTGTAAGTAAGTAGTATGTATGTATTCTAATCGTCAGACCGATACGGTAAGTAGTAGTAGCCTTGTTAACCTTGGATGGTTAACGGCATTGTATCACCCGCCGGGAGTAGGTAAGTATTCCGCTGCGAGTAAGGTAATTATGGGAAGGATTAGAGGATAATGGAAGGATTAGCGGTTGGGGTGTTACAAAAAGTGGTATCAGAGCGAAGTATCGCTCTGATGATTAGACTCTTAAGTAGTGATTACCGAGTTAGGTTAAGACGGATATTTAGAAACCTAACTAGGAACTACCGTTAGCAATAACGGATACCACTAACGTCTGCAAAGACGATACCATTGTTTGAATGAAGACCATGAGGTCATAGTATCACAACATCTAATGTAATCCACACTTGTTCAGATGTCAGGACGAGGTCGAGGCCGACCTAGAGGAGAGACATCTGATGGACCGGGCGCGCAGACGATAGCTGAGATCGTCGCCGCCACGGTAGCGCAGATGCTACCGCAAGTAATCACGGCTGTACAGCAAACCAGCAAACACGCAGCAGCAGCAGCAGCCCGACCCACCTCATCCCCGAGAAACGAATTGGGTAAAAGCTGTCGCCGACCTTCGACCTGCTTGTTTTAGAGGCGAGAGCGACCCCGCCAAGCTCGAGGCCTACCTCTCCGAGATGGAGACGGCCTTCGAGACACTTGAGACTCCCGCTGGAGTTCGAGTGAGGATAGCTGCGTACTACCTCAAAGACGCGGCTATGGACTGGTGGAAGCTCGTTAAGGCCGAGCACATAGCTGACCCTGCTTTCGGATGGGAAGCATTCACCTCTCTTCTCCGATCTAAGTACTACCCCGAGCATGTCAAGACCAAGAAAAGGCTTGAGCTCGATGCACTAAAAATGACGAGAAGATGACGGTTGATGAATATTACCGCACCTTCACCTCTCTTCTCCGACTTCTACCCGACCTTGGGTATACCGGCCAAGTCTTGGTCGACCGCTTCTACGGCGGATTGAGCCATCGACTCCGGTATGGCATGGGCTTCACTCGGTTTACCTCCCTTCAGGTAAACAAGTTGAACCCTTAAAAAGCCATGAGTAATGTGAATTAGTATTCCCGTATGTAAATGTAACCTAATGCCTAAGTAATTCAGGAGTGTTACCACGCTGCATCTCGAGTTGAGATCACCTGCCAGCTGAGAGATGAGGAACAAGCGCTGAAGCGCAAGGTGAGCGGCAAGGGTAACCCCTCCGATGAACAAAACCAATCCAAACCCTGGAAGAAAAGGAAGGGAAGCACTCCCACCAGCAAAAAATACATCCGGAGACGGCGGTGCCCATGCTGAGAAGGGCAAGGCAACTGAGCCTTTACAGATTGCCTACACCGCACCAGTGGCAGCTAAGCCACTGAGGTCTCAGCCCTACAGGGGTAAGAAACCGAAACCGAATTAGTACACTTGTGAAATTGTAAGTATATAGAGTATTGTAAGTATACCAAACCTTGCTAACTTGAAAGCTATAGGTTCTGGATTTGGCCAAGGAAAGAACCAATCGATGGCCGCAGCTACATCTGCCGTAACTGCAACAAGGATCATCCCGGCACAGATTGCCAAGGAAGGGAGATCCGCTGCTTCAATTGTCAGAAACCGGGCCACCGTGCCAATGCATGCCCGGAGAATTCTAAGCCCAAGGGCAACTACCAGGGCTACAAGCAGCGTGAGGGCAAGGAGGTTGCATCTGGCGATGCTCATGCCCAGCACACCTCACAGGGACAGGGTCCCGAGGTCCGCAGAAGGGCGCACCGCAGAGGCAGCCGGCCTTACACATCATCGACCGTGATGGGACCGGGACTAAGTCCGGCCCAGGTAATACCTGTAACCTTTAATCCTTGAAGAGCATGACTAAGTATTAAAGTAATGTGTGAATGAAAGCATGAATGCGTAAGTACTTGAAGTATGAAATTGAGCATGATAAGTAACATGGAAGTATGTATTGAGCATGAAATGAATTAGTAAGCCTAGAACTTATTCTAGATGAATTTACCACCTTAGGGAAATTCCATATCTGTTACCCAATACCTTCAAACTCACCTCATGAAGAGACCGACATCGCCAACCACCACTTCAACAACGAACAGTGTCAGGTCATCCGCCCAGGTATGATTTATTAAAAGGATACCTGACACCCGAAGCACAAATTTCAATCATCCGACGATGCAACGAGTTAGGAACGGGTCCAGGAGGATTTTATACACCCGAATTCCCCGGTGGAGCTACAATGAAGCTGAAAATGATGTGCTTGGGAAAGGACTGGAACCCTTATACCAAGACATACCAAACAACGCGAGCAGGAGACGGAGCAACACCTCCAGCAATACCCCCAGAATTCCAAACGCTTGTCACACAAGCTGTAGAAATTGCACAACAATGTGAAGATGAACCAATCCCTGCACTTGAAGCAGATCTGTGTATCGTCAACTTCTATGAGAAAGAAGGACGACTTGGCTTACACCAAGACAAGGACGAGACAGCGGAATCTCTTGAACTAGGAGTGCCCGTAGTGTCTTGGTCCATTGGTGATGACGCCGTTTTTGTATAGCGAGCGGAAGCGTGTGGACCTCGCAGAAAAATTGGTATTGAGATCAGGAGATGTTCTAATCATGGGTGGAAAATCAAGGTTGCTGTATCACGGGATCCAGAAGATCAAGTTGAATACGGCACCACCGGCAATAATCAATGCCACACACATGATACCAGGACGCCTGAACCTTACCTTTAGAAAGTATTAATCTTGTAGTAGCATGTAATCCAGTAGTAACGTGTATTAGAGACACAGTATGTATGATGGTTGGTTATTCAATAAAAGCAGTGTTGGTTATTAAATTCCACTTGCGTTCCACCATCTTTACTTATAATCTCATGAATCAATAGGTTGTGGACTCGGTACCGAAGGTAACCTGAGTATCCTCACCGAAGAACAAGCCGGCAAGAGCGGCACCATTCTAACGGGAACCTTCCCAGTAAACGGCATCGAAGCCTCAGTATTATTCGACTCCGGCGCCTCTCACACCTTCATATCGCCATCTCTTGCGAAGAAGTTGGGGCTAGATGCGGATGAGCTACCGAACTTCTTGGTTACTCTCCCATCGAAGGAGCGGGTACAATGTACCAAGTATTACAAATCAGCCACCATTCAAATCAAAGGTGAAGCGTTTCCCATTTCCTTCATCGAATTCAACGGATTGGGATTCGACTTAATTATTGGAATGAACTGGTTGGAGCGGCACAAGGGGAGAATCCTATGCGCCGAGCACCGATTGCTGCTCAAGAGTCCATCTGGGGTCACTGTTTCATACCGCCAGAGACCGGACAGAACCTTCAACTACAGTCATCTCCGCCATGGCAATGTATCGGGAGCTCAGAAAAGGGCACGAATGTATTTGTCACGTGCAAGACCTGGAGAGAGATCCAGAGTTCAGTGACGAGTAGCAGTAGTCTCAGAATTCCCCGATGTATTTCCGAAAGAGCTACCTGGTATGCCACCACAGAGGGCGGTAGAATTTGAAATCGATCTTGTACCGGGTACTGGTCCCATCGCTAGGGCACCATACCGTATGGCACCGGCAGAAATGGCAGAACTTAAAGAACAGCTACATGATCTTCTCGACAAAGGGTTTATACGCCCGAGCGTATCACCCTGGGGAGCACCGGTCCTCTTCGTGAAGAAGAAGGACGGCAGTCTCCGCCTCTGCATCGACTACCGTGAATTGAATGCGGTCACCGTAAAGAATAAATACCCATTGCCACGCATCGACGACCTGTTCGATCAGTTAAAGAGAGCATCCGTCTTTTCTAAGATTGATCTCCGATCCGGTTACCACCAAATTGCTATCAAAGAGCAAGACATTCAGAAAACAGCATTCCGAACAAGATATGGCCACTATGAATTCACGGTGATGCCATTCGGTTTGTCTAATGCACCAGCCAAATTCATGGACCTAATGAATCGGTTATTCAGTGATCAGCTGGACACTTCAGTAGTAGTATTCATCGACGACATTCTTGTGTATTCGAAGTCACCAGAGGAGCATGAAAACCATTTGAGAAAAGTACTTGAGACACTGCGCGAGAACCAGCTGTATGCGAAGTTCTCCAAATGCGAGTTTTGGCTAGATCAGGTATCATTCCTCGGTCATGTCATCTCGAGCGCGGGCATTTCAGTAGATCCATCCAAAATTGAAGCAGTGCGATCATGGCCTAGACCTAAGACTGTTACCGACATCCGTAGCTTTCTTGGTTTAGCCGGTTATTACCGGAGGTTTGTAAAGGACTTCTCGAAAGTCGCTAAGCCCATGACGGCATTGATGAAGAAAGATGCACCCTTTGTATGGACAGAGGAGTGCGAGCTATCATTTCAGAAATTAAAAGACTCATTGACCTCAGCGCCAATTCTCACACTTCCAGAGGGCACAGAGGGATTTGAGGTGTATTGTGATGCATCGGGCAAGGGCATGGGATGCGTACTCATGCAGCATGGCAAGGTGGTTGCTTATGCCTCCCGCCAGCTGAAGAAACATGAGGAGAATTACCCGACTCACGATTTAGAGTTAGGAGCCATTGTCTTCGCCTTGAAGATATGGCGACACTATCTCTATGGGGTAAGCATCACCATCTACTCCGACCACAAAAGTCTACAGTACGTATTCACCCAGAAAGAATTGAACCTAAGGCAGAGGAGGTGGATGGAGTTCCTCTCGGATTATGACATCAACCTCCAGTATAAGGAAGGGAAGGCAAACGTAGTAGCCGACGCCCTGAGTCGTCGAGCACACTCGCTCCATTCGCTACTCGCTTCTTCTAGCTTGGTTGACGAGGTGCGAGACACTCAGTTGAGCGACCCTTACTTCACAGAGATCAGACAGAAAATTACAGATGGTACCTTCGAGCGCCGAAAGTACAACTTCAAACTGCATGAAGATGGTCTGATCCGCTTGAATGGCAGATTATGCGTCCCCCGAAGCAATGCTGAGCTAAGGGATCGCATTCTGCGTGAGTCACATTGTTCGACATTGCATGTCCATCCGGGAGCCTCTAAAATGTACAAAGACATGAAGAGGTACTTCTGGTGGTCAGGGATGAAGTCAGACATGACTGAGTATGTTCTGAGGTGTCTCACATGCCAGAAGGTGAAGTTTGAGCACCGAAGACCGGGAGGAATGGTGCAATCGATGCCCATTCCGGAGTGGAAATTCCACGACATCTCCATGGATTTTGTTGTTGGACTCCCACCTGCTAGGGGAGGACTCAACATGATCTGGGTAGTAGTCAATCGCCTCACCAAGGTTGCCCGATTCATACCGATGAAGGACACCTGGAAGGTGGCGAAGCTCGCAGAGCTATTCGACAAGGAGATCATCCGACACCACGGAGTCCCTAAAACCATTGTATCTGACCGCGACACCAGATTTCTTTCGAGATACTGGAGAGCGACACGGGAAGCGCTTGGTACTGAGTTGAAGCTTAGCACCGCCTTCCATCCACAGACCGACGGTCAGACAGAAAGGACCATCCAAACACTAGAGGATATGCTAAGGGCATGTGCCTTAGACTTCCAGGGGAGCTGGATCGAGAAGCTTCATCTTATCGAGTTTTCGTATAACAATAGCTACCATGCTTCGATTAAGATGTCGAAATTTTCGCCGATCCCATTCGCCTTCAGGCGTATCTCCAGGCCATGGCAAACCCTAATCCACCTACACTCACCACTACCACCACATCGCCCACTAAAACCACCGCTACTTCTTCGCCCACACACTCCTCCACACCACCACCTGACACCCGCGACCCATCCACCCATCAAACACCGCCGTCTGCTGCAAGAATAGAGATTCTTGACACAGACATTGAAGAAGTTACTCCACTCCAAACCCTACCACCATCCCCAACCCCACAAGCTGACAATCCTCCCGCCGAAAATCAGCCAACTGATCAGCCACAAGCCCAAGCCAGCAAATCACCGACCAAATCTCCTACTCCAACCCCACCAGCATCCCCCGCTAAATCCGCAACACCACCACAACAACCTCCACCCAAAACCCGCAAGAGAAAAGGCCAAACCTCAACCCGACCCACAGCTAAAAGAATCCTCCATTCCTCTGTCAAGGCCCAACATGTCTCCTCCGGTTCCGGTGAATCGTCTCCCGTCCAAGAACTGCCCACCGCCAGTCATGATGCTTCTACGGGTGCCACCTCCGCCAGAGATCAAAAACCTCCAAAACCCCACCGACGGAGTGTGAAGGTCGACCCCTTCACTCAGAGGTACATGCTCGGGGACCCTGCCTCCGACCGTAATATAGTCAGGGGTAAGTTCCTCGACTTTTCTTGGGCTCTGTCTTCCAATTTAGGGGAGTTAGTCACTATGCTCGAAATTCAGGGGTGGAAACACCTCTTCTGTGAAATAACTGAGTGGTATCCCACAGAGTCTGTCGACTTCTTCCAAAACCTTGTTATCCGTAAAGGTGCTGCTCAGTCTGTTGTCAATTCCACCCCAATATTTTTTGATCTTGCAAAGCTGTCTGAAATTCTTGGCGTTCCTGCCACTGGCCTGTCTTTTTATGAAAAAGGAATCCTTCCTGAGATCCCCGGGGTACCACATAACAAAATCTACCGCTTTTTCTCCTCCAAGAAAAAGATTGGCTCCCCCATACCCCGCGGCGATCTCTCCATCCTACACCAACTCCTCCACATTTTGGTCATCAAAAATATTGTCCCACGAAAGGAAGGAAACCTTATGGTCAACTGCTTGGACTTAACCATTATGTACTGCATCATAAATCGTCACTCTATCAATTTGGCACACATAATTCTCCATCACTTAGCCCAGTCGGTCGACACCCCGAAACACTCCTTGGGGTACGTGTTCTGGTTGCCTCGTATATTCCAATTCTTTCAGGTACCCTTGGCGACTTTGACGCCAGAGTCCATCGAGGAGGCAGACACCATCAACCTGCGGTACTTGAATCGGCTAACTTCAATCGACAAATCAAAGCTGCTGCCCCCTCCATCTACTCCAACGACGGCGGGGACATCCACTTCTCAAGAGGCAGTCCCTCAAGCTTCACTCCAACCTCTCCTGGAGAAAGTGGAGCGCCTCTTTGCGCATGCAGCCGAGCTGATTCAGGGCCAGAAGCGGATGATGGACCGACTCGCCGGGATAGAGACGACAGTGGCGGCCTTGCAAGACCAACTCCTTGACATTCAATCCACCCTCACCCCAAACCCTTAGAATGACGTGGTTGTGTAGTGTTAGAACTTAGGCTGTTTTTTAAGTTCTAAACACTTTTTATTGGCTGTTTGTGTGAATACTTGACTAACTCTGTGTTACTATGGGCTTCCCCTCTGATGAAAGCAAAAGGGGGAAGCGGTGAATCCCGTCTGGTGTACGGGTTATTTTGTTGCTTGTTTAAAATTGCTTTTTGGATTGCGCTGCTAGACCATGTGGTCTAGTATTTTTGACTACCTTATATTCTATCCTGCCTATTACACTGCTTATTTATCGTTTGCTTGCCTGGAGTCCCTCTCCGATCAAGGGGGAACTTAAATAGAGTCCTTGAACTTATTTGCTACTGCTGCTATTAAGGGGGAACTTTGACAGGGTCGGTTCCCCTAGTTCTTATGTTTTATTTCAGGATCGACTCCATCGGGATTCACGGAGGTTTGCTATCATCAGCAACAAGGGGGAAATTGTTGGGACATCGGAGTGTTGCAGAGATAGCCTTTCACCAAGACAGAGTCGATCATCACTTGTCAGACACAAAGAGCAAGCTTCTGCGATGGAGTCAACGCAACACAGAAAACTCCATGGACTCTACCATGCTGTTGCGAAAAATCAGGAGTTAACTCGGAACACCTTAAGCGCCTCAACGGTCACGAAGCTCTTCCTCAACACCGAAGATCGCGGCCCAAGTAAGAAGACCAAGTATGAGCCGTTGGAAGTTGCCCACTAAGTTAGTTCCGGTATTTTCGGAACTAACTCCTTCGACCCGTTGCTGAACTTAGAGTATAAATAAGACATGTAATAGACAGTTTTCGGCGTGCTTGTATCGAGGATTTTTTTCAGAGCTTAGAGAGAGAAAGAGAATCGCATTGTTAGTCGAAAAGGAGAGAGAATACGTACCTAGTCAGTTAGCACCTAAAGATAGACTCTTCCTAGGAAGTTCCTAGTTTCATTACGCTTACCATTGTTCTGATTAGAGAGTGTGTTGGGTAAGTGAGTGAAAACCGCTAAGTAGATCCTTTCTACTTAGTGGGCATTTGTAAGTTATTTTGTTTGACCAGGAAATGAAATAGCTTATTTGTGTACCTTGCTGAGTTCCATAGAGTCCTTCTCTCTTTCCATTGTTTTGCTATAATTACCGCAAAAGTCTTCCGCTCCCTTAGTCTAGTTAATGCGATAGAGTGCTTCTACATCACAGAGTGTTTCCTACTTACGAAGGTTGTTTGAGTCAAACCAATCCTTAGACTCACACCTTTGATTGGTTTGAGTTAGCCACCCGATCCTACACTTATCATGTAAGGATGTGTTATCTGTTTGTTGAGCCCATTGTGGTGGAATGTTATGTGTTGTGTTTTTATATTTTACATGCATGATTCAAATATAATCAACCGCATGCTAAGACGACAATTAGTTGTGCGTGGCCCGGTAGCATGCGGGCTGCGGGATTACCATACCAGCAAAGGTGCTGAGCCCCTGGGGGGCCACCCTTTCTCTTCTTTTTCCTATTTCAGGTACAAGGAGCTGGAAGCCGTTCGAGAGTAGGACGGGGTAGTCGTTGTCCATGGGTATGCATTTAAGTTATATATGTACAGTAGGTGTAGTAAGACCGAAATTGTTATCGGCATTAGTTTGTGAATACTCAGTACAGTTTAAGCTATATGTTGTTGTTGCTGTTTATGGAAAGGGATAGTAATGTGTAGTCGCTCGGGAATCTAGTCCATCAGACCGATACAATATATATGTAATAGCCTTGTTAGCCACGTGGATGGTTAACGGCGCGTAACACCAACGAGTTAAGTAATGTGATGAAGTATGTTTTCCGCTGCAGTTGGTCGTTAAGTGTGTTAATGTTGGATGGGGTGTTACAATTAGACTTCGTTCCAAATGCACCATAACACTTTATTAAACATACAACATGAAGTCCTCACGATAAATTTTCAGTTAAATACAAAGTGCTCGGAGGTTCCCGATGGGGGCCCCATAAACCCCCGGAAATGCCCCGGAGAGGTGCCAAGGTGGCACAAACTCCTATATAATTCATTCTTAGAGTTCCTATCATCATCATTCAACATTCTAAAGAGAATGCTCGAGCTACTTTTTCAAAAATACACAAAGTGCTAGGGGGAATTTCTTAACGCTCCTATTTTGCTCGGGAGTGTCCCGGTAGCCCGGAAATTGCGTCATGAGTTGATATAACCCCATATTACTCAATGTAACACCTTAATATATATTTATTGACTATAAACAATGTTTATAAACACTTGGAACTCATAGCTACTACTTATTTTCCAGAATATCCTTAAAGCACAAAAACGCACCTTCGGGTGTCATAAAAACGTGTTCTACGCAATTACCTTGAAGTTTTTGAGGAGCCACGAGTTGGGAATCCTAAATGGGGATACGTTGACCATCTAAATCAATTAAATCCAGTGCCAAACACATAGCACAAACAGGGCCGATTTTATGATCAAAAGGTAGTATAAAATCAGCATTTTACCTTAAAACTTTCTCTTTTACCTTAGTATAATGTACCAATTAAATGTTGTGACTTATAACATGTTACAATATGGTCTTAATACAATATAGTGTGATAGGAATTAAATTAAAAATCAGTCCCACATGGTCCCTATAGTGGCCGCCATTTTGGGTGTTTTTGGCTTGGTTTTAGCTTAAAAATTTGTCTTATGGAATGGTGACTCACCTTCCGACATGCCATGTGATGTTATGTCAAATAATCTCAGTCAAATGAGGCTCTTCATTACCGAAAATCTGCAGGAAGACAAGGAAGATTAGTTTTTTGAAAAGTAATGAAATTAAATACAAAGTTAGATCTAGCTTTTGTACCAAGACAATAAACAAATGAAGCAGCCCCTTCCTTAGCCATGTGCTGCTGAATTAATCAAGGAAAGAAGGGGTTTGATTGCTGTTTGATTAGTCAAAATAAGACACTTACCTAACTAGTATAATTCTATGTCTAATATAAACTAAAACAAGAGCCACCTACAGCCCTTATTGCCGCCAGCCTACAAGGAAAAACAAGGCAATATTAGCATGTGTATTCAGTTTAGAAAAATTCAAAAGAATACAGCCACCTACCTTGCCTTTGTCATCCTATCTCAATTGTCAACAAAGCTATCCTGTCTCCTTGTCATTCAGCCGAATGTTTGCAATAATATAGAAATTTTATGGAGCCATGGGTCAAATGAATAAACAAAGCAAAAACTAGACAATTTGATAATTATTGTTTCAAAAATTCTATCCTTGCCTAACTCCTTATTTTCCTACGTGAGTAACCATTCTCATTTGCCCCTCCTTCCACCGAATTGGTAAGCCTCTCATTCCCTCTCTTTTCTTTCTTCCTTAGCTAGTTTACTCTTGTGAGCTTCAAGCTCCATTAATGGTGGTTTAAGTTCTAACACCATTCTTATGTAATTTTCCTAGTTAATTCTACTAAGTCTTGAAGAAAGAATCATCCTAGCAACCTTTGCAATTTTCGCCAAGCTTAAGTGTACCAAGGAGTTGTCTTGATTCAACAACAACACAAGGAACAACAAGATCAAGTTAAGGTATATTTTCATGTTGAAAATCCTAGCAAAATGCCTTAAATCATTTCTGAAAACTTGAGCTTCTAAACCTATGTTCTCTTCATCATTTCATGAAGGAAACTTGGATCTACAATCATCCCAAGGTGTACCAAAAAATTCCTTGAAAAATACCTAAGGTAAATCTTGCAAAACTACTCCAAATCTTACTTATAAATCCTAGTTAGAAGTCTAACTCATGGATCTTCTAAATCTACATATGGAGGTCGAATACTCTTCATCAAAATAGCATTTGAAGAGCTTGGAATCCATGAAGAAATCAAGTACAAGAATCATCTTGATTTAAGGAGTAAGTTTCTATAATTAAATTTATTAAGTTTAAGTTTGATTTAAGCTTCAAACTTTGGTACAAAAATTAGGTATAACCCTTAGATAATTAAGGCCGAAATACTATAGGTTATAATGTCAAGAAAATAAATTATAACATATAAGGTAAGATTATTACCTTAAGGTATTAATTTGTGTCACAAAAATTTAATTATGATTCATAAACAATTAGGCCGAATTGTCTAGGGATAAAATGTTATATTTTGAGTTTTAATCACTCTACTCATATCATTAGCATAATTTTTAGAAGTGTTATATGGCTTATACATTTATATATATTATTTTTATAGGTCTCAAGTTTTAAAGCCATATGGTAAAATATATTTAAAACTGAGAATAAAAAGGGTTATTTGGTGACTTTTGAAGTATATAAGTGTATTAGCTTATATTATAAATTTTGGGAATATTAAAAATTGCTATAAGTGTTTAAATGGCTAGTTCATTAATTTATGTGGCTAAAATGTAAATTTTGAAAAGTTTGGTGTACTAAAAATAATTGCTGAGAGCTTAAGGGTTTATTTGGCATAGTTATGATAGAATATAAGGTAGGAATTAATATTATGAATTTTGGTGAATTTAAACAAGTGTTTAAGTGTTAAAATAACATTTAATAAAGTTTTAGGGTTATTTTGTAATTTATGGAAAATATAGTGTGGAAACCGAAATACATATGATTTCTGGGTATATTAAAGTATTAATTATGAAATTAGGATTTGGTCAAAGTGTTGACCAAAAACTTTGGGTTAAAATGATTTATGACATAAAATATTAAGTTTATAAAAAATTTGGGGTGAATATGTAATTTAGGAAAGTATATATATAAAACCGAAATGAAAGTGGGGCGAAAACATAATTTGTGAAAATATATGGGTTATTTCGGTAAATAAGAAAATTAAATATTAAAACTATAGTTTATGAGTTAATATGTAACTTATATAAAGTTTTGGGGTTAAAATGTAAATAAAAGAATGTTATATGTCGAAACCGAAATTATATGTGGCCATATTGTATTTTACGAAAGTTAGTAGGTACAAAAATATAAATACCGAAAGTTATAAGGTTAATTGGTAATTTACAAAAGTTATGTGTTCATTATATAATTACTAAATTTATAAGGTTGGTTTTGTAATTTAATAAAGAAGGAATTTAAATTAAGTAATATAATATATTATGGAGTATAATGTAAAGTTTATAAAATAGTGGTGGTTATAATAAAATAACCAAATGGTATTAATAGAATAAGTTAAAACAATTATGGGTATAATTAATGAGATGAAGATATACCATAACATGGAAATTCATTATCACATGTGGTTACTACATAAAATAACGAACTGTTAAACTACCTAGAACCACTATAAAATAACATGGGAAAATAAAGAACATACGGGGTTAGTATACTACGAGTATTAGTTCTGTAAAGACAGTACTGTAATACTTAGTGAATAGTTGTATTAATATTATCCGGTATTGCATGTATATATAACAGCGTTACGGGAAGGAATTGTTGAGCGTGAATTGTCAAGCTAGCAGTTACCACGGTGAACGGTATGTTAATTGTGTGGTCTGAATGTCCTAAGGATTTTCCTAAGGTCCAGACGTTGTGTGTTTAATTGCTAAGAGCGATATCTGTGATTTATGTATATTATCTTGTATACTGTATTGCTCAACACCATTGCGTTTTATTTTACTCGAACGTCTTATGACTGGAAGTTTATACATCTAAACTGGAACAAGACTAACTGACCTTTATGTATTATGAGAACCTAACTGATGGTCAACTGTTATAGTCTTAACTCAAGGATTGGATATTATATCACTGACAAAAGGGCTAACTTATAAAGAGAGGAATCCAGACTGTTTCGACTTTCTGGTTGCGCATCGTGATCACTACGAGGGACTATATCAAGAGTCACTCAAAGGAATCCATTGTCCACATTCGACGATGGCAGAGGGCACTGCTGTTGGTGCACAGGTTTTGACCAGATGGGTCGCCTACAAGGCAAATAAAATATCCAGGGCCATAAGGTCAGCTGGTAACGGTTCCTTTGGAACCTAAGGGACTACTGTCCATTGATAAGTTATTAAGGGTTGTCCTAACATGACGCCTGAGGTGGAAATTAATTGGAAGGTTTAAGTGATTGGCTAAAAGGATAAGGGCCATGTGGCCAACTAACAAGTACAGTAAATTAATACGCGAATCTTGTTTGGTTATTGATTGAGTGGTGATATTGTTGTGAACTGTTATGTGTTTATTTAACATCTACAGTTATTATTATTGTTATTATTGTTGTAAACTGGAACAACATGTAATGAATCTAATATCAAGATGGCTAAACGACTTAAGGAATCCAAATGATTTAGGACTACATTTAGCATACCAGCATATCGTTTGCTGAGCCCTTTAATGGGCAAAACATTTCAGGTTACTGAAGAAGACACAAGCCAGAGAGCAGGGCACAGGGTAGCTGATGGGTTTTAATAAAGAACTCTTTTAGTTTTATTATGTATTGTATTTTGGAGTTAGTTGTATTTGGTTTAGTTGCTCAGTTTGGATTTGGTTTGTAATATTAAGAGTGCTCAGTATCTGTTCATCACGGCGGTAGAGAGTTGAAGTTGTTGGATTGAGTAAGGTTGCCTTGTTACTCACATGGGTGAGTGACGGCGTGTAACACCAAACGTTAGTTAGATTTAGAGTAAATTACTCAGAACCCCCTTGAGGATTTGGGATATTACAGTTAACCCCCTTGTGTTTATCATAATTATTGGTAACCACCTCAAGGTTAAGGTATGTTTGACTACGAGCCCCCAAACTATAACTCTGTTATCAGAAAGTTAACTATGTGTGATCTATCAACTTAATCACATTAATAATGTCAGGCTGGACAACAAAACTGCTTAATCAAAATCGTCTTAACTCTCTCTCATCCCACTTTAGATGCATTTTCGAGGCAGTGTTGACATTTTTAGGAAAATAACAATGCTGATTAAGTAGTATTTTTTGTCTAGCCTGGCATTATTAATGTGATTAAGTTGATAGATCACACGTAGTTAACTTTCTGATAACAGAGTTATAGTTAGGGGGCTCGTAGTCAAAAATACCTTAACCTTGAGGTGGTTACCAATAATTATGATAAACACAAAGGGGTTAACTATAATTTCCTAAATCCTCAAGGGGGTTCTGAGTAATTTACTCTTAGATTTATTTTCTGTTGCGAATTATATTTTGTTATGCTACGACTTGCGCTTATATTACAGGTTTAGGATTAGGGGTGTTAAATACACGGATGTGCCTGGGATCCCGGACCATCCACATAAAGGTGTCAATAGTTAAAATTTGAATTTTTCTTTAATTGTCAATTTAAGTTTGCGCCTACCGACACCCTGTTTGCGGCCCTGGATACTTGAAAATTTTCATCTTTTGCAATTTCAAACTTTCTTATTAATTTGATAGGTTAGGGTCCGTGGTTATAGACTGTAACTTCTCCAAGTACCCTCTGTTGTGATATTGTTCGCTCTGGCACACAGGCCACACAATTTTATTTCTGGAGTTTCTAGCCCCAAAACGCGTCACACCAGAGTGGCCCAGTGGAAGCGGAAACCCCTGCCCATAGTGAATATTGTCCCCAATGGGGTACTGTTTCGGAGGATCAACATATACACCTCTCCAGACACATCACAACAAGGAGAGGTATCCCCACCTATATAAGAAATGGTTCGTTCTTCACTCCAATCGATGTGGGAGGTAACTCTTGAATGGCTGTTACAAAGAAACTAGGTCCATGGTCATGAAAGGCAATAAAATTTGACCTAATTCGGCTCCGAAAACCCTAATTTAGGAAGATTTATTTTTCACTTTTGATTTTTGTCAAAACAAATGTCAAGAAACCCAAAAATACAGAAGCTTGCACACTTAGGTAATTAGATTTTATAATAAGCCTTTAATGACATAATTAGAGGAAAATTTGCTTCGTACGGTAGTGAAAGTAATTTGAACCCGGAAAAGCTATATTACCATGCCCTGAACTTGAACTCTTACCTTTCAAAGTTCACTAAGGTTAAAACTTAGGTGATGAATCCTAATAGGTTATAGTAGGCTACCTTAGATTATAATGGTTATCATTTTACGACATAGTTTTTAAGCCTAGGTTCAAAAAAAAAGTGGACCTGGAACCTAATCAGATCCTAATCAACATAGGATAAAATTCTCCAAGTACACTAGTGGGCCAAAATGACTTATCGGTTAGATAGCATCGCTTGTGGATGTTGAAGACGATAGATACTATATCCTTAAGGTCCGAAGTTAGAAAAAGATGGACCATAACCAAATAGAGCAATAGATATCACCGCCTATAGGGTTGTTTATTAGATTACAGGATACCCAAGAAGATGACGACGAGGAAGAAACAAGATGGGGCCTACCAGAAAAGACAACCATGGCAAGGCAAGCACGGGAAGACAATGAAAAAGACGAAAGCTCCCATCAAAGGAAGGCCAATATGTGTTAACGTAGAAAATTGAAGTTATTGAGTCGTAGAAGGCAAGAGCTAAAGGCGAAAGGGCTAATGGAAAATGGACAAAAGGCTTTCGCTGAAGGGAGAAAGTCGCAACTGCAATGACTACTTAGAAATAATGAGATTTTGTAAAGAAGATGAAGTCGGCTATAGAGATTTGATAAAAATGATAAGTTTGCATGCTACAAGAACCAACAAAAATAGAAAAAAAGAGGAGGGGGCAATTTACTCTCCCCACCCTAGAGCCGGTCTTTTTTTTTTAAACAAATTGGAACCATTATCATTAATCAGGAGCCAAAAGTCAGAATAATGAGACTACAACAAGTACCCAAAATCTAAGAGAAGTTTATACATTGGAATCTATATTCCATGTTCAACTTGATCAAAATACAGATAGGAATTAAACCCCTAGAACTACCATCTAATCTTAAACACAAGATAAGCATATTCTAAAAGAGAGCTGACAAGATTCAAACTAATATTACAACCATCACACTTACAACTACATAGAAAGTTGGAGGAACTAATGAGCTTGATAGTATCCGTCATATTCTTCATTATCGAACCCACTATTAGATCACAACAAGTGCTAAGGCTACCCACCCAAAGGACAAGCTCCAGAGCATTTTGTTTTGCTGTGAAACTAACTAACTGCACAATATTAGTGCTTGAGATACTCCTTTTGATGCTTAGGAGACCCATACCCAGTATAGAGTCTCCCCATATACACCAATAGAAGAATCTTTAGACCAAAAACCACCTGAACAATTTCTTTCTCAAACTGGCAAAAAAAGCAGTAGAATTCGTGCTACCCCTCTTACTAGTATGGAGCACAACAGGTTGGCCATCCCACACAAACTTGCAACAAGCCTCCACCAGCACTGGACGTTCAAGCATAACATCAACACCCAGATTGAACCGAAACATCTGGTTCAACTCTTGCAGCACTGCTAGAAGGAGACCCACTCCCCAACAGTTAAACCTTTGAGCTATAGTCATCTGAGGTTTCTGATTAACGACTCTCCTTTTCTTCTGGCCATCAAGATTATTCTCGTTGCACTTGGTTCTAAACCTTCAGCTACCTTTCCACTACCATCTGTCATACCGAAATCTTCTAACACCAAATCGTAAAGTATTCAACCAACAAGACCAACTGATTGAACTACTAGCTAAATGAAACTTACACTCCCATCTTCTTCACCAAGCAAAGAAGATGCAAACTCAAACCTGATTACCCAGAATTGAAAAACAAATGTACACTACAAGAACCTAAGCTTACCTACCAAGTCGCATCTATGTAGCTCACCTTTGCCACCCTGAAGACTGGCGCAATCGAAACCAGCACCCAAATCCAATTGGACTTCGACTCGACTCCAGGCGTGAAGAACATAAAAACTGGGAAGGAAATACCGGGAACTAGGCGCCATAAAGAGGACCAACTCGGGACGAAAAGATCTTGCTTCCTAACCCTGGAGGACAACGATAACCAAAACCCCCAAATCTAGCCCTAACTTGATCGACGAGCACCGAAATTGAAACCACTACTCGTAGGAAGGAACAAGGAGAAGCAAGGATACACTGCCTGAGAAGAGGATAGAGGTGGCGGTGAGCCAATCTCAGTGAACTAACAGATGAGAAAATAGAGAGAGCGACAGAGGTCGTCTCTGAAATTGCCTGATAAGAGAGCGATGTATAGTGCCACCCCTAGAGCCAGTCTTGGTGTAACTTTAGAAATTTATGAGTAAATAATACTACTAGACCCCCATGACTTTTTTGAATTTTGAAATGACGCTCTATTCTCCTTCGCCTCCCTCTCTCCCCCGTAGCCGTCACCTTTCCCCCTCCCCTTCTCCTTCGCTTGCACCATGTACTCTCTAGCCTGTCATCTTCGCCTTCAACACTCAATTCCCCCTTCCCGTCCAATCTTGCTTCCAACATCCAGCCCCCTCCCCCCTTTTCCACCGTATCCGTAAAACTGTCGCCAAAAGCCTACATCGGTCCCATATATTCTGCACCCAACCCTAGACATGGCGAGAGATCAGAGGGTACGAGTGGGGAAGAGTAGTAAGTGCAAAGGATGTGTTTGTTCTTTTCGGGATTCTGCAGTGCGGTCCAACAGAACTCGTAGTGGTTATGATAGAGATCGAGAGGACAAGCCCGGTCGAGGTTTTCGTAGGTGTCGTGGTGCACGCAGCGATTACGCTAGGTATGAGAGAGGGTCATCTTCTGACAGATATCCTCGAGGGTAACGCCTCCAAAATTCGTGACGAGGAGGAACATGTTGACCACGACGGTTCAAATCTCGGAGGTAGATGTTCGGTTGTTCTCCATACACTGAAATTATTGTGTCTGGATCTTGTCCCCAAGCTTGTTACAGGTGTGGTGCCCCCAATGAGCTACGAAAAGTTGAGTGCGGAAGCCGAAAATTCCTTTTCGCATGATAGAATACCCGATTTTGGGGATTGCGGGCGCAATCATTGCTGATAAGCAGTTTGTCGGGACGGTGCAAGATGTCCTAGAGAGCCACTCGAAAGGCGAAAATATAATTGATGATGTCGCTGCTTTTACTTGTGATCAGTCACGACAAATTATGTATGAGAAGGATGATGAAGCTACTATTATTCCTGACACATTTTTTCAGGAATCACCTCAGCAGAATATTTTTGGGGTAGAGGGTTTAGCTACACAGTTAGCCCCTAGTTGAAATACCCCTAACCTTTAAATAATTAAATAAAGAGAAATATATATTATTTGGGGGATTATTAAACCCTGAGGAAAGAATATAAACAATTATGCGTTAAAACGCACCTACACTCCTCAAGGTCATAAACGGGCGTTAAGCCGGAGTTAGAACTGAATAAAGATACAATATACCCGGGAGTTCCCTTAAAGGCCCGAAAGTCCCGGAAATACTTTATAGGATGAAGTAAAGAATTACACTTCATTCCAAATGCACCATAACACTTTATTAAACATATAAGATGAAGTCCTCATGATAAATACTCAGTTAAAGACATAGTGCTCGAAGGTTCCCGTTGAGGGCCCCATAAACCCCCGGGAATGCCCCGGGGAGGTACCGAAGTGGCACAAACTCCAATATAAATCATTCTTAGAGTTCCTATCATTAATATTCATCATTATAAAGAGAATGCTCGAGCTATTTTCTCAAAAATACACAAAGTGCCCGGGGGAATTTCTTAACGCTCCTTTTTGCCCCAGGAGTGTCTCGGTAGCCCGGAAATTGAGTTATGAGTTGATATAACCCCATGTAACTCAATGTAACACCTTAACATATTATTATTGACAATAAAAAATGTTTATAAACACTTGGAACTCATAGCGACTTCTTAATTTCCAGAAAATCCTTAAAGCACAAAAACGCGTTCTACGCAATTACCTTGAGGTTTTTGAGGAGCCACGAGTTGATAATCTTAAAAGGGGATAAATTGATCATCTAAATCAATTAATTCCAGTACTAAATTCATAGTACAAGTAGGGCCGATTTTTAGGTCAAAAAGGTACCTAAAATCAACATTTTTACCTTAGAACTTTCATCTTTTACCATGATATAAATGTACCAAATAAATGCTGGAACCTATTACATGTTATAATATGGTCTTAAAAAAATATAGTGTGACAGGAATCAAATTAAAAATCAGTCCCATTTACCCTCTATTGTATGCGCCATTTAGGGTATATTTTGGACTAGTTTAGCTTAAAAATCATGTCTTATGGATGGTGACTCATCCCTATCTATACTATATGATAATGTGTCAAATAAATCAGTCAAAGAAGGCTCCCATTACCGTAAGACCTGCAAGAAAAACAAGAAGAGATTAGCTTTTGGAAAGCAAAGGAAATTAAATACATGAAAAGTAAATCTAGACTTGTATAATGTAAGGTGGTGACTAAACTAATGCAGCCGCCCATTCCTATCCTAATGTTGTCGACAACTCAAGGAAAAGGAGAGGTTGATTGCCTCCTTAATTAGTCAATAAAACATATACCTACTGTTAAGTGTGAAATATATCTATTTTCAGGGCTTTAATTCTTCATATATTTGTAACAATTCAGGTTATATTTCTCACTTATTATATGCTTTTACTAAGATTTGTGTTTAGATAGGAGCTAATACATTTTATTTGTCAATGCAGGAAAATAACACTATATATATATATATATCATGCACGGTCAGCATTATATTATATATACTTCGCATGAACATTCACGTGGGGCTGCTCATGAACGTCTAAGTACCACCATGCATCACATTTAAATCAACATGAACCAATTATTACGGTGCAGCACATTTTATATTGACGGCGGCAATCATTAACGCCCCCAAACACATGTAGAAACGTTAAAGATAGAATTTCTAAGTCACCGCTTATATAATGAGGAGTTAGGTCACAAGTTCGGGGGGACGATTCACGCCTCCAGCCACGGCGCTCTGCGCCTCTCAATTCCTCCACATCCATACCACACCATCATTCCGATATTATTCAACAACCGGTCAGACCATAATTCATCATCACCGCCAGTTCATCGGATACCACTTCCACCACCAGACCACCTCTTCATCCACCGCACCACCACACCATCGACCACCCGACCAACACCATATCACCACCACTTCCACATGTTATTGTTTGTTACATATTAATTTTCTTCTCTTTTATTTTATTTATTTTTATAATTATGTTTGAGTAGTTAGTTTAGCTCCCCGGATTGGGGTAGCAAAACGGATCTTCATGTTTATTTTGTAATCTTTTCTCTAATTCATTAATGTAGTAGTTTAATTTCAATTCTTTATGCGCTTTAATTTTCTAGCTAATTATTAAAGCAATATTTGTAGTTTTCTAATCAACACGCGAGAGCTGAGATAGATAACAAGACATAGGATATTAAACCTGATTAACGACTAGAAGCGTGTGATCCCACCTATAGGTTAATCGGTCTCAAATAGAAACTGTTCTTTATGCGATTGGTTGGTCCGGATTAGAGCATTAGTCTGCTGCTAGTTCTAGCAACTGGTTAGGATTCGTTAGACTTAGCCGTTGACGAATTAATTATAATTTCTGAGTTTGATTGCAGAATTAGGGAAGAGTTTATTAATAGATTAAAAAGTGAAGGTTTGCATAACAATCCGGGTGCTTCCTTTTATTTAGAGTTTTACTCTTTATTTATTTGTTTAGTTTATCTTACTGTTTTATTTTTTATTTAGTTTGTTGAGTCATTCTTTTTATCAAATTAAGCAAACCTGAAAAAGTGATGTTTCCTGTTTTCTTAGTTTAGTTTCTCAGTTAGTAATAAATTGTCAGTTAATTGAACGAGGTCCCTGAGATCGACAACCCCCACTCAATTCACTATTCCGCAAAACGATAGGTACACTGCCTAGGTAGAGATAGTAAACATTTCTGCTAACAAGTTTTTGGCGCCGTTGCCGGGGACCTCTGTCACGGTTAATTGATATTTTTATTTATCTGATTGAGATTTCGTTGGAGTTTTATCTTCTTTTATTTCTGTTAGATTTTACTCTTTTATTTTAATAATAGTTTTATTCGATTTCAGTTTGGATTTCTTTTCGGTTAGTCTCAGTACGTAAGTTTCTTTGACTTTCGAATTCAATTTTTCTTTTTTTTTTCATTATTTCACGTCATGTTTTCGATTTAAAATCTGACTTAGCTTTTCGAATTTGTTGCAGTCGAATTCTTTTTAACTAGTGCACATTGTTCTCAAATTTAATTTTTGTTAGTCGCTGCAACTTACGAATTGCTTTATTTTGTCTACAAATTATTTGACTTGTTATTTTACTTACGTCTTGCGTATTTTTGTTCTAATTTTAATTTTCGGTTTTTATTTATTTATTTTAGCAATTTCCTTTTATTTATATTTTGTTTTCTTTGCTATTCTATTTAGTTAATTTGTTTTTGTTTTTTTTCTATTTTTAGTTCTATTTTAGTTTTATTTTTATTTTTGTAGATTTGTTACTGAGAATGGAGAGCAGTTACGATGCAGAGGCGAGATTGATGGTGGAAGAAGCTTTGCAGCGCAAGCGGGAAGCAGTACTTTCTTTTCAAAGACTGATTGGATACCAACCACCACAACAATCTGATCGAGAACTTATTGGTGGGAAAGTCCTCCGTCCGTAGAGCAGAATATCTTGCCTGAGCCTAACCCCGAGCCGGTAGTAGAAGCACCAGTAGTGGATGATTTCACAGAGAATGAAGAAATTGATGCAACCACCGCAGTTGTTCATGAGCAGGATTGCATGATTGAGGCTCACCAACCGGAAGAGGATATCTATATTCTCAAATCTGAGGAGAAAATGCCACCACCAATTGATTTGCAAATTCAACCTTGCCTCCAGGAGCCTCAAAAAAGGAGGAGGACGTTTATGTCCTCGAATTTGAGGAAGAAGAGCCATTCACACCTGGTCTTCTGATTGAGCAGCGTTACTGGCAGTATCTCCTCAAACATCAGGTTTGTGGAGTATCCATTTTCCTATTTTATTTTCTAACGTAACGTTTGTTTTGATCCAGGTGGTTGCTTTTAATTACTGCCTATTTTGTTTTCCTGGCAAAGCTGTTGTCTACTTTTATTTTTGATCTAGGATAACAATGCGACAGTCTAGCCAAAGACTATAAAGGCAGGCAGCTAACTGGGAGGCAACCCAGTGGGTAAATTTTTATTTTATCTTCATTTTTATTTTGTTTTGGTAGTTTTATTTACGGCATTAATTTATTTCTTAGGTTTATTTTGTTTTTCTTTTATTTAGAAGTGGTAATGGTGCATGTGCTTTATGCAACGCTTTTAGCGTTTTGTGGTAGTTGTGAGTGTGTGCAGGTGAAATTTGTATTATGGTGTTTGATGTACCCCCAAGGTTGGAACACTTGCTGGAACGCAAGTGTGAGGAACGCTACCCCCCTTGTTCAAGCTTAAGTGTGAGGAAGGGAACCTTCCTCAATCTACGATATCAGGGGAGTTTTAGTTCTCCTTATTTTAAATGTTTGTGTTCCGCCTACAATGCTTTTAATGCTTATTTATTTTATCAGTCCTGAATGAAATTCTTCATGAGTCTGGCATATTTTGAAAGGCCTTTTCTTGATTTTATCTTTGAACAATGAGGACATTGCTTCTCTTAAGTGTGAGGAAGTAAAGACCTTTCCCTGAAAATATGTCAGTTGCGCTTAAATGTCACACTTGTTTTTGTTTGTCCTATTGCTATGAAAGAATCACTTCTCTGAGTGCTTATACATATTGAATTCTTGGGTGAAAATGTTTGTGGAAGTTTGAAGTTGAGCTGGGTGACAACCTCAAGAATTTCTTGCTTAAAGCTGTTTGACTAATCTAACTCGTTTTTATTCAAAATTAATTCTGTTTTCACTGAAATTTGGTGGATTAGCTGATTGTGTAATCTGAATTAGTTTAGTTTGGGATTTTGGAAATGATGTGAAAGTTTGGAATGAAAGGATAAGGCATGGTACTCCGCTGATCAGAAATTTTCCTAACAAAAGCAGGCCTCGTCTATTTGTTATTAAGTCTTAGGGGTGCCTTAACAACCTATCTACCTAAGGTCTCGGGATCTGGGATAGTTGCCCAAAACCGTTACAAGGATAGAGAGAAAGTCTGGGTTATGGAATAACTCTGCAATTCTCAATAATTCGTTTGTTTTGTATATACTTCTTAAAGAAGAATGTTTTGCATGCGAAAGAAAAGTTAATTGCAGTTTAATTTTTTTTGTTTCTGATCATGAGTATGTGGTGTTGAAAGGTATCACGGAATAAGGTGTTACTTCACACCCCTTGTCATCCAAAGGGTAGAGGAAAGAAATTGGTGGAAGATCCCAAGCTAATCTGAATTTAGTTTATGCAATCAAACTTATCCATGCTTTTACATAACTGTTCTTTTTCACTGTTTGCGAAAACTTACGGCTAAGAGCAAGATTATTCTTTTGATTGTCATTTCGCTTGATTTCCTTTTGCACTTATTCGATCCTGAGGTTCGACACTACGGCCTTAGAGATAGTTTTATTCTTTATTTGCTTGAGGACAAGCAAAAGCTAAGTGTGAGGAAGTTTGATAAGTGTGAAATATATCTATTTTCAGGGCTTTAATTCTTCATATATTTGTAACAATTCAGGTTATATTTCTCACTTATTATATGCTTTTACTAAGATTTGTGATTAGATAGGAGCTATACATTTTATTTGTCAATGCAGGAAAATAACACTATATATATATATATCATGCACGATCAGCATTATATTATATATACTTCGCATGAACATTCACGTGGGGCTGCTCATGAACGTCTAAGTACCACCATGCATCACATTTAAATCAACATGAACATGAACCAATTATTACGGTGCAACACATTTTATATTGACGGCGGCAATCATTAACGCCACCAAACACATGTAGAAATGTTAAAGATAGAATTTCTAAGTCACCGCTTATATAATGAGGAGTTAGGTCACAAGTTCGGGGGGACGATTCACGCCTCCAGCCACGGCGCTCTGCGCCTCTCAATTCCTCCACATCCATACCACACCATCATTCCGATATTATTCAACAACCGGTCAGACCATAATTCATCATCACCGCCAGTTCATCAGATACCACTTCCACCACCAGATCACCTCTTCATCCACCGCACCACCACACCATCGACCACCCGACCAACACCATATCACCACCACTTCCACATGTTATTGTTTGTTACATATTAATGTTCTTCTCTTTTATTTTATTATTTTATAATTATGTTTAAGTAGTTAGTTTAGCTCCCTGGATTGGGGTAGCAAACCGGATCTTCATGTTTATTTTGTAATCTTTTCTCTAAATCATTAGTAGTAGTTTAATTCCAATTCTTTATGCGCTTTAATTTTCTAGCTAATTATTAAAGCAATATTTGTAGTTTTCTAATCAACACGCGAGAGCTGAGATAGATAACAAAACATAGGAATTAAACCTGATTAACGACTAGAAGCGTGATCCCGCCTATAGGTTAATCGGTCTCAAATAGAAACTGTTCTTTATGATTGGTTGGTTGTGTCCGGATTAGAGCATTAGTCTGCTGCTAGTTCTAGCAACTGGTTAGGATTCGTTAGACTTAGCCGTTGACGAATTAATTATAATTTCTGAGTTTATTGCAGAATTAGGGAAGAGTTTATTAATAGATTAAAAAGTGAAGGTTTGCATAACAATCCGGGTGCTTCCTTTTATTTAGAGTTTTACTCTTTATTTATTTGTTTAGTTTATCTTACTGTTTTATTTTTTTATTTAGTTTGTTGAGTCATTCTTTTTATCAAATTAAGCAAACCTGAAAAAGTGATGTTTCCTGTTTTCTTAGTTTAGTTTCTCAGTTAGTAAATAAATTGTCAGTTAATTGAACGAGGTCCCTGAGATCGACAACCCCCACTCAATTCACTATTCCGCAAAACGATAGGTACACTGCCTAGGTAGAGATAGTAGTCTAAGCTAGTTTCCTGTCTAAAAAGACAAAATCAATAGTCTTATACAGCACATGGTCACCGATTTTATGCAAAAAAAGAAGACATTGATTGCCTTATTAATTAGTCAAATAAGACACCTAGCAACTAGCATGTTCTCTTGTCTTAAAACAACAAAAAATCAAGTGACATCTATAGCCATATGCAGCCGAGAATACAAAGGGAAAAGAAGACAATATTGGCATGGTATTCAACTTATAAAATTCAAAGAGAAACACCTACCTACATTTGTTCTTGTCTTCTTTCAAGTTGTCAAACAAAGGATCCCTTATTCTCTTGTCCATCAGCCGAAAGAGAGCCTCAATTAAGGGCATTTTCTTGAGTCAAACAAACAACTAATAAACAAAGGAAAGACTAAATAATTTGACAATTATTGTGTCAAATAATTCTACCCTTGCCTTCCTTATTTCCTACGTAAGTTAGGCTTCATTCTTTCCTTTGCCATTCACCAGCCGATTGTGTAAGTCCTCTTAACTCTCTCTTTTCTTCTACATTTGCTAGTTAATTTCTTAGAGCTTCAAAGCTCCATTAATGGTGTTCTAAGCTCTAACACCATTTCTATGTAATTTCCTAGTTAAATCTCCTAAGTATGAAGAAAAAATCATCCTAGCAAACCTACAAGAATTCGCCAAGCATAAGTGTTCCAAGGAGGCTCCTTGATTCAACAACAACAACACAAGGAACAGCAAGATCAAGTTAAGGTATATTTTCATGTTGAAAAATCTAGGAAAATACCTTAAGCATTTCCGAAAATTCTAGGCTTCTAAATCTATATTCTCTTCATATTTATGAAGGAAACTTGGATCTACATCATCCCAAGGGTACCAAAAATACCTTGTTAAATACCTAAGGTAAACTCTTGTAAAATTACTTCAAATATTATTATAAATCCTTGTCAGAAGTCTAACAAATGGATCTCCAAAATATGTACAAGGAGGCCGAATTCTCTTCAGCAAAATAGCATTTGAAGAGCTTGGAATTCAAGGAGAAATCAAGTACAAGAATTATCTTGATTTAAGAGAGTAAGTTATATAATTAAGGTCTATTAAGTTTGAGTTTGATTAAGCTTCAAAGTTTGGTAAAAAAATATGTAGAAGCCTTAGGAATATTAAGGCCGAAAAACATTGGATTAAAATGTCAAGAAAATAATTTATAACATATAAGGTAAGATTATTACCTTAAGGTATAAATTTGTGTCACCAAAATTATTATGATACATATAAGTTCAAACCGAATTGTCTAAGAATTAAATGTTCTATTTTGAGTTTATAATCATTCTAAGTCCTTAGCATAATATTTAGAAGTGTTATATGGCTTATATACATTAATATGTTATATTATAAAGTTTAAAGCAAGTTTTAAAACTATATAGTAAAGTTTTGTTAAAACCGAAAAAAAAGGGGGGGGTGATTTGGTGATTTTCAAAATATATAAGTGTATTAAATTATATCATAAAGTTTGGGAGTGTTAAAAATAGCTACAAGTATTTAAATGGCTAGTTTATAAAGTTATGTGGCTAAAATGTCAATTTTGAAAAGTTTGGAGTGCTAAAAATAATTGCGAGAATAAAAGGGTTGATTTGGTATAATTATGTTATAATATAAGGTAGGAATTAATATTATGAATTTTGGTGAATTGAAATAAGTGGTTTAAGTGTTTAAATAACATTTTATAAAGTTTTGGGGCTATTTTGTAATTATTGGAAAGTTTAGAAGTGAAACCGAATTACTTATGTTTTATGGGTGTATTAAAGTTTAATTATGAAATTAAGTCTTGGTCAAAGTGTTGACCAAAAACTTTGGGTTAAAATGCTTTATGACATGAAATATTAAGTTTATAAAAGTTTTGGGGTGAATATGTAACTTATGAAAGTTTATATGTAAAACCGGATTGAGTAGTGGTGATGAAATATAATTTACGAAAGTTAGGGATCTCTTTTCGGTATTTTTAGGAAATTAAATATTAAAACTATAGTTTATAAGTTAATATGTAACTTATATAAAGTTTGGGGTTGGGGTTGAAATGTAAATATAAGGAAAGTATATGTCAAGACCGAAAATTAGTGAGGTCATTTGGTAATTTATAAGATTAGAATATTCATTTTGTAATTACCGAAATGTTAAGTGGTTAATTAGTAAATTATAAAGTTATATGGTTATTTGGTCATTTATAAAAGTTGTGGGTATAAAATATAAATACCGAATTAATAAGGTTGGTTTTGCAATTTAATAAAGAAAGAATAAAATTAAGTAATATGGTATATTATGGAGTATAATGTAAAGTTTATAAAAATTGTGGTTATGATAAAAATACCAAAGGATATAATATAAAGAATAAGTGGGAACAATTATAGTATATGATTAAAGAAATAGAAATATACTATAAGGTAGAAATTCACATGTGGATGTCACATAAAATAACGAACTGTTGAACTACCTAGAGCCACTGTAAAATAACAGAGGGAAATAAAGAACATACGGAGTTAGTATATTACAAGTGTTAGTTCTACAGTGACAGTACTGTAATATTTAGTGAATAGCTATATTAATATTACCCTGTATTGCATGTTAAATAACAGCGTACGGGAAGGAAATACTAGAGCGTGAATTGTCAAGCTAGTTGTTATCCCGGTGAACGGTATGTTAATTGTGTGGTCTGATGTCCTAAGGATTTTCCTAAGGTCTAGACGTTATGTGTTTAATTGTTTAAGAGCGATATCTGTGATTTATGTATATGATACTGTACACTGTATTGCTCAACGCGGTTGCGTTTTATTTTTACGCGAACGTCTTATGACTGGAAGTTTATGCAGCTAAACTGGAACAAGACTAACTGACCTTTAGGTATTATTAAACCTAACTAATGGTCAACTATTATAGTCTTAACTTAAAGATTGTATATTGCATCATTGACTAAAGGGCTAACTTATAAAGAGAGGAATCCATACTGTTTCGACTTTCTGGTTGCGCATCGTGATCACTACGAGAGACTTCAATGGGGAGTCACTCAAGGGAATCCATTGTCCACATTTGAAGATGGCGGAGGGCACTACCGTTGGTGCACAGGTTCGACCGGATCGGTCAATTATCCAGGGCCACAAGGTCAGCTGGTAACGGTTCCTTTGGAACCCAGGGGACATACTATCCATTTGATAAGTTATTAAGGGTTGTCTTAACATGACGCCTGAGGTGGAATTCAATTGTAAAAGGTTAAGTGATTGGTTTAAAGGATAAGGGCCAGGTGGTCAACTAACAAGTACAGTTTAATACGCGTATCTTGTTGGTTATTGTTATGGATTATTGGTGTGTGATTATTGATTATTGCTATAGATTATTGATGTGTGGTTATTGGTGTTGTGTACTATTGTACATTGATGTTTACAGTGAATTGTTATGTGATTGTTTAATGTTTACAGTTATTACTGTTATTATTGTAAACCGGTATTTCATGTAAAGAATCTAATATCAAGATGGCTATAATGACTTAAGGAATCTAGATGACTTAGGACTACATTAAGCATACCAGCATTTCGATTGCTGAGCCCTTCAATGGGCAAAACATTTCAGGTTACTAAAGAAGATACAAGCCGGAGTGCGGGAACAGGGTAGCTGCTGTGTTTTAATAAACACTCTTAAGTTTTACTTGGCATTGTAATAAGGAGTTTGTTGTATTCAGTTAGTTGCTCATTTAGTTTGGATTTGGTTTGTAATAATTAAAGTGCTTAGTATCTGTTCATCACAGCGTGAGGAGTTTGATTGTTGGTAAGAGTAAGGATGTCTTGTTACTCACAAGGGTGAGTATCGGCGGTAACACCAAGGATAGATAGTTTTATTTTCCGCTGTGAATTATTATTTATTATACTACGACTTGCGACGTCATTACAGGTTTAGGATTAGGGGTGTTACAAAAAGTGGTATCAAAGCGTAGGTACGCTCTGATGAAGGATACTGAGTCAGGAACATGAGATCATAGGAATATTGGGATACGGGAAACGTCTGTGAGGATTCGTGACTTAGAAAGAAAATTCTTAGGGATATCTTTATTGTTGGTAGTTAGCTTACTTACAGTTTAGGATTGTGTATGTAAAACGGTGTAGCAACCGAGTAGTAATAATAATATACTATAGATGTCGCCGACAAGAGGAAGACCACATGGAGGCAGCAGTGGACGCGGTGGCGAGACACCGGCAGATGGTTCCAGAAGTACCAGGCCTAGCAGCAGTGATAAGTGTCTAAATGAGCATGATTTATAGGTGTATTTCATATATTATATCAGCACTTTCTACTCATTTCTCACTTATCGTATGTCTTTCCTCTAGTTTATGTTCTATTGATTACCTCACAAATTTATTGGTTTGAACAGGAGGAAAAGCCAAGCTAGGAGCAAAGAACACAAAGAGACGAACGCATTGGCACAGACGGCTCGAAAAACGGAGTCCAAACGAAGAATCTAGAGGTCGTAGAAGAAATAAGCCTGCACATCGTGATAACAGGCGGACGTCTCACACCAAGGCTACCGCCCCATACTGGGCGACATCACACAGGCAACCGCCTGGCGGACGGTGATGGAGGCTACCGCCTGAAAACCAAGCGACAAGGTAGGGGGGCAGGCGGACAACACAGAGGAGACCGCCCGTTATTAGGCGGACGAGGCAGAGAGGAGACCGCATGTTATCATGCGGACACGTATAATTTAATCAGTCGAACAGTTTTCTTCTTCGCTCGCGCCGTCTCCAGCTCGCCTTATCTATCTACTCCCACCGGCGCCTACCTTATTTCGGTCACGCGTCTCCAGCTATAATGTCCCCTGCAATCAATGAAGCAATCAATTAGAGCAATCAACTGCAATCAATTATTATGTACGGATCCAAACCTCTATATAAACCCAGCACCATAACTGCAAAACACACACCCCGTACGACCAAAACACCACACCCGTACGACCAGAGGCTGAGAAATCACAAACAGCTCCACACTCCATTCTCTTCCATTTAATCCTCCATACACCACACTTCTTCATCTTTTTATTTATTTCACCATTTCCACACATTCACGTACGTACTCAAACAAAGCAGCGTATACAAAGAGAAAAGAGGCAGGACGAGTGCAGATCCGTTTCTTCGCAGGCAGTTCCTAAATAATGAATATTTCAGTCTCTACTTTGTTTTTATTTCTGTCAATGTCTGAGTAATCATATATTTGTGCTTAGGATGGTTGTTTACCCAAAATAACTCAGCGTATTATATAATACCGAGTTTGCTTATAAATTTTTTTGTGTCTCTCTCTATTATTAAATGTTAGACTGACATTTTTTATTACTCATTTTTTTCTCTAATTTCAATATTTTGTTGTAAAATTAGAGAATAGACCACAAAGAGAGACAAACGTTAGATATTATCTCCTTGATTAGCAGAATAAATCCATCGCTGTTATAAAAAATAAAAGAATTCTCACTTAAAGCTAATTAATGATTTTAGACTTTTTCTGATTGTAAAAAGTCTACTGAATTAATTAAGAGTTGTCCTTATCTATGATTTAGAAAGGCCACAAGATAAAATTCTTAACAGACAAATAAGAGCAAACTAGGATTATATTTAACATCTGAGTTATAATAGGGCGATTTCACCTTCCTTAGCACATTTTCCATCCACTTAATTCACAACTGTTTTTACTGTTTTTATTATTTTTGTACTAATTCAACAACAAATCAAGCTTGCCTCCGGCTAAACCCCCTTTTTACAGTTTTTATTAACTACCTAAACTAGGATAATTGAACAATCTCCTTGTGGATACGACACTTGTTTTACTACTACGAATAGGTACACTTGCCTAATAGTTTGTTATAAACCTATATTTATTATAGTGTAGTTTTATCTCAACAAGTTTTTGGCGCCGTTGCCGGGGAGATTGATTCCATCAATTTCCCTAGTTTCCGGTAGTTCACTCGCTATATTAAATAATCTGTTAATACTATTAAATTGTTAACCTCGGACATCTGAATTGGACATCGGACTTCTGACCTGACTTGTACATTTGACTTCGGACTTTGGACAACTAACTCCTAACATCTTAATATTATTGTCATTTCGTTCCATTGTCATTTCGTTCCATTGTCCTTTCTTTCCATTGTCCCTAACTACTAACTTAAAATTTCCTGTCATTTCGTCCATTGTCATTTAATTCCATTGTCCTTAACTTTTCATTTCCATTGTCCTTAACATTTCATTTCCATTGTCCTTAACTTTTCATTTCCATTGTCCTTAACTTTTCATTTCCATTGTCCTTAACTTTTCATTTCCCCAGTATACTAACTTATACTTTCTGTCATTTAATTTCCCTTGTCATCTTATTTTCTGTCATATTACTCTTGTAAAAAAAAATAAAAAATATCTGTGTTGTTTATCAGACTAACCATATCTCTGCCTTTCTTATTCTATTTTACTAACTAATTTTGCAGTTTCTGACGAACCGCAAGTTATCTTCTGTGCATGCCAAATACTCGAACCCGAGGTTCTCCACCAATCAGTCCGAGCCCGGAACCCGAGCGAACTTTATTAAACGCACGAAGAAACCTGAGAACCAAGCCATGGCCAATAACGAAGTTATAAATGAAATTGACCATGCAAATCAACCAGAACACCGTGCTCTCTCTGACTACCACCAACCGAATACCGAAGGAAGAGCATCAGCTATAGTTCTCCCCCCGAACTAACACCAGAAGAAGCCGGACGATGGGTTTTCAAACACACTACATCACCGCCGTCCGGGATCTAGGCAAGTTTAGTGGAGCGAACCCAGATGAAGCCCCAAATCATCTGAGTCTCTTCCTAGACTTCTGCAATTCCTTTGGTCAGACCGGCAACGTCAAAGAAAGAATCCGTCTACAACTTTTTCCTCACTCGTTGTCGGATTCAGCAAACAGGTGGTACTGAAGCCTTCCCTCCCGATCAATCACCACATGGCTACAAATGGCCCAAAAATTCCTTGCCAAATACTACCCAACCAGTAGAACGAGGCAATTGATCGGTGAAATCAACACTTTCTGTCAGGAGCCGGGAGAAACGTTGTACGACGCATGGGACAGATTCAAAGATATGCTAATGAAGTGTTCCCACCATGGTCTTGACGATCAATCCCTCTGTCTGTCATTTTTCAACGGTCTGGATGATGGAAACCGACTACTCGTAAATTCCTCTGCAGGAGGAAGTTTCATGATGAAGTCTCCTAAAGAAGGAATGGACCTTCTAGAAACTATGACGAGCAATACGAGACAGTGGACGAGATCCAAGGAAGAACGCCACGAGCAGCAGGCCTACTCCACGTTGAGCCTACGGATCATTTATCAGCTCAGATCTCGTCCCTTACAAAGATGGTGGAAAAGCTAACGACATCTCAAAATGAAATCGTAAAAACAATAGCTTCCCCACCTACGAGTTCATCGTCAGTTCCATCAACAGAAGGATGTGCCATATGCGCCGGTCCTCATGAAACCCATCAGTGCGAAGGCAAAGGACAGTACGAGGATGTCAACTTCATAGGAAACCACCCCGGTAATTCCTACAACAACAACTTCAACAACAACTATCCATGGAGAAATCACCCGAATTTCTCATGGAAAAATAATGATCAAAACCAAGGAGGTCAGAACAACAATTCAAATACCTATCAGGGAAACAGACCCCAACCAAATTCTAATATAGGTTATCGAGCACAAGGTGCCCCTCCTGGTTTCCAGCAGCAACAACAACCATCCTCAACCTCTTCTGATCCAAACGAGGAATTCAGGAACTTAATGAAAGGATTCGTGACTACGACCCACACCAGGCTCGTGGATCAAGAAGCCACTAACAGAAGGGTTGAAGCCCAGATACAACAAACCAACCAACAGTTGGAGCAAATCAGTCAGCAGCTTGCACAAAGGCCACCTGGTTCCTTCCCTAGTCAGCCAAATCCAAATCCAAGGGAACAGGCCAAGGCAGTGACATTGAGGAGTGGTAGGCCGCTCAACTCATCTCTTCCCCGAGATGATGCTGATAATCAAGAGCAGCAAGCTCATGAACCTCAAGAAATTCCAGCAGAAGAACAGAAAGATGCTGAAGAAGCCCCTCCTCCTACAAAAATTATTTCTGAGGAGAAGGAGTCTCCTGAATCTACTCCTTCCTCTCTCTCACTAAAATTCTTCCCCCACTTCCTTTTCCAAACAGAATGAGAAAGAAAAATTTAGATGAACAGTTTGGAAAGTTTCTTTCTCACTTCAAGAAACTGACGATCAATATTCCTTTTGCCGATGCTCTAAAACAAATGCCCATATACGCAAAGTTCATGAAGGATATCATCACCAACAAAAGATCGTTGCAGGAAGTGGAAACTGTACACCTTACACAGGAAGTGTCAGCAGTACTTCTCAAGAGTCTCCCTCCAAAACTTGGAGACCCAGGTTTGCCAATTATTCCATGTTCAATTGATAATGTTGATTGTGGTAGTGGGTTATGTGATCTAGGAGCTAGTATCAATTTAATGCCACTCTCAACTTTCAACAAACTTAAGATTGGTAAATGCATGCCTACTTCTATTCAATTACAATTAGCAGATAGATCTTTAGTATTCCCAAAGGAATAATAGAAGATTTGATTGTTACTGTAGGAACTTTTGTGTTCCCCGCTGATTTTATTGTAATTGATATGGAAGAAGACACTAGGGTACCCTTAATCTTAGGACGACCTTTCATGAGAACTGCTAGAGCACTAATCGATGTTGAAAAAGGAAAAATCATTTTAAGGCTGCATAACGAAACTCTAGAATACGACATGTCCAAGGTTATTAAGAAACCCGCTCAATTAGAAGACACCTTTTCCATAGACATTGTCAACTCTATTGTGCAGGATAATTTATCTGCTATTATTCGTAATGACGCTCTTGAAAATGCCTTGTCTGAAATCTGTGATAACCGACTAGTGTACCCTGACACAATCAAAATGGTATAGCTCTGGATAGGATAAAATCATATACAAACCCCGCTACCCACCACCAGAACCATTAGAGCTATCTACTCAGAAGTCACCACCATCCGTTGAACAACCCCCTCTCGTAGAACTGAAACAATTGCCATCACATCTGAAGTATGTTTACCTTTCTGATTTTTGTACTTTGCCTGTTATTATTTCTTCATCCCTGACAAGTACACAGGAAGAACAGCTTGTGAAGATCCTTCAGAGCCACAAGAAGGCAATAGGCTGGTCCATTTCAGACATCAAAGGTATCAATCCCCATTTCTGCACACATCACATATACATGGAAGATACCTACAAGCCTTTAGTCCAACCATAGAGAAGGCTGAATCCCAACATGAAAGACGTAGTAAAGAAAGAGGTGCTCAAACTTCTCGACGCCGGGATAATCTACTCCATCTCCGACAGCAAATGGGTGAGCCCCGTTCAAGTGGTCCCGAAAAAAGAAGGTCTCACTGTGGTCCCCAACGACAAAGGTGATCTAATTCCTCAGAGAACCACGACGGGATGGAGAGTCTGCATTGATTACAGGAAACTGAACAGTGCAACGCGGAAGGACCACTTTCCTCTACCGTTCATTGATCAGATGCTGGAAAGATTGGCCGGGCAAGATTACTACTACTGCTTCCTGGATGGTTATTCAGGATACTTTCAAATACCCATTGCCTCTGAAGACCAAGACAAAACCACATTCACATGCCCGTACGGGACATTTGCATATAATCGAATGCCTTTTGGCCTATGCAATGCCCCAGTAACATTTCAAAGATGCATGATGGCAATCTTCAGCGACTATCTTGAGAAAAGCATCGAAGTCTTCATGGATGACTTCTCTGTCTTTGGTCCCACTTTCGAATCCTGTCTAAATAATCTGGACGCTATCCTCGCCCGATGTGAAGAAACTAACCTTGTGCTTAACTGGGAAAAATGCCATTTCATGGTTAAAGAAGGAATAGTTCTTGGGCATAAAATATCTTCAAAAGGCATTGAAGTTGACAAAGCCAAGGTCGAAGTTATTGAAAAATTACCACCACCATCGACGGTAAAAGACATCAGGAGTTTCCTCCTTGGCCATGCTGGTTCTATAGAAGGTTTATCAAGGATTTCTCCAAAATTTCGAAACCTCTATGTGATCTCCTAGCTAAAGACGTCAAGTTCGACTTCACTGACAAATGCCTGCAAGCCTTCAACACACTGAAAAAATGCCTCATCTCCGCCCCCATTGTGATATCACCAGACTGGAGCCTTCCATTTGAAATTATGTGCGACGCCAGTGACTTTGCAGTGGGTGCCGCTTTATGTCAAAAGAAGGAGAAGATCTTGAGAACCATCTACTATGCAAGTAGAACCCTCAACGACGCTCAGAAGAATTATTCAACTACTGAGAAGGAACTTCTAGCAGTAGTCTTTGCTCTGGATAAATTCAGATCATATCTCTTGGGAAGCAAAGTCATAATTCACACCGATCACTCTGCTCTGAGGTATCTATTTGCCAAAGAAGATGCCAAACCCCGACTCCTCCGGTGGATACTCCTACTACAAGAATTTGAGATTGAAATCAGAGACAAGCCAGGAGTGCAGAATGTAGTAGCAGACCACCTATCTCGCATAGAGGCACCTAGTGATGGCACTTCCATAAATGAATTCTTCCCAGATGAGTGCATTTTTATGATTGGTGACACCGGTGAACCATGGTACGCTGACATGGCCAACTCCCTGGCACGAGGAGTAATACCACATGGGTTAACCTACCAACAGAAGAAGAAGTTCTTTTCCGATGTCAAACATTATTACTGGGAGGATCCTCTCCTTTTCAAGGTTTGTGCAGACGGGATGGTAAGAAGATGTGTGCCCCAAGATGAAATCCAGAACATTCTCCGTCATTGTCACTCTCTTGAAGCAGGAAGACATCATGGGCCAGCTCGAACAGCGGCTAAGGTACTTCAATCAGGTTTTTTCTGGAAAACCTTACATAAAGACTGTCATTCCTTTGTAGCCTCCTGCGATGAGTGCCAACGACTTGGGAATACCTCCAGAAAACACGAAATGCCTCTCAACATCATACTCGAGGTGGAACCTTTCGACGTGTGGGGCATTGACTTCATGGGTCCCTTTCCTTCGTCTTGTTCAAACCTTTTCATCTTGGTGGCAGTCGACTATGTCACTAAGTGGGTGGAAGCTATCGCCTCTCCCACAAATGATGCAAAGGTAGTACTCAGGTTCTTGAATAGGAACATATTTACACGGTTTGGAGTCCCACGTGCTATAATCAGTGACCAAGGATCCCACTTCTGCAATAAGCAGTTCACAGCCTTGATGACCAAATATGGAGTGAGACATAAGGTAGCTTTGCCTTATCACCCTCAAACAAATGGCCAGGCTGAAGTCTCTAACCGAGAATTGAAGTGGATCCTACAAAAGACGGTTAATTCTTCACGAAAAGATTGGTCCCTGAAGCTGGATGATGCACTCTGGGCGTATAGAACAGCTTACAAGACGCCCATCGGCATGTCGCCATATCGACTAGTCTTCGGCAAAGCTTGTCATTTACCGGTCGAACTCGAGCACAAATCATTCTGGGCCATGAAAGCCCTCAACTTTGATCTACTGAGAGCAGGTGACAAAAGGAAATTCCAGCTCACTGAATTAGAAGAATTTCGAGAGAATGCCTATGAAAATAACCGAATCTACAAAGAGAAAGCCAAGAAGTGGCATGACAAGATGATTCTTAAACGGGAGTTCCATGAGGGAGATTTGGTTCTATTGTACAACTCCAGGTTGAAGTTGTTTCCTGGTAAACTAAAATCCTATTGGGCTGGACCATTTACTGTTTCCAAGGTCACCCCATATGGATCCGTTGAGTTGGTGGATTCTAAAAAACAAACTTTCATGGTCAATGGATCTAGACTAAAGCATTACCAGGGTGGTAATCTCGAGACAGTTGATGCTCGTACAATAAACCTACATGATACTCAGATTTGAGTACGCTTCAAAGCGTCTAGCCAAAGACGTTAAAGAAGGGCAGCTTTCCGGGAGGCAACCCGGACGAACTTATCTTTTATATGCTTTTATGTTGTTTACATTTTCAGGTTCTCTTTAAATTTTATTTTTGCTAACTTTTAACCCCGTTTATAGTATGGTTGCTTCTAGTGTCTTACGCAGGTGCAATTTCATATCTACACCCCGCAACCAAGCTACGCTACTTGAGGCTGAAGCTCAAGTGTGGGGAAGTCCAATACACGCTAGCAAAAATAATATCAGGGGAGTACCAGTTTCTTTAATTATACTTTTATTTAAATAAAATATGCAGAGGAGAATTTATATGCTTAAATGAATATTCGTGAGCTTCGTGTTCTCTCTATTTTATCTACTTACCGAAAAGGCCTTCTGCAACTTTCCCTTGTTTTTTCTGGTGAACAATGAGGACATTGTTCAATTTAAGTGTGGGGGAGTGTGCCCTTTTCGGTGACATTTTATGCTTAAATGCTTAATCTCTCTGCTTATCTTGCGTTTGTTCAAATTCAATATTGTGGACCCTTTTATGTGGGTTGTTCTCTTTAAGAATAAATATTGTTATGAATTGTGGGATAAATGGTACAAAAATGTACAAAAATTTTAAAATTTTGATTACTTTTGAGGAGCATTTTTATGCGGTGTGACCAAATGATCTGAAATGGATGGATTTTTATTACTCAGGGGTTCCTTCTGTCTTCTTTCTTAGGGATTGCTAAGGGGTGCTTCTCTGTCGAAAAGAAAAAAAAAAAATAATAAATAAGGGACTTGCGAGACACCATTGGTAACCAACAAAGAGAGTTGAGTGTTCTTAAAAACGAAGGCTTAATACCTACATATTATCTTCTCATCTCTTATGCAAAAGTGAAACAAATGCTTAATTCTATTTTTCCTTTTGTTTTCTCCTCAATGCCCATTCTTGTGAGAAGTTGGCCATGGTAAAAGTTCTCAAAGTCACCTAAAAAAATCAAGAAACATTGAAGTACTCCGGATCATACCCCGAAACTCTAATTTTTATTTTTGCCCTGAGTACACCTATGCCACCAGTAGGTGATGGATCACACTCCTCTAAAAAGTTTAAGATCATGTACTAATGACTTTTTATCCTACCCTTCATAATAGTATTAGTTAATATTGAGCATTCCCTACTTGTTTGGGTACATGGTTTTGCTTGAGGACAAGCAAAAGGTAAGTGTGGGGGTGTGATAAGTGTCTAAATGAGCATGATTTATAGGTGTATTTCATATATTATATCAGCAATTTTCTACTCATTTCTCACTTATCGTATGTCTTTCCTCTAGTTTATGTTCTATTGATTACCTCACAAATTTATTGGTTTGAACATGAGGAAAAGCCAAGCTAGGAGCAAAGAACACAAAGAGACGAACGCATGGGCGCAGACGGCTCGAAAAACGGAGTCCAAACGAAGAATCTAGAGGTCGTAGAAGAAATAAGCCTGTACACATCGATAACAGGCGGACGTCTCACACCAAGGCTACCGCCCCATACTGGGCGGACATCACACAGGCAACCGCCTGGCGGACGGTGATGGAGGCTACCGCCTGAAACCAAGCGGACAAGGTAGAGGGGGCAGGCGGACAACACAGAGAGACCGCCCGTTATTAGGCGGACGAGGCAGAGAGGAGACCGCATGTTATCATGCGGACACGTATAATTTAATCAGTCGAACAGTTTTCTTCTTCGCTCGCGCCGTCTCCAGCTCGCCTTATCTATCTACTCCCACCGGCGCCTACCTTATTTCGGTCACGCGTCTCCAGCTATACTGTCCCCTGCAATCAATGAAGCAAATCAATTAGAGCAATCAACTGCAATCAATTATTATGTACGGATCCAAACCTCTATATAAACCCAGCACCATAACTGCAAAACACACACACCCCGTACGACCAAAACACACACCCCGTACGACCAGAGGCTGAGAAATCACAAACAGCTCCACACTCCATTCTCTTCCATTTATTCCTCCCATAACACCACACTTCTTCATCTTTTATTTATTTTCACCATTTCACCACATTCACGTACGTACTCAAACAGAAGAAGCAGCGTTTACAAAGAGAGAAAAGAGGCAGGCGAGTGCAGATCCGTTCTTCGCAGGCAGTTCCAAAATAATGAATATTTCAGTCTCTACTCTGTTTTTATTTCTGTCAATGTCTGAGTAATCATATATTTGTGCTTAGGATGGGTGTTTAACCCCAAAATAACTCAGCGTATTTATAATACCGAGTTTGCTTATAAATATTTGTTTTGTCTCTCTCTATTATTAAATGTTTAAGAACTGATCATTTTTACTCATTTACGGTTTCTCTAATTTCAATGATTTTGTAAAATTAGAGAATATACCACAAAGAGAGACAAACGTTAGATATTATCTCCTTGATTAGCAGATAAAATCCATCGCTGTTATAAAAAGAATTCTCACTTAAAGCTAATTAATGATTTTAGACTTTTTCTGATTGTAAAAAGTCTACTGAATTAATTAAGAGTTGTCCTTATCTATGATTTAGAAAGGCCACAAGATAAAATTCTTAACAGACAAATAAGAGCAAACTAGGATTATATTTAACATCTGAGTTATAATAGGGCGATTTCACCTTCCTTAGCACATTTTCCATCCACTTAATTCACAACTGTTTTTACTGTTTTTATTATTTTTGTACTAATTCAACAACAAATCAAGCTTGCCTCCGGCTAAACCCCCTTTTTACAGTTTTTATTAACTACCTAAACTAGGATAATTGAACAATCTCCTTGTGGATACGACACTTGTTTTACTACTACGAATAGGTACACTTGCCTAATAGTTTGTTATAAACCTATATTTATTATAGTGTAGTTTTATCTCAACAAGCAGCCATGGCAGCCTTCGCGCAGCATCTAGGAGCTCAACTTACGGGAGCCATACCCCACCCGCCGCAGCCCAGGGAAACCAACTGGTTGAAGAGCGTTGCAGACGCTAGGGTTCCAACATACTCAGGGGCACCAGACCCCGCCGCACTGGAGAAGTTCATTATAGAGCGCCAGAAGGCGTTCAAGGCTGTCAGAGTTCCAGAAGACCAGAAGGTCGACATCGCCGCATACAACCTGAAGGATGTAGCTGACATTTGGTGGCAGTCTGTGGAGGGCCATCATAGAGCCATACCGGACTTTGGATGGACAGCGTTTATGGAGGTGCTGCGAGAGAAATACTACCCCAAACACTTAAAGCAGAGAAAAAGGCAAGAGTTCGAGACCTTAATCCAGGGGAGCCAAACAGTCGACTAGTACTACGCACGATTTATCAGCCTGCTTGATTACATACCAGGAGTCGACTACTCCGACACTGAGAAGATTCAGAAGTTTAGGGGAGGTTTACAATTTCGCATCCAAGGCGCTATGGGAGCAATACGTTTTGCTACCTTACAAGAATGTTATGACGCCGCATCGGCAACAGAGTTAATGCTACAGTCCAGGGATGAGGCACGGGGAAAGAAGAGAAAGAGTACTGAAGGAGAAGATGGGGGAACAACCTCTGGCGGTCACTACAAGAAGGAGAAGAAATTCTTTGATAGGAGGAAGGGGCGGAAGGACTTCGATGGTCAGAAGAAGAAGGAGCAGGTTCCTCGTCTGACCGGCCCAGCCATTGATGCACAGCCACTGAGATCAGCACCACCTAGGGGCAATTAGCCAACCCAGCCCCACTACTACTGTAAGCGCTGTGGAAATGATCACCCAGGCGTAGACTGCGCAGGCAGGAAGGTGGAGTGTCGCTATTGCGAGAAAGAAGGTCACAGAGAGTATGAATGCTTTTCCAACCCAGAGAGCCGAGTATACAAGGGAGCTAGAGGTTCACAGAGAACACCAGCTATTGAGGCGGGCGGACCAAGAGGAGGTCAAACGCCGCAGAACAACACCTATACTAGAGGACCGGCAGGACAGCCATCCTCATCGGGGAGTCAGAAGGGAAGGGAGATAGTTCCAGGAAGAAACACCCTATACACAGTGGGAACTTCAGGCACTGAAGCTAGCGCTCAGTGCGAAACCAGTAAGCTTAGAACTTAAACCAAATGCATGATGCATGAATGTGTGTTTATAGTTATCAGTCGATGAGACTTGTATGTGTTAGTAAGTATAAAAAATTTAGAGGATCCTAACTTAGGTGACCTCTCACCTAATAGGATACTTCGACATTTCTTTTCCCTTACTTATGAGACCAAGGTCACCTGAGCCTATGAGCGAAGGTTGGGAATATCCAGAGGCAAAATGCCAAGTACTTCGACCCGGCATGATCTTACTTAAGCAATATTTAACTCTAGATGAGCAAATAACTATTGAAAATGAATGTAGAACAATGGGAATAAGCCTTGGAGGATTTTACACTCCAGGATATGGTAGTGGATCAAAACTTAAATTATATATGATGTGTATGGGTAAGGATTGGGATCCACAAACTAGGTTGTATCAAGTAGTTAGAAAGATAGATGGAACACAAGTTCCTAGGATACCCGATAGTTTCCAAACTTTGGTAACAGAAGCGGTTAAAATTGCACAACAACTAGAAACCAACCACATACCGGACATTGAAGCCGACGTTTGTATTGTGAACTTCTATGAGGAAGGAGGGAAGCTTAGATTACACCAGGACCGAGACGAGACGTCTGAAGTCGGGAGAACTACCTAAATAGCAATACCAAATGCTATATATACATATAATTTGGAGGTTGTAAACCTAAAACGTTGAGGAGTATTGATACATTTCAGAGGGCTAAGTACCATTAAATATACCTACCCTATTTTGAGGCTCACGTCCTACACTATCCTTATGGTTCTATACGAGCATACGTCTTCTATGACAGCTCAATTTATGAATGCGAATAAAGAGCGCAAAAAATCAAATAAGGTTAACCCCCTATGTAATATAAATTTTAATATAAACATGGTAACGAATAACTCTCCTTGACACTTACAATGAAGGTAGTATAAGTTATATTAAGAGTTTGAATTAATATATACACTAAAAGTGAGTGGAAGTTAAATTTAAAAGTAGGAAAACATACCCCTTGGCTTGTAACAATTGTTTTACACGTAAACCTTCCTAACGTTATATACTAATCCCTGTGATTCTAAATCCTCTATTTGATACACCTAAACGACCTATTTTTGGAAGCCGTTGAGCTTGTGGATTAACCACGTTTCTAGGAGATATAAACAAACAATAAGCTTTGATTATCCTGTTACCAAACCGTAGGATTCAAACTGGAAACCCTTAGTTTGAAATGGTACTAATACTAAAAGATACTTAACCTAGGTTGAACATATGGTTCACCTGATTCATGGAGTTTTAATGGTGTAAGGAAAAAAAACCAAGCTCTAGGGTGGAGGAAATAATACTTGTGAAACCATAATTATAGACCGAGTTATAAAAACTTTTCCTTGGAGTCTTATCCCAAATTTAGTAATAACTAGGACTGTCTTTGCTCCAAGTGATGATAACCAAAGTATAGGCAATAATCAAGCCCTGATAAGTTAAATATTTGATAAGCCTTTTAAAGAGAAGAGTGTACTCTAAGGCATCCAAGTCCATAACTAAATTTATTGCTTGTATGATGGGTTTAAGAGCCAAATGATTGTTGAATATAATTATTAGACAGTATGTGCCTAGATGTCTTAGTAGGAATTTATCTTTTATGCCAAGAGGAAAAACTGGCTTCCCCGCTTGATGATTTAATCAAAGGAACTTAGTTCTGGGGATTAAGGAATACACTAGATTCAAGTATAGGTTATAACAGTTATTGGAATAGTTGTATAACAGTCAAGGGAAAATGTACATGTAGTAATCACCATGTCACAAAGTTCGATAAGATAAAATTTGGAAAATGATAATTATGTGGTTGTTTTATATTTGACGTGGGAGGTCGAACTTGATCTTGGTCAGATCAAGGGTAAACCAAACACAAAATGGAGTGGAAGGATAGTTCAACGTTGACGCTGACCCCTTCAGGGTTGGATGATTCCTGAGACTCCCTACAAGTGGTCACAAAAATTTCTGTGATACGTAAGTATTTATTCTTAAATCTAATATAAAATTTTACTAATAAGTATATGAGATGTAGGAGGTGTAAATTAAGAGTTAAGTTGTCCAGGTTACCCTGAGGAGATTAAATAGCTAAAACAACTCCGCGTATGTCGGAAAAATAGTCAATTGTGAGGGAAATACTAACTATTATTATTCCATGAACCATCTTAATAAATTAAATATGAGATCAAGAGACAATTACCTATAATAAAAGTATTCTCAAACTACCTTCTAAGTTATGGCCAAATTGCCATCTGGAAGGAAAGATCGACTTCCATGTCTTTCTTTATGAATTCAAACCCATATATTAAATGGGAACCTACCTATAAACATGGTAGATTATAAAGAGTAGAAACATTATACTAATACTCACATGAGTTGATTCACAACCGCAAGAACATGTCCAATTGAGAGGAAACTGTACCTTGTTAGAAACCTTAGCGGGAACCCTACTGTGGTATACCTGATGAACAGACGATAGTAATCGTGTATGTACTACCGAAAATTGGTGAATCAATAATATCAAGAAATCTTTCTATATTATACATAAGATACACGGCTCGACCATAGCTCATACCTTACATTGAAAGTGAAAACCGAATATGGTGACAGTAAACTCAAATACCAGAATCACAAGATGATGACCTGAAGATCAAAGTGAGGGATTTTAAGTATGCCCCAATATTAATACAAGACCCGAGCGCCAACGATTGCAACTACAAAAGGCGATTAATGGAAGTGTGTTACACACGATAGTTTAAATAAGCCATGAGATAATATTGGCAACGTACAAGATGGTAGATCACCTTCACCCATACATACGGGATTCAAATATAAAAAAAACATACTAATGCACTATGGAACATGTCAGAGAATGCATAGATTCTTGGGGCTATACCTTGTAAACAGACAGAAGTCATATGCTGATGTCCGTAGGAGAGACCTCGAGTTCACAGTAGGCGGTCGAGTCTTCCTTAGAGCTTCACCTATGAAGGGAATTTTTAGATTTGGGCAGAAGGGCAAGCTTAGCCTGAAGTATGTAGGACCGTACCTTATTGCGGAGCGAGTGGGCCCAGTAGCTTACAGATTAGATTTACCTGTTGAGCTTGGGAGAGTACACAATGTGTTTCACGTTTCACAGCTAAAGCGGTATGTGCCTCATCCATCATATATCTTAGAGCCCGAGACACTCGAGCTAGATCCTACACTTAGATATGAGGAAAGCCCATTTCGCATCTTAGACTCCAAGACTAGGGAGACCAGGAATAAGACCATTAGAATGGTCAAGGTTTTATGGTCAAACCACAAAATTTAGGAGGCGACATGGGAGTTAGAAGACTCCATGCGAGACAAGTATCCAGCACCTTTCTCTTAGTTTTGTGTATACTTGTTGGGGGTACGTGGGCGTAACCCTTTATAAGGGGGGTAGAGCACCACATGCCACTTGCATATCTGCAGTCTATACTGGTTTTTTATTTGGTTGTTTGTGTTTGATTGTTGCGCATGTGTGCAATTAGTTGAATGGTTTTGGCTGTGTTCTATGTAACACTTGGTAATTGATATGTCCTATGTGACACTTGAATGGTTATGGTTATTGATGTGTTCTATGTAACACTTGATTGTTGGTTATTGACGTGTCCTATGTGACACTTGGTATTGGTGTGTTCTATGTAACACTTGGATGGTTAATAAAAGTACACTTATTTACTTTACAGTGTATTCATTCCTATTGCAATCACACAAGAGATTTACTGCCAAGGGTTTACGCCTCTGCACTCTGTAGAACTGAGTGTTTTGGTATTGCACTTGTGCAGTGATAACCTAGTGGGATAGCTAGGAAGTTGGGACACTTAGTTGCTTTATAGTATTTATCAAGTTACTTATGCTACGATTACGTTGATTATCATGAGTAAGGTTATGTTTATGTACGAATTGCATACACCCAGATTAGTGATGGAATGTAGATGTGTCAATATAGTATTGACACCTAGGAATGATAAGTATACAGGAATAGATACGAGGAACTTGATTCCATAGGATATGTAAGTAGAAGTTATGACTTCAGGACGAAGTCCTTTTAAGGGGGGTAGACTGAAATAACCCTAACCTTTAAATAATTAAATAAAGGGAAATATATATTATTTGGGGGATTATTAAACCCTGAGAAAAGAATCTAAACAGTTAGGCGTTAAAACGCACCTAAACTCCTAAGGTCATAAATGGGCGTTAAGCCGGACCTTAAGCTAAACAAGTTATATAAGCTATAAACTTCATATGAAGTTAACTATGGATCATTATATGACCTTTAAAACACAAGTCCTCAGTTAGAACTGAATAAAGATACAATATACCCGGGAGTTCCCTTAAAGGCCCTTAAGGCCCGAAAGTCCCGAAAATACTTTATAGGATGACGTAAAGCATTACACTTCATTCCAAATGCACCATAACACTTTATTAAACATATAAGATGAAGTCCTCATGATAAATTCTCAGTTAAAGACAAAGTGCTCGGAGGTTCCCGTTGAGGGCCCCATAAACCCCCGGGAATGCCCGGGGAGGTACCGAAGTGGCACAAACTCCAATATAAATCATTCTTAGAGTTCCTATCATTAATATTCATCATTCTAAAGAGAATGCTCGAGATATTTTCTCAAAAATACACAAAGTGCTCGGGGGAATTTCTTAACGCTCCTTTTTGCCCTAGGAGTGTCCCGCTAGCCCGGAAATTGAGTTATGAGTTGATATAACCCCATTTAACTCAATGTAACACCTTAAAATTATTATTGACAATAAAAAATGTTTATAAACACTTGGAACTCATAGCGACTACTTAATTTCCAGAAAATCCTTAAAGCACAAAAACGCACCTTCGGGTGTCACAAAAACGCGTTCTACGCAATTACCTTGAGGTTTTTGAGGAGCCACGAGTTGATAATCTTAAAAGGGGATAAATTGACCATCTAAATCAATTAATTCCAGTACTAAATTCATAGTACAAGTAGGGCCGATTTTTAGGTCAAAAAGGTACCTAAAATCAACATTTTTACCTTAGAACTTTCATCTTTTACCATGATATAAATGTACCAAATAAATGCTGGAACCTATTACATGTTATAATATGGTCTTAAAAAAATATAGTGTGACAGGAATCAAATTAAAAATCAGTCCCATTTTACCCTCTATTGTATGCGCCATTTAGGGTATATATATATTAGACTAGTTTAGCTTAAAATCATGTCTTATGGATGGTGACTCATCCCTAACTATACTATATGATAATGTGTCAAATAAATCAGTCAAATAAGGCTCCCATTACCGTAAGACCTGCAAGAAAAACAAGAAGAGATTAGCTTTTGAAAAGCAAAGGAAATTAAATACATGAAAAGTAAATCTAGACTTGTATAATGTAAGGTGGTGACTAAACTAATGCAGCAGCCCATTCCTATCCTAATGCTGTCGACAACTCAAGGAAAATGAGAGGTTGATTGCCTCATTAATTAGTCAATAAAACATATACCTACCTAAGCTAGTTTCCTATGTCTAAAATGACAAAATCAATTGTCTTATACAGAACATGGTCACCGATTTTATGCAAGAAAAGCAGACATTGATTGCCTTATTAATTAGTCAAATACGACACCTAGCAAATAGCATGTTCTCTTGTCTTAAAACAACAAAAAATCAAGTGACATCTATAGCCATATGCAACCGAGAATACAAAGGGAAAAGAAGTCAATATTGGCATGGTATTCAACTTATAAAATTCAAAGAAAACACCTACCTACATTTGTTCTTGTCTTCTTCTTTCAAGTTGTCAAACAAAGGCTCCCTTATTCTCTTGTCAATCAGCCGAAAGAGAGCCTCAATTAAAGGCATATTCTTGAGCCAAACAAACAACTAATAAACAAAGGAAAGACTAAATAATTTGACAATTATTGTGTCAAATAATTCTACCCTTGCCTTCCTTATTTCCTATGTAAGTTAGGCTTCATTCTTTCCTTTGCCATTCACCAGCCAATTGTGTAAGTCCTCTCAACTCTCTCTTTTCTTCTTCATTTGCTAGTTAATTCCTTAGAGCTTAAAAGCTCCATTATTGGTGTTCTAAGCTCTAACACCATTTCTATAAAATTTCATGTTAAATCTCCTAAGTCTTGAAGCAAAAATCATCCTAGCAAACCTACAAGAATTCGCCATGCATAAGTGTTCCAAGGAGGCTCCTAGATTCAACAACAACACAAGGAACAACAAGATCAAGTTAAGGTATATTTTCATGTTGAAAAATCCTAAGAAAATACCTTAAGCATTTCCAAAAATTCTAAGCTTCTAAATCTATATTCTCTTCATTATTTCATGAAGAAAACTTGGATCTACAATCATCCCAAGGGTACCAAAAATACCTTGTTAAATACCTAAGGTAAACTCTTGTAAAATTACTCCAAATCTTATTTAAAAAATCCTCGTTAGAAGTCTAACAAATGGATCACCTAAATATGTACAAGGAGGCCGAATTCTCCTCAGCAAAATAGCATTTGAAGAGCTTGGAATTCAAGGAGAAATCAAGTACAAGAATTATCTTGATTTAAGGAGTAAGTTTATATAATTAAGGTTTATTAAGTTTGAGTTTGATTTAACCTTCAAACTTTGGTATAAAAATTATGTAGAAGCCTTAGGAATATTAAGGCCGAAAAACATTGGATTAAAATGTCAAGAAAATAATTTATAACATATAAGGTAAGATTATTACCTTAAGGTATAAATTTGTGTCACCAAAATTAATTATGATACATATAAGTTCAAACCGAATTGTCTAAGAATTAAATGTTCTATTTTGAGTTTATAATCATTCTAAGTCTTTAGCATAATTTTTAGAAGTGCTATATGGCTTATATACATTAATATGTATATATTATAAAGTTTAAAGCAAGTTTTAAAACTATATAGTAAAGTTTTGTTAAAGCCGAAAATAAAAGGGGTGATTTGATGATTTTCGAAATATATAAGTGTATTAACTTATATCATAAATTTTGGGAGTGTTAAAAATAGCTACAAGTATTAAAATGGCTAGTTTATAAAGTTATGTGGCTAAAATGTAAATTTTGAAAAGTTTGGAGTGCTGAAAATAATTGTCGAGAATAAAAGGGTTGATTTGGTATAATTATGTTATAATATAAGGTAGGAATTAATATTATGAATTTTGGTGAATTTAAATAAGTGGTTAAGTGTTTAAATAACATTTTATAAAGTTTTGGGGCTATTTTGTAATTATTGGAATGTTTAGAGGTGAAACCGAATTACTTATGTTTTATGGGTGTATTAAAGTATTAATTATGAAATTAAGTCTTGGTCAAAGTGTTGACCAAAAACTTTGGGTTAAAATGATTTATGACATGAAATATTAAGTTTATAAAAGTTTTGGGATGAATATGTAACTTATGAAAGTTTATATGTAAAACAGGATTGAGTAAGGGGTGAAAATATAATTTACGAAAGTTTAGGGGTCTTTTCGGGTATTTTTAGGAAATTAAATATTAAAACTATAGTTTATAAGTTAATATGTAACTTATATAAAGTTTTGGGATTAAAATGTAAATATAAGGAAAGTATATGTCAAGACCAAAAATTAGTGAGGTCATTTGGTAATTTATAAAGATTAGAATATTCATTTTGTAATTAGCGAAATGTTAAGTGGTTAATTAGTAAATTATAAAGTTATATGGTTATTTGGTAATTTATAAAAGTTGTTGGGTATAAAATATAAATACCGAATTAATAAGGTTGGTTTTGCAATTTAATAAAGAAAGGAATTAAAATTAAGTAATATGGTATATTATGGAGTATAATGTAAAGTTTATAAAATAATTGTGGTTATGATAAAAATAACCAAAGGATATAATATAAGAATAAGTGGGAACAATTATAAGTATATGATTAAAGAAATAGAAATATACTATAAGGTAGAAATTCATTATCACATGTGGATGTCACATAAAATAACGAACTGTTGAACTACCTAGAGCAACTGTAAAATAACAGGGGAAATAAAGAACATACGGAGTTAGTATATTACAAGTGTTAGTTCTACAGTGACAATACTGTAATATTTAGTGAATAGCTATATTAATATTACCCGGTATTGCATGTATACATAACAGCGTACGGGAAGGAATTACTAGAGCGTGAATTGTCAAGCTAGTTGTTATCCCGGGAACGGTATGTTAATTGTGTGGTCTGAATGTCCTAAGGATTTTCCTAAGGTCCAGGCGTTATGTGTTTTAATTGTTTAAGAGCGATATCTGTTATTTATGTATATGATACTGTACATTGTATTGCTCAACACTGTTGCGTTTTATTTTTACGCGAACGTCTTATGACTGGAAGTTTATACAGCTAAACTGGAACAAGACTAACTGACCTTTAGGTATTATTAAACCTAACTAATGGTCAACTATTATAGTCTTAACTTAAGGGTGGATATTGTATCATTGACTAAAGGGCTAACTTATAAAGAGAGGAATCCAGACTGTTTCGACTTTCAGGTTGCGCATCGTGATCACTGCGAGAGACTTTAATGGGGAGTCACTCAAGGGAATCCATTGTCCACATTTGACGATGGCGGAGGGCACTACTGTTGGTGCACAGGTTCGACCGGATCGGTCAATTATCTAGGGCCATAAGGTCAGCTGGTAACGGTTCCTTTGGAACCCAGGGGACATACTATCCATTGATAAGTTATTAAGGGTTGTCTTAACATGACGCCTGAGGTGGAATTCAATTGTAAAAGGTTAAGTGATTGGTTTAAAGGATAAGGGCCAGGTGGTCAACTAACAAGTACAGTTTAATACGCGTATCTTGTTGGGTTATTGTTATGGATTATTGGTGTGTGATTATTGATTATTGCTATAGATTATTGATGTGTGGTTATTGGTGTTGTGTACTATTGTACATTGATGTTTACAAGTGAATTGTTATGTGATTGTTTAATGTTTACAGTTATTACTGTTATTATTGTAAACCGGTATTTCATGTAAAGAATCTAATATCAAGATGGCTATAATGACTTAAGGAATCTAGATGACTTAGGACTACATTAAGCATACCAGCATTTCGATTGCTGAGCCCTTCAATGGGCAAAACATTTCAGGTTACTAAAGAAGATACAAGCCAGAGTGCGGGGAACAGGGTAGCTGCTGTGTTTTAATAAACACTCTTAAGTTTTACTTGGCATTGTAATAAGGAGTTTGTTGTATTCAGTTAGTTGCTCATTTAGTTTGGATTTGGTTTGTTTAATACCCCGGATCTAAAAATGGTGATTAAATTACTCTAATATGAATATTAAAGGCCTAATGGTGCCTAAAGAGTATTGGTAAAGAAAATAAAACCAAAAGTAAAGAGAAAACGCTTGAAAAGCGAAAAACGCTAAAATGCGCATTAAATGAAAATAAGAGATATACGATCTCGTTAGGGTCCGAGATGGATTCCTAAGGCTTAGTTAGGCCTAATTAGAATACGGGAGTGATTCCCGAAGAAAACGAATCCAAATAATGGATTAAAACGATAACGGAGTTTTAAAGCACGTTTTTCGAGAAAACCCGAAAACGTGACTTTAAGTGGTCAAATGGACCCGTAAAAATTATAGTTGATTATATAACTATAATTAAGTATTAATGGAAGCTTAATAGCCATTAAAAATAAAGAAACGAGAAAAATCCGAAAAACGGGCCCGGTTAGTGAATAGTGCCAAACCGGGTAAAATAACGAGCGTTTTCTGTCAGAAACTGAAAAACGCTCTAGCTTAATTAGCTAGTGGGGGCCGGTTTTATTAGAGTAGCAGCCTCCCCCTCTCTTGTTTATTAGTTAGAAAATAAAGAAAGAAAGAAAAGGAAAGTAAAAAGTAAAAAGTAGAAAAAGAGGATATTAGTCTCTCTCCTCCCTCACTTCTTCCTTTCCTTCCCCACCTCCTTCCTCCTTTGCTGTCGTTCTCCCTCCTCCTCTCTGTACAGAACGAAAATGGAGCTCCTCTCCATGGCTTCCACCACTTCTCCTTCTTGCTCAAGCTTGATTTAAGCTCCAAACTCAAAAATAACCACATATTTGTGATCCTCTCACCAAGCCCTACATTCCTCTCTTTCCAAAATCCAAAAAGGGTGAGTTTCATTTTTATGGGTGTTGGCCATTGGAAGGGAAAATCACACCATTTCGAAGCTTGAAGCTTCCTCTTTCATCCAAGGTAAAAATATCCAAAGAAAATTGCATTTTTCATCTTCTCTTGTTGGCCGATTTTGGCATGTTTTGATGCCTTGATTTTCCTTGTTTGAGCTATTCTCCAAGTCTTAAATGGTGGTTTGGGAGTTCCCCTTTGATTCTTGATCAAAACCCCAACCTAGGGTTTCAAGGTAAACACCAATCTTAGAGCTTTAAGCATCCCTAAATAATGAGGTTAAGTGTTTTTACTTAAACTCATTCATTGCCTTGTATATTGATTTGGAGATGGGCAATTTCTTGGCCTTTGGCCGATTTCCAAGCAAGAGAAAAGATAAGAGAAAGAAGAGGTGTGAAAAGAGGAAAGGCTTGTGAACAAGAGGTAAGTAATTTACCTTGGAGCCTAGTCTAATGCTTTTAGAATTTGGGAAGGGAAAAATAATTAAATGAATGAATGAACCCCACATGTGTTGTGGTAGCAATGTGCTTGTATAGAAATAATGCAAGTGAGAAAACATTGTGAATTTAGTGTTTGATTAAGTGTTATGCATTTTATGAATTATGCATTGTGAGGTATTTGGAGAATTGATGAGTATTGATGGTTTATTTGAGTGCTGATAGAACCCTTGCGGTTTGGCTAGTTTTAGGATGAAATATGTGAAGAAATGAGTTTTGGGCAAAGTTAGAAAAGTAGCCAAGTTATGGCAAAATTTGTGTAGAAATTTGAGTGGTTTGAGCATTGTTGGGTGTGAGGAATGACCTAGAGAAACTAGGTGTGGATGGAGACTTATTTGAGTTAGTTAACCACTTTTGGAAGGCTTGTTCAAGGGGAGAATGATGCAAAAATCTGTAGCAAAAGAGTGGTTTAGTGCCTTAGGAGTTTTTTTAGAAAACAAAGAAGATTTAAGGCTTTAAGAGTGAGTCTTGGAACTTGGTATGAGTTGTGCATTATCTTGGAAGATAAGGAATGGTCAAAATGAAAGAGAACATAATGCAAGTGTTGAGGAGAAGTTAGAAATGCACAAGTGTGCATTAGTGTAAAATGAGAATGAAAAATGTGTGAGATTGAGCAAGAACTTAAGTAAGGAATAAACCAATGTTTTGAAGAGGTTTAGAGCATGTTGTATGATGATTAAACATGTGGAAAACTTATGGAATGATTAGGAAATAATTAGAGGTGATTTAGGGGTTGAAAACTGGTGAAAAACTGCAAATTTTGACAGTTCCAGGGGTTGTCCGGGTTTGCAATCGGAACGCAAACCCGGACCATAGCAAAAACATGGCAGAAGGTCATCCCAGGGGATGGTCCGGGTTTGTAAACCCGGACCACATGAAAAATACGACAGAAACTGATTCCAGTGTTTGGTCCGGGTTTGTAACCCCGGACACAAACCCGGACCAGGCCAAAAATGTAACAGAATGTGTTTCTTGCATTCTAATGATGGGGAATTGAATGGTAATGATAATATAAGGTAAATATGACTTGATTAATGATGTTTAAAGGTCATTAAGAGTGTAAACAAGTTTGAGAAGTGAATGAGGAAGTTGTGAGTTTAAGAACACATGAGTAAAACTAAGTTAAACGGGATAATGGGGTTAAGTACGGGAGTATTAGTTTTACATACCGTAACGCTTTAATGTTAATAAAAACACTTAAATGTTATCAGTGGAACAAGTGTGAACCGAGGAACGGGAGGTCACACGGTAAAGCTAACCCCGGTGAAAGGTATGATTTTCTCATACTCCGCGTGCTAACCGAGTTATGTTGATTGTGTGTTTGTGTGCCGGCTTAATCAAGATTAAAGCATGAAAATAATCCCTTGTTTGATTATGTATGTCATGTTGTATGTTGAATGAGCTAACATACTTGTATGCCGGTGTGGTCTAACATAGTGTAAAGACCGACACATAGTGAGTAACGTTTGGCTAGAGACCCGTAGATCGGGTCGATGCTCATGATAATGAAAATGTGCAAACACACAAACTATCTGTTAAAGTATAACGATAACGCAAACATATGAACTCCCTAGAATGTGAGGAGAAGTACGGGTTGAGTAAATACCCGATAATGGTTAGAAAACCACATTGAAACAATCCACGAAACAAATGAGAGTGGAAAGATGAGTGAACCTCCTTCAAGAGGATTTAAGTTAGTTCGGAGATGTGAATCAGTGAAGAAGGTAAAAGATACCTAAGGGGTTAGTAACTCCCTTGAGACATGGTCGACCTCCTATATGAGGATTTTACCTGGTATATGCAAGTAACCGAAAGTATGAGTAAAGTAAATGTATGGGTAACTCTTAAAACCTAAGATTAACCGAACTAAAGTAATGTTCCCAAGTCGTTAGAAACATCAAGAGTGATGCTTCTAGACTAATACACATAATATTATTATAACTCCGAGAGAGGAGTGTATGGGAACTAAAAGAGATAGGAACTAAGAGAGAGTTCCGTGAGCTAGTTGAACCTTCCCACCATGCTAGACCCAGAGTAGGGTCGAAAGCGGGGAAGTAAGACTATGCTAGAGAGCCATGAGTTTTGGCCTAAGTATGTATTAAGAGTAACAAGCGTGAAGTAGGAGACCTGTAGTGTCTCGAGAATCTACAAGAGCTTGAGTATAAATAACCCAAGAGTGTGGGTGAGATAATGAGTATAAATAACCCAAGAGTATGGGTGAGACAATGAGAATAAGTAACCCGAGAGTGTGGGTGAGTATAGTACGAGTAGCCCAAGAGAATGGGTGTGTATATGAATAAGTAACCCGAGAGAGCGGGTGAGGTATTGAATAGGTAAACAAGGCATAGTGAGGTATAACCCTCAAGGCCTAAGAGTAACCAGATGCAACTAACAACCTTGTTATGTTAGTTAGGAATTGTGTTCCATGGTTGGATGTAGATTCCTTGAGCATTACATGTACTTGTTGTATTGCAATGATGCATGTTGTTTGACTAAAATGAACTCCATGTATATCCGACTAAGTAGTCGGCGTACCCCGGTTAGCGCTCGGGGTATGCGAATTTCATATGCAGCGTTAAGCTGAGCCCCTAGGGGCGATGTTTTTATTTTACAGGTACACCGAAGATGTTACCGTTCGAGAGTAGGACGGGGTCGGTGGGTTGCATGGGTAGTAGTTTTAATTGCTTATGTATTGAAGGAGGTGAAAGACCGAATATGTTGTTGGCATCCATTTATTGTAGACTCGGTATAGTAGAGAAATGATTTGAGTATCGTATTTGTATTGTGTTCTCGGTTGTTCCAGTCCATCAGACCGTTACTGTATGTGAGATAGGCCTGGTTAGCCATATGGGTGGCTAACGGCGTTGTTTCACCCCTCGTTGTAATTAGAGTTCCGCTGCGTGAGTAAGGGTAATTGGTGACAATTCAAGAGGTAATGACGAGCTTAACGGTTGGGGTGTTACAAAAATGGTATCAGAGTGAAGTATCGCTCTGATGACTGGAAATACCGAGCTTAGGAAATACCGAGTTAGGAGTTATAGACTTAGGGCTAAGGGTTGAGTGGTAGCGTGAGAGATGCGCTAGTTAGGAACTTCCAGTATGGTCTGGATACCTACAATACCAAACCCGCCCCCCACAACCCCCGTATTAAAAGCTCGTGGAAGAACTCCAGAGAGACGGGGAAACCCAATCTGGCAGTTATTTAATGTATCAGTATGAACCAGAACTTGTCATGCGGTAGATCCCGGGAACCGGAAATCCCGAAGACGGATCCCGCTGAAATGACAATAACCGCACTCAAAGGCGGGAGATCGAGACATCCTATTCAAAGGAGACCAGAATCTGTGGCAGCTTGGGGCGACATGCTTTGCAGTCACGAGAACCTAACTGACCGAGCGGCAGCAAGAAGAAAGCACCAATCGTGCGACAAGACGGACTCATAAGAAATAACGAGAACCGGGACACAAGTCTATGGACCGACACAGTGAATAATACCATCAACGGTATATTAACCGACTAAGAATCTAGTCAAGAGTAGGTACACCCACCCTGCCACACCCGAAGAGGTTGCAATACTTAACTCATATAGCTTAGACAGCTATGAGCATAACTACGAGATATACCCGAATAGGACTACAGAAGTAGAGCCTAAATAACTTTAACCTCGGTAACCACAATGAAGACGTGGGAACGAGCAGCGAGGTAGAACAAAGAACTAAGTAATTAAGGAACTCCGAGAGTGGAGAAGCACCTAAATGAATGACAGTCATGTCAAGATGAATATGAAGCAGCTCTAAGGTGTAGTTATCCAACTAAAGGATCAATAAGAGCCAAAAAGGCTATCAAATACAATGTAAACAATACCGTGACCGGTATGAGTTAACCTAAAAACCGCCTGTACCGCGCACTTGCCACGGCAAGTGCAGTATTAACGAGACTCTTAAGAAGAGCTTTGACAAGCGACCAGTACTTAGTAAGTACCAAAATGGCGAGAGAAGCCAATATGGCAAGACAACCTTAAGAATTATGAAACAAAACCTCGAAAAAGCCTAATGGCCTGATCACTGTATGAAGAACATACCAGTCAGCGAGAAGCTGGACTCGGTAAGAAGCAACCGGCATTGGAATGCCATGAAGATTTTCTTTCAAACTCAACTTTTCTCTCAAACGCAAAATTTTCCGAAAACCCCTAGGTTTTGAAACTAAACCAGAGAACCACTGTAAGTTATCATAGAATGATACAAGAGGAGTTGACAACAGAATACTTCACCTAGGCGTGTGACCGACACTACAAGTGTACATAAATGAGACATGGAACAACCGCACTCCAAAGGAGCTTGCGGGCCTGACAGACCAGTTATGAGTTAGTCGGGTAAGTGGTAACGTATCAATAAGATACTCCATGTATGTACACAAGTAGAGTACGGAACACGGGAAGTAGCCCACTCCATACTACGGACGAAAGAGCCAATTCAAACCAAACAGTTGGACACCTCGAATGATCGAAGAACACAGAGAAGCTTACCAAGCTAAAGGAGTATAGAATCCAGTAAGGTGACGGACCTAAGGATATAGCGATTAGAGGTGCGAGAAGCACAGAGTATTGAGTAAAGACATCGGATATGTCTCATAAAGTACATGATATCTGGAAAGAATACCAGTGTAAACAATACGATGAACATAATATTAATGTTCGATAAATGGGATAGAATTCCCATAATATACTTCACTAAAGAGAATAACGACCTGACCAAGGTATGAAATGTGAAACCGCTAGTGCGGTGTAGTAAAACTTGAGCATGTGTATATTGCCAATGAGTATATGAACTATAGTAGAGTGTAAAGAGGAACCTCGATTGCAGCAATTCGAACCCGAAGAGTAATCAGTTGAGTAGTAACACTGTATGTGTGCAATATGAACTGTAGAGTAAGCAGCGCGCAAGTGCGCAGAGAGATTTAAAGAATAGCGTATATTATTGAGCCAAGTGAATGGCAAGCCATAGTGTAAATGGCGAGAACACCTGGGCGGAAGCTAAAGTAGTAGCGGATGCCATGAAAATGAGAAAGAACAAGGTACGCAGTAAGCGACCATTGTAAGAGTATATTCGGTTAGTGATATGAAGCTGATAAGGAAATGTGGTACAGGAGACATAGTCATTCCTATCTCATGAGAGATTTACTGTCAAGGGTTTACGCTTCTGCACTCTGTATGACTGAGTGTTTTGGTATTGCACTTGTGCGGTAATGATCGAGTGGGAGAGCCAGGAATTGAGAATTGTCAATGAAGCCTGTTGAGTTTGAATCTAGAGAAATGACCGTGCGGCCGATGGCCAAAGATGCACGAACAACGTGGGCAGTGACCCACAGGTCCCAGGACCGATGGATGGTAAATGCAGAGTACTATGAGGAAGAATTCTTGTACCGAAACAAGTAAACAAACATAATTCAGAAGCAACTATGAAACGAGGAAGCACTACATGTTAAGTAGCAGCTTGACCTCAACCGACAATAAGTCGGGAAAAGTATGTGAATAATCACGAAGGTATACAGAGTTATACAAAATAGATTTCCAGAGAGCTGGAGAGAAAATCTATAACTCATCGAATTCGCATACGGTAAGAGATACCAAGCGACGATTGAAATACAGTGAGAATACCTAAGAGCGAGTTAAGCTCTAGTTATCAGGTCACGTAGCTGAAACTAGTGGGTCGTAATTCAAGGTTAAGTATACCTGGCAAACCTGATTGAAGCCTTATAGGCTAGAACCGAACCCGGTTATGAGTTAATTAACCACATTGAAGTTAAAACACTTCAAAATATTTGAATTAGTAAACCAATGTTCAGTGATAACATATGGTTGGTTACGCGGGCGTAACCCCTTTTAAGGGGGGTAGGGCGAGAAACCGCTTAGAGTATGTTTTTCGTGTTGGTGCGTAAACTACTATGTGCATGGCACAAAGAAAATTGTTTTGATGTTTGGACCTCATGTTATATAAACATGTGTACACATTCATTGTGTAAGTATAAGTATTGTGCATGAGAGATGCAAGTAATGAGTATGTAATATTTATGAAAAGGGGAGTAGAGAGACTCCTAGGGAATGAGAATCCTTTAGTATTTGTCTATTGAGATTAGACATGAGATATGACGAGTATAAATCGGCATGAAACCGATGTGTAACCTAAGAGGGAGTGAGTTCCCTAGGTGATTTTATTTGAGAATGATTGATGGAGTGAGTTCCATCCTTTGGAGTTGTATGTTGTATGTTTTAAGTTGAGTAATAATTTGACTAATGAGGCCACAAGTATGGAATGCCTAGGCAAGGTAAGTGAAACAAATAGAGAATAATGGATGACTTAAGTTCCATGATAAAGATAAATTGAAACAGATTGTTTTATGAATATGACTAGAAAGAGTAAAAGATAGAAAACGGAAATGTTTGACTATCTGATTGTCTGAAACTGACGTGGGAGGTGGAACTTGGTCTGCTAGCGATCAAGGGAAACCGAACACAAATTGGGGTGGAAGGATAGTTCAACACTGATGCTGATCACATCAAGGTTGGATGATTCTTGAAGCTCCCTATAAGTGGTCACAAGTAGTCACGCTAAGAAAAGATACAGCTACCATAAATTTGATTTGGAGTTGTGTGATGTTTTTAAAAAAAAGAATTTTCAAACAGATTTTGAAAAAGAATTTTCTTCAAGTATGAAGATGGAAACGAAAACTGGTTTTGAAACCGCTATCACCCAGCTGATGCTGTGGCCTTAAGTCTTGATGACCGGTAGAACGGTGGGCGTGTACTGTTTTGAAACCATTGCACCGTACGTGCGGCGGTCCTAGTGACCGGTTGGGGCGGTGTCAGTGTGTGATTTTTTTCAAAGGCAGCGGGACGGGAAGAGTACCCTGAGATGTTCTGTGTTGAGTGAGGCAACCAGAGTGCTTGAGGATATGTATATGTGTAACGTTTTGATCAGAACCGAAGGGACCGTGGGCCAGAGAGAGTAAGTGCCCAGTAGTCATGAAACGGCCGTGGACCAGAGAGCGTAAGTGTCCAACGTGACCGGTACCTGAGGGATCAGTAGTATATTACTCAATATGGGATCGAGGACTGTTGTGCCTTCTTGTCTTCGGACCGATTCCATGGAGAGAGTAAAAAGAGTATTTTTGATTGCTATACATGCTGTGATATGTGTAGTAGGAAATGTGACTGACTTGTTGAGTCTGTAAGGTTATACATGTATTATAACCTTGGCATAGTACGCCCCTGAGAGTAACCATCTAGATTCACCAACTTTGAGGACAAAGTTCCTAAGGGGGGTAGATTTTAATACCCCGGATCTAAAAATGGTGATTAAATTACTCTAATATGAATATTAAAGGCCTAATGGTGCCTAAAGAGTATTGGTAAAGAAAATAAAACCAAAAGTAAAGAGAAAACGCTTGAAAAGCAAAAAACGCTAAAATGCGCATTAAATGAAAATAAGAGATATACGATCTCGTTAGGGTCCGAGATGGATTCCTAAGGCTTAGTTAGGCCTAATTAGAATACGGGAGTGATTCCCGAAGAAAACGAATCCAAATAATGGATTAAAACGATAACGGAGTTTTAAAGCACGTTTTTCGAGAAAACCCGAAAACGTGACTTTAAGTGGTCAAATGGACCCGTAAAAATTATAGTTGATTATATAACTATAATTAAGTATTAATGGAAGCTTAATAGCCATTAAAAACAAAGAAACAAGAAAAATCCGAAAAACGGGCCCGGTTAGTGAATAGTGCCAAACCGGGTAAAATAACGAGCGTTTTCTGTCAGAAACTGAAAAACGCTCTAGCTTAATTAGCTAGTGGGGGCCGGTTTTATTAGAGTAGCAGCCTCCCCCTCTCTTGTTTATTAGTTAGAAAATAAAGAAAGAAAAGAAAAGGAAAGTAAAAAGTAAAAAGTAGAAAAAGAGGATATTAGTCTCTCTCCTCCCTCACTTCTTCCTTTCCTTCCCCACCTCCTTCCTCCTTTGCTGTCGTTCTCCCTCCTGCCTCTCTGTACAGAACGAAAATGGAGCTCCTCTCCATGGCTTCCACCACTTCTCCTTCTTGCTCAAGCTTGATTTAAGCTCCAAACTCAAAAATAACCACATATTTGTGATCCTCTCACCAAGCCCTACATTCCTCTCTTTCCAAAATCCAAAAAGGGTGAGTTTCATTTTTATGGGTGTTGGCCATTGGAAGGGAAAATCACACCATTTCGAAGCTTGAAGCTTCCTCTTTCATCCAAGGTAAAAATATCCAAAGAAAATTGCATTTTTCTTCATCTTCTCTTGTTGGCCGATTTTGGCATGTTTTGATGCCTTGATTTTCCTTGTTTGAGCTATTCTCCAAGTCTTCAATGGTGGTTTGGGAGTTCCCCTTTGATTCTTGATCAAAACCCCAACCTAGGGTTTCAAGGTAAACACCAATCTTAGAGCTTTAAGCATCCCTAAATAATGAGGTTAAGTGTTTTAACTTAAACTCATTCATTGCCTTGTATATTGATTTGGAGATGGGCAATTTCTTGGCCTTTGGCCGATTTCCAAGCAAGAGAAAAGATAAGAGAAAGAAGAGGTGTGAAAAGAGGAAAGGCTTGTGAACAAGAGGTAAGTAATTTACCTTGGAGCCTAGTCTAATGCTTTTAGAATTTGGGAAGGGGCAAATAATTAAATGAATGAATGAACCCCACATGTGTTGTGGTAGCAATGTGCTTGTATAGAAATAATGCAAGTGAGAAAACATTGTGAATTTAGTGTTTGATTAAGTGTTATGCATTTTGTGAATTATGCATTGTGAGGTATTTGGAGAATTGATGAGTATTGATGGTTTATTTGAGTGCTGATAGAACCCTTGCGGTTTGGCTAGTTTTAGGATGAAATATGTGAAGAAATGAGTTTTGGGCAAAGTTAGAAAAGTAGCCAAGTTATGGCAAAATTTGTGTAGAAATTTGAGTGGTTTGAGCATTGTTGGGTGTGAGGAATGACCTAGAGAAACTAGGTGTGGATGGAGACTTATTTGAGTTAGTTAACCACTTTTGGAAGGCTTGTTCAAGGGAGGAGAATGATGCAAAAATCTGTAGCAAGAGTGGTTTAGTGCCTTAGGAGTTTTTTTAGAAAACAAAGAAGATTTAAGGCTTTAAGAGTGAGTCTTGGAACTTGGTATGAGTTGTGCATTATCTTGGAAGATAAGGAATGGTCAAAATGAAAGAGAACATAATGCAAGTGTTGAGGAGAAGTTAGAAATGCACAAGTGTGCATTAGTGTAAAATGAGAATGAAAAATGTGTGAGATTGAGCAAGAACTTAAGTAAGGAATAAACCAATGTTTTGAAGAGGTTTAGAGCATGTTGTATGATGATTAAACATGTGGAAAACTTATGGAATGATTAGGAAATAATTAGAGGTGGTTTAGGGGTTGAAAACTGGTGAAAAACTGCAAATTTTGACAGTTCCAGGGGTTGTCCGGGTTTGCAATTGGAACGCAAACCCGGACCATAGCAAAAACATGGCAGAAGGTCATCCCAAGGGATGGTCCGGGTTTGTAAACCCGGACCACATGAAAAATACGACAGAAACTGATTCCAGTGTTTGGTCCGGGTTTGTAACCCCGGACACAAACCCGGACCAGGCCAAAAATGTAACAAAATGTGTTTTCTTGCATTCTAATGATGGGGAATTGAATGGTAATGATAATATAAGGTAAATATGACTTGATTAATGATGTTTAAAGGTCATTAAGAGTGTAAACAAGTTTGAGAAGTGAATGAGGAAGTTGTGAGTTTAAGAACACATGAGTAAAACTAAGTTAAACTGTATAATGGGGTTAAGTACGGGAGTATTAGTTTTACATACCGTAACACTTTGATGTTAATAAAAACACTTAAATGTTATCAGTGGAACAAGTGTGAACCGAGGAACGGGAGGTCACACGGTAAAGCTAACCCCGGTGAAAGGTATGATTTTCTCATACTCCGCGTGCTAACCGAGTTACGTTGATTTGTGTGTTTGTGTGCCGGCTTAATCAAGATTAAAGCATGAAAATAATCCCTTGTTTGATTATGTATGTCATGTTGTATGTTGAATGAGCTAACATACTTGTATGCCGGTGTGGTCTAACATAGTGTAAAGACCGACACATAGTGAGTAACGTTTGGCTAGAGACCTGTAGATCGGGTCGATGCTCATGATAACGAAAATGTGCAAACACACAAACTATCCGTTAAAGTATAACGATAACGCAAACATATGAACTCCCTAGAATGTGAGGAGAAGTACGGGTTGAGTAAAATACCTCCGATAATGGTTAGTAGAAAACCACATTGAAACAATCCACGAAACAAATGAGAGTGGAAAGATGAGTGAACCTCCTTCAAGAAGATTTAAGTTAGTTCGGAGATGTGAATCAGTGAAGAAGGTAAAAGAGACCTAAGGGGTTAGTAACTCCCTTGAGACATGGTCGACCTCCTATATGAGGATTTTACCTGGTATATGCAAGTAACTGAAAGTATGAGTAAAGTAAATGTATGGGTAACTCTTAAAACCTAAGATTAACCGAACTAAAGTAATGTTCCCAAGTTGTTAGAAAATCGAGAGTGATGCTTCTAGACTAATACACATAATTTATTATAACTCCGAGAGAGGAGTGTATGGGAACGAGAGTAGTCCGAGAGTAGTGGACCTAAGTAAAAGAGATAGGAACTAAGAGAGAGTTCCGTGAGCTAGTTGAACCTTCCCACCATGCTAGACCCAGAGTAGGGTCGAAACCGGGGAAGTAAGACTATGCTAGAGAGCCATGAGTTTTGGCCTAAGTATGTATTAAGAGTAACAAGCGTGAAGTAGGAGACCTGTAGCGTCTCGAGAATCTACAAGAGCTTGAGTATAAATAACCCAAGAGTGTGGGTGAGATAATGAGTATAAATAACCCAAGAGTATGGGTGAGACAATGAGAATAAGTAACCCCGAGAGTGTGGGGTGAGTATAGTACGAGTAGCCCAAGAGAATGGTGTGTATATGAATAAGTAACCCGAGAGCGAGGGGTGAGGTATTGAATAGGTAAACAAGGCATAGTGAGGTATAACCCTCAAGGCCTAAGAGTAACCAGATGCAACTAACAACCTTGTTATGTTAGTTAGGAATTGTGTTCCATGGTTGGATGTAGATTCCTTGAGCATTACATGTACTTGTTGTATTGCAATGATGCATGTTGTTTGACTAAAATGAACTCCATGTATATCCGACTAAGTAGTCGGCGTACCCCGGTTAGCGCTCGGGGTATGCGAATTTCATATGCAGCGTTAAGCTGAGCCCCTAGGGGCGATGTTTTTATTTTACAGGTACACCGAAGATGTTACCGTTCGAGAGTAGGACGGGGTCGGTGGGTTGCATGGGTAGTAGTTTTAATAGCTTATGTATTGAAGGAGGTGAAAGACCGAATATGTTGTTGGCATCCATTTATTGTAGACTCGGTATAGTAGAGAAATGATTTGAGTATCGTATTTGTATTGTGTTCTCGGTTGTTCCAGTCCATCAGACCGTTACTGTATGTGAGATAGGCCTGGTTAGCCATATGGGTGGCTAACGGCGTTGTTTCACCCCTCGTTGTAATTAGAGTTCCGCTGCGTGAGTAAGGGTAATTGGTGACAATTCAAGAGGTAATGACGAGCTTAACGGTTGGGGTGTTACAGTTTGTAATAAATAAAGTGCTCAGTATCTGTTCATCACAGCGTGAGGAGCTATATTGTTGGTAAGAGTAAGGATGTCTTGTTACTCACAAGGGTGAGTAACGGCGTGTAACACCAAGGATAGATAGTTTTATTTTCCGCTGCGAATTATTATTTATTATACTAAGACTTGCGACGTCATTACAGGTTTAGGATTAGGGGTGTTACACTAGTAAGGCCCCCATAAATAAAGATGGTGTCAGTTTGGTCGGGGAGCTTTTTCATAATATGTCACCATCATCACTGCCTAGTAAGGAAGTTCCAGCCAGGAATGAAAAGGGAAAAATTATTGATCCAGAGAATGAAGGGGAAGAATGTGTTGATTTGCTAATGCAATTAGGGTGCAAAGTTCCTAATCCAAGTCTAACAAAAGCGAACATTCTTAATCAAATCCAGTCACAGATGGAGACACATAAGGCCCAACATAAGTAATCACTCTGTAGTGCCCTTGGAGAGGTTTGTATGCCCAGGATAGGATGATGATTTGACTCTCTCAAGAAGTCTAGTTTTTGTTGTTTGAATGGTGGTTTTTATTGTGCCTTGAAAGAAAAGGAGTCTTATCGATGTTCTGAGAGGAAATTTGAGGATATGGGATCGCTTCTTAATTTGGTGGAGTATCTCATTTTTTATGGGGTTCGTGTGTTGTTGGGTGGTTATCTTCTTCTTTTATATTGTGGGGGTCATGTTTGATGATGAGCGGCAGTGTACGCTTAGCTCTCTTGTTTAGTAGTTGTCCTAGTTTGAAGCAGTTGAACTGACTTGTAAGTTTGTATTTGGATGTGATGGGTACTCATTTTCCTCCCTAAGCCTTTTTCTATTGGGTTTTGCTTAAGAAATTTTAATGAGACCCATTATGTATTTTAATTTTATATAGCTATGCCAAATTATAAAAAAAATTTGACCAAAATAAAACCAAAGTACGTATAAATAAGAATTATGTCTAACTGTATGGATATTTTTTTTTTGGGAAATTTCACGATATACCCCCGAGGTTTGAGCGAATTTTATGAGATACCCCTGAGGTTTTATTTTCATTACGAGATACCCCTGAAGTTTCATTTTTTTTACGATATACCCCTGAGGTTTCACTTTCATTACGATATACCCCTGAGTTTTCAACTTTATACGAGATGCCCCTCAATTCAGATTCTGATATATTATATTTTTCATATCCACATTTTACCCACGCACCATATGCCCCGCAATAACCTCACGGGTTCATGGTCAAATTTTTTTAAAATGAAAAATATGAACAAAATGCACATAAAAATTAAAGATCAATTAAAATTTTAATTCAATTTAAAAACATTAATAAAAGTATAATAAAAAATAAAAAAATTAGAATTATAAAAAATTCAAAATAAATAGAAATGACTAAACAACAAAAAAATAATCTATTTAAAAAACTTATATTGTTACATAATTTAAACGGTGGCTTAAAATCATAAAATTTTTATAACAATTATATTAAATACAAGAAATAATTTTATCAATTATAGTAAGAGTTTATTAACGAATATATTATTCGATATCAATAATCACAAGAAAAATGATTATATTTTATGGTTTTTATACTATAATCACAATAGAAATGATTATATTATTTGATATCAAAAATCATTATTTTAAATTAGAAAAATAAACTCTTGAAATCATTATTTTATGGTTTTTATAGATACTATTATACCGGTGGCTTAAAATCATAAAATATAATCATTTCTCTTGTGATTATTGATATCAAATAATATATTTGTTAATAAACTCTATCTATAAATAATAAAATTATTTATAATTTCTTGTGTTTAATATAATTTTTATAAAAAATTTATGATTTTAAGTACCGTTTAAATTATATAACAATATAAGTTTTTTAAATAGATTTTTTTTTGTTTAGTCATTTCTATTTATTTTAAATTTTTTATTCTATTTTTTTATTTTTATACTTTTATTAATATTTATTAAATTGAATTAAAATTTTGATTGATCTTATTAAATGCATTTTGTTCATATTTTAAATTTTAAAAAAATATAACCGGAAACCCGTGAGGTCATTGCGGGTATATGGTGCGAGGGTAAAATGAGGATATGAAAAATATAATATATCAGAATCTGAACTGCGGGGCACGTCGTATAAAATTGAAACCTCGGGGGTATATCACAATGAAAGTGAAACCTCAGGGGTATATCGTAAAAAAATAAAACCTCAGGGGTATCTCATAATAAAAATAAAACCTCAGGGGTATCTCGTAAAATTCGCTCAAACCTCGGGGGTATATCGTGAAATTTCCCTTTTTTTTTAAGATTTTTTGTTTTGATGCATTGATATAGATTTTTGCAATGTGCCAAAACTGTGAATTTCAGAGCCGCGCCTTAAATATACTTAATTTCATTTCCTCGATTCCTGTATCATCTTTCACCACTCAGCTATCATACATACAACCGAACACCACTAATCACACGACGTTCTTATCCCTCACTCCTTCTTCTCTACACCACCGCCGTCACCTTCAACTTCACCTGTCCACAATCTCAATCTCCGTCTCCATCCTGCAACAAACATGGCTCCCCTAATTCCTCCCCTCAACGCAAAAGCAGTCCTTGCATCCGTCTGCGTTGCGTTGCTCACGACGGTTCTGTGGAGTATAATTGACTGGATATGGTGGAGACCCAAGAAGCTTGAGAGGAGTCTCAGACAACAAGGACTTGCTGGAACTTCTTACAGACTCTACTATGGCGACCTTAGAGATGCTTCCAGAATGTTATCTGAAACTAAATCTAAACCAATGGATGAATTCACCAACTCCTTCACTCATCGTGTCCGGCCCTTTTCCCATCAATTGCTGAAGAAATACGGTATTACCACGTACTATCCTTGATTCTTTTGTTTGCCGCGCGTTTGGTATATTTGTTGAAATGATGGGTTTCTGTTGCTGATAATTTCTTTTTCGTTTCTACCATTGCGTGTTGTATTTGAACAATATAATTTGCTTGTCTTGTGCATGGTTGCCACCTGTAAGGTTCTTTTGATGTATTCGCGTTTGTTCATTTAATAGTTAATGTTGGCGAGTGCGCGACGCGTATCCCCATATGGAAAGATAAGAGTAATTTGTTAAGAAAAAAAAATAGTTTTAAGACCGGACATGAATGAGTTGATGCAAATGAAGTAAAATATACAGACTGTATAATTTACTTCAAATATTCATAATATGTATTTAAATTATATATATTAAATTGAATAAAGGATTTTTACTTTTATTTATTTATCTAACAAGTCAATTATCTTCTTGATTATGAGATTCATTTTATAATGCTTTACTCTCTTTTCGTTTTACTTATATACTATTTTAAATATCTCATACAAAATAATTGGTGCAGTGACTACATGACAAAGTTACAGGCAAAAAAATACATGCACCAAAATCTACCAAAATGTGAAATATCCATATACAATAGAACCGTATAGGTAACGAAGGTATCGTCTGCACTTTCTGGAGCAGCTACAGCTCGTCAATATTATTGTTAGATAGCTACCACCAATAAAATAACGACGGTTGTCAATCTTGCACGAACCTAAAATTCGACCTGAAACCAACATATTAAAACGTGGGTTTGGGTTGCAATTTTCAACCCGAAAATATTTTTGGGTCGGGTTCGGGTTGGGTTGCTAAAAACCCGGGTCGGTTATGGGTTCGACCTGTCAACCCGATTTCAACCCGCAACTCGAAAACATTTTTCAAAAAGAAAAAATTTATATATTCTTAAAGTTATGCGACATAACCCTAAATATATCAATCATGTAATCATTTATTTTTGATGGTTTTATATGTTATGTTATATTATCTTGGTGATTTTGTGTAAAATTTATATTGATAGTACAATATTTTCAATTTTGAGTTGATTTTGGGTTGATTTCGGGTTGATTTTGGGTTGATTCGGGTTGATTTCGGGCCATCGGGTCAGTTTCGGGTTGATTTCGGGTTGGTAGGCCGGGTTCGGGTTGGCAAATCACAACCTGTTTCGGGTTCGGGTCGGTTTCGGGTTCGGGTCGGTAATGACATAATTTTTAATAACAACATAAATCAATTGATCTTTAGTTATTTAATCTCATATAACAATTTTTGTTGTTACGAAAAGCCAATATTAATGAATGAAGATTATTGAAGAAGTATTTAACGGCCACAACTCTGATTGATTCTAGTGACTAAAACACTTGATTATTCTTGTGGTAATTGTTCAAGTATCTATCATATGGACTCTAGTTATTGGTAAACAATAGTGTCCATCAACTTATAAATAGAACCAACCAGTACTCATGTTACTGCAATTGGTTCAAAATAGATGAGGTAAGCTGTTTGAAACCCGGCACTATTGCGGCCCAGTGGTGGACACAGAGGGGTAGGGGTAGGCGTAAGGGTATGTGTATGATTGATAGTGTCACAAAATTGATTCCTCCCTAAACATAGTTACTGGTCCGCTATTGCTGTCATTGTTCTAAACAGAGAACACATGATTCATTCCTGTGTTGCAGGTAAGACATTTTTCTTCTGGGAAGGACCAGTGCCAGTGATTAACATTGGAGATCCTCAATTGATAAGAGAAGTGTTCAACAGATACAATGAATTCCAGAAACCAAAATCAAACCCGATTGTCAACCGTTCTTTCCTTCGCGGTGTGGCGTTCTGTGAGGGTCATAAATGGGCCCAACATAGGAAGTTGATCAACCCTGCTTTCCACATGGAGAAATTGAAGGTATTTCTTTGGAATATCATATCTTCAACTTAATTATTGATCTCATCAACTGATGTGGTAAGTTATAATAATAATCTGTGATGAAACAACAGTTGATGTTGCCGTCCATTTATACAAGCTGCAAGGAAGTGATAACCGAATGGGAAAACATGTTATCATCATATAAAGAAGGTACAGAGAAGAAACTGCAACTAGAGATCGATGTATGTCAACACATTCAGAACTTATCAGCAGACGCCATCTCACGAGCAGCATTTGGGAGCTCCTACAACGAAGGAAAAAGAATCTTTGAACTCATCAAGGAACTCATGACAGTTGCCGTCCGAATAACACAGTCAGTTTACTTCCCTGGAAGAAGGTATATTAATTAATTTATTCATTAATAACCATGTTTATGTTGATCTACTTATCTTCAAACAGATCAAGAATTGGACTATCATGTGTTTCATTAATGTGCAATGTAGGTTTTTACCCTTTGAGGATAACAAGAAGATACAAGCTGTGAATAGACAAATCAAAACTCTGTTAACTGGGATCATTGATAAGAGGATAAGAGAGAATAAACATTCATCTAATAAGGATGACTTGCTGGGTTTACTCATGGCAGCAACCTCATTAGAATTTGATCAGAAGGAGACTATTGAGAATAGAAAGAATCAGAAGGTTGCACCCATGTTAACCACTGATGAATTGATTGAAGAATGCAAGTTGTTCTACTTAGCTGGTCAAGAAACCACTTCAAATTTGTTAACTTGGACCATGATCATACTGTCCAAGCACCAAGAATGGCAGACCCGAGCACGGGAGGAAGTCCGAGCCACATTCGGGGATAATGACCCAGATTTTGCTGGGCTTAACCACCTAAAAATCGTAAGTTTACCTCTAAATTCTGAAATGGTACAGTACTACATATCATACAAAAGGATCAACCACTAATTCTAAATTAATTTCAATTGTTTTATATGTAGATGAGCATGATATTGCACGAGGTTTTAAGGTTGTACTCACCAGTAGCTGACCTCCGACGATCAGTCAATACCGGGCCCATAAAACTGGGCAAACTCACTATCCCAAGCAAAGTGATGGTGAACTTACCTATAACATTCTCCCATCATGACCCTGACCAATGGGGGAAGGACGCGGAAGAGTTCAACCCAGAAAGATTTGCGGAAGGGATTTCTAAGGCGGCACCAAACAAGGAAGCGGCATTCATTCCCTTTGGTTGGGGGCCGAGGATCTGCCTTGGGCTGAACTTTTCAATGGTCGAAGCCAAGCTCGCAATGTCAATGATCTTGCAGAAATTCAGCTTTGAGCTTTCGCCTACTTATGTTCATGCTCCAACTCATATGGGGTTCCTTTGTCCTTTGTTTGGAGCTCCTATCCTTTTGAATAGGCTATAATGGGCTGGTATAGTGTCATTCATCTATCTCTACAATCAATAGTAGATCGATATGTGATCATCAATTATGCTTGCAAGTAAGCGCTAAATACTGTACGTCAAGTTAAATTCCGATTTTTTAATTAGCACATTGATGTTTGGATTGGTTTAGAACTCATGAATGCATGTTGTAACATCAATTTATCTCCATCCTTATATCCTATCATATCATATTAAAGATGAAATATCCGTATGAAACAGGTAGGAGTGCATACATTTTTGTCATAACGAGGCAAGTTACCAATCAGGAAGAAGTGTTTGATAAGTCTCTAATGATTTTGAGGTCGTTGGATACGTATGACAATGCTCTTGTATTGCCTATAAATATACTTCACTAATTAAAGTGAAAAACTAAGTTAAAACTTAAGGGAGACTAGTTGCATACTATTAGCGTCATTTTTGGTTAATCTACACTAAACGTCGAATAGGTTTAGTATTGTATTGGCTTGTTGAGTGGCTCGTGTGTAAGTGATATTAATTCAACGTGGTTGGAAGTATGGCCTATAGTCTACATTGAAAAACACTCAAAAGGCATCATGTTCCATATTACAAGTTTTAAAACCCGAGGTACTATTATACATATGAGAGATAAGCAAATGCTTAAAGTCAATAACAGAATTATCTAAGCATATATTAACTATTGAAATAGAAGACACAACAGCTATAAGGTTCTCCCAGCCTAACATCGTTGCCTGATTCTGATATTGTTGTTGTTGTGTCCTTTTCTACAAAAACTCAAAAGATTGAGGATGTTCAACATCCACTTCAACTTCGTTGAAATACCCAAAACCTAAGTATCGTAAGTAAACATCAAAATATGGTGTAATAAGGCTAAAACATGCCTTAGGAACATTGGTAGACAATGTAAATCAAAGAAATCATAAGAAAAAGCCATAAAGTCAAATTAAGCAAAAACTTGCTCTAGACTTTGTGTAACCTTGATTAGGACCCAAAGGTCATTCCTAGACCTTATTAACATGCTAATGAACATGTTAAATCAATTACCAAACAAAACCAAGCTCAAAAACAAGTTAAGACACAAATTGTGCTTTAAGACTTTTTAAAGCACACTTTTGAAAAATTGTCTTGGAAATGAGTTTTGAGTGGCTAAATGACCATGATTACACCTTAATCAACATGTGTACTACTTAGTATCACAATAGGAAGCCTAAATCAATGAGAAACCAAATATTTCACAAATTTGTGCACTAATTATGAATAGTGCCGAAAATAAGTCAAATGACTTCTCTAAGTAGTCAATGGTCAAACCAGCCCATAAATATCAAGGGGCACAGTTTTTTTAGGGGGAGTCACCACTTTTAAGTGCCAGCACTTGTAAAGAAATGAGGAAGGATGGTAGAAGTTCACTATTTACCTTTTTACACTAGTACAAAAAACGCCTATTTCGGCGCCCCTATTTCGGCGGTTGTAGATAAAACCGCCGAAATAGGGCTCTGAGATTTATGTAGTCTGAAAAAACACACCTACTTCGGCGGTTCCTAGCTTGGAACCGCCGAAATAGGTGTTTCTCAGAGCCTATTTCGGCGGTTGTTTTTATAACCGCCGAAATAGGGGCATTTCCCGGTATTTGTTTCCAAAAATTTTAAAATGCCTCTTAAATTTCAGTCTATTTCGGCGGTTGTTACTAACAACCGCCGAAATAGTCTTTATTTCATTACATATTTGTCGCCGGCCTCAACTCTTCATCTTCTCTTCCTTCTCACTACCGTAATTTCGCATCCCTAACATGCGAACATGCTCTGCGCCTCTCTTCTTCACTTTCTTTCACAGCGATTTCACTACCCAAACCGCGGTGGATCTCTCTTCATCCCCCTTCTCTCACGGTAAATTCGCAACCCTAACTGGCAAACAAACATGTTCAGCGCACCTCTCTTCATCCTCTTTTTTCATTGTAATTTTGTAGGCGAACATACATGCTCTGCGCCTGTGTTCATTATCTTCTCTCATGGTAATATACTCGAACTTATCTTATTCTCTCTAGTTAACCGGTAATATACTCGAACTTATCTTATTCTTGTGCCTGCGTCTTTGTGTCGAAATTCACTGGAACTGCATACGTCTCTACGCCTTCATTCTCATGTTTTCGCCTCTTGAAAATCACTGGAACTGCATACATCTTTGCGCCTTTATTTTGTCATGTCTGCGCCTCTAGAAAATCACTGAAACTGCTATCGAGAGGTTGAAGACGACATAGAAATCGTTTTTTTTAAAAAAAGGGACCTATTTCGGCGGTTGTTAGCTAGGAACCGCCGAAATAGGTGTGTTTTTTTTTAATTCTAAAACGCGCCTATCTCGGCGCACTCCATTTCGGTGGTTCACAACCGCCGAAATAGACTGTTTTTTTACTAGTGTTAAAAGCAAATACCTTACCTTATCTCTCTTCTCTCTCTTCTCTTCTTCATTTCCCTCCTCCTCCACCGTATTCTTCTTCATCCTCTCAAGGAGAAACCGTTCATGCTACAACACCTATACTTCTCCACCTTGTTTTGCTTGCCAAATCTAAGTCCTAGCTCCAAATAAAAACTAAGAGCATATTTGTTTTAGTTAAACCAAGGCCTTTCATCCTCTCTTTTCAAAATTCCAAAACCAGAAGTTGGACTCCATTGAAGGAGCTGCATTTGAAGGGGAAAATTCAGTTTCAAGAGCTAGTATATACTCTCTTTGGTTTAAGGTAAGAAAAGCTTCAAAAATCATCATTTTCTTCATTTTCCTTACATGGCCGAAATTTCCTTCTTGAGATGCCTTATTTTATTCCTTCTATTATCCTTGATTCAGTCTTCAAGAGCTAAATTGAAGCCATGCCTCGATTCTTTACCAAACTCATTCCAAGATTCTTAAGGTAATCATCCAATTTAGTGCTTTAGGCACTCTCTTACTATCTAAGAGTTATTTTAATGAGTCTAAGGGTTTTACTTAGTGCTCATTGTCTTAATTTGAACCTTGGTTAGAAGTATGGCAAGTGATCAAACTTCCTTGGCCGAATTCAATCAAGAAAATCAAGAGAAGGAGAAAGGAAAAAGGCCTTGAAACATAAGGTAAATTGCTTGCCTTAATGTAGTTTAGTGTCTTAAGGAATGGAGTTTAGAAAGGTACCAAGTTGTAGCCTATAGCTTACATTACATTATGGTTTATATGACCTAGGAAAAATATGATCAAGCTTAAGAACTTGTAAACTTGTAACTAAGGAGCCAATGGAAAATGAGTCAGTAAGATAAGCATAAGATGGACTATAAGAGCATTTAAAATTGCTATGAAATTGAGTGTTGTGTATGTGCATGTTGAAAGCTATAAATGAGGGAAATTCAGTGTTTAAATTTATGTCATTTAAGGACCTAAGAGCCATGTCATTTAAGAGCCTTAGTGCTATGCAATTTAAGATTAATGCGATGTATTGTGGATTGAAGTTTTTAAGTGCAATTGGTGTTGTGATAACATCCATTAAGGATTTAGTTAGCTTGTGTTGATTAGAGGAGAAAAACCATGCATATGGGCATGATAATGTACTAGAGAAGCTATGGCAAAATTTTAGTGCAAATCAAGTGTTTTTAGTGGTTGTTGTGAATTAATATGACCTAGGATTTACTAGGAGTCATTAAAGGAAATTTGAGTGGAAATGAGTTACAAAGGTGATCTTGAGATTTAGAAAGACCTAGAGTTGTCTAGGTGGAATTAGAGGTTAGGTGGGTATGTTAAACACACCAAAATCATGGTATGAGGAATGTTGAGACTTGTGCAAAAATCTATAGGAAATGATGTATAATACCTTGTGATAATTTAGGTATGATCTAGTTGTATACCTATGTAACACCCCCGAATCACGACCAACAATAATACGACGCGCCTAAGTTAGCAGGAGAAGTCTACGCAGCGGTTTCGAATTCTATTCGGGTGCTACAGATGCCAACCACCCATGTGGTTGACAGACCACAATACCAACTCCAAGTTACGGTCTGAATGACTGGAATCTAAACCTTAACCAAATCCAAGTACGAACAGGAATTACGAACCAAGTACCGAGAGTCCACAACATAAGTTCTTAATCCAACAGCAAAAACCGAAAGTAACCCATACATTAAAGAAAAGCATACTACTTAAAAGTCTTGCCCAAATGGACTACCCCCCATGGTAGTCACTTGCCTACTCTCCGCCATCGTCAAGTACAATGAAATACCCCAAACCTTGGTATGTTGTGTAAATGTTAAGCTATGGTATTTAAAGGCTAAAAAGTGCCTTAGAAACATGAATGAACCATTTAAACCATAGTAAAGTGCAGTAAAGCACTAAGACACAGTACGGGCAAAAACATGCTCTAAGCTATGAGTGAACTTGGTTAGGACCCAAAGAGCCTACCAAGACTTGATAATGTTTAATTATGACTTTATAAGGCTAATTAAGTCCTTAGGAAACTTTGGTAGACAATGAAACCAAACAAAACACAAATAAATACCTTAAGGTCAATAAGAGCAAAAATGTGCTCTAAGCTTGAGATAAATGTGTATAAGGCCTAATGGTCATACCTATGCCTTAATTATATGTTAATAAACATATTAAATCAATTACCAAAGAAAACCAAGCTTGAAAACAAGTTAAAACACAAAATGTGCTTTAAGAAGTCTTAAAGCACGTTTTTGAAAAATTGTCTTGTAAATGAGTTTTGAATGGCTAAATGTCCATCATTACTCTTTAATTAACATGTGTACTATATAGTATCACATTTGGGTGGCTATATCAATGGGAAATCAAAAATTTCACTTCTATGTGCCTTGTTATTGGTGAATAGTGATTTTTATAACTAGTTTGTAACATATAATGTTATAAGTAATTAAATTGGTCAACAAAGACTATTATACCCTTCTACTAATAAGGGGGCCGGTTTTTGGTAGTAATGAGTCACCAAACATGTTAACTTATTAAGTAAATAAAGGTGACTCATAGGTTACTATTTGCTTTAAGTTATAAATATCCTTAAAAGCAAAACCAAACTCATTCTCCCTTCCTTCTTCATTTCCCACGGTTGAAAGGTTTCTTCAACCTCTCTTCTTCTTCCATTCACGGTTTGGAATAGTGCTCACCAAAGCTCCACCTTCCATGGTCAATATCTCATGACTCACTTAACCAAATCAAAAACAAACACCACCATTTCTCCTCTCATCAAGCTCTTCAATTCTATCCTTTCAAAATTCCAAGAGCTCCATTTCGGTGCCAAGAGGAATCACCATGGGAGGAGCTTGAGCTCACCTTTTCACATATTCTTGTTCTCCTTTGCTTCAAGGTAAGGAAACTCAAAGAAAATGACATTTCCTTCATGTTTTGTCATAACCGATAATGCACCTTGTAATGGTGTCTTCTCTTGTCTTGTTTAGCTTCATTTGAATCTTCCAAGGGCTAGGAGGAGTCCTCTCTTGATATATATTCAAGCTCTCTTCTCATTCCAAGGTAAAACAATCATGTTAATACCTTAAGATAATATATGTAACTAGGGTTTACAATGAGATAAAGCTTAAAGCTTATATACTCATTTCAATGTTGGTATGTTGTTTAGTTGTTGCAAGGAAGGAAATGCCTACCGGTTTACAAGGAAACAAGAAGAAATTTGTGAGGAAAAGAGGTAAACAAGCTATCTCAATGTGGTTTAATGCCTTAGGAGAAATAAGCTTATGATGCTTGTTAAAACTACCTAAAGAGCAAATGGTAAATGAGCTAGTAAAATGCTCTCAAGGAGTTTATTAAAGGAATATGAATTGTTGGGTGTATTTGCAGGTCAAAGGCATTATTATGTGGGAAATTCAGTGTTTAAGGTTTATGCAATTTAAGGGCCTAAGAGCCATGCATTTAAGGGCCTAAGTGCCAAGCAATTTAAGTTATGCACTATATTGTGATGTAGTGCTTATGTGTGAAGTTTGTGTATAAAATGTGTTGATGGATTTTAGGTGTTCTTGGATGAATTAAGGTGAAAACCTAAGTGTTTGGATGTGGGTATATGCTAGAGAAGCTATGGCCAAATTTGGGAAATGTGTAAGAAGTTCTAAGTGTTGTAAGTGAGTTTTGGTGAACTAGGAAGGATTAAAGGTGAATGAATGTTTACTTGAGAGGGAAACATGTATTAAAGTGATTAAGAGTGATGCAAGGATTTAGGCATCATCTTGGAAGTTTTAGAAATCTATGGGTGTTCTCAAGATGTATTTAAGTCTTGAAGGAGTTTGTTTAAGGTTAGGTAATGTTGATGTTCAAGGAACAAGTGATGTTTAGGTATGATGTGAAAAGGAGATTTAGTTAGTAAGAAAAGAAGTTGAGGGATGATGATAAGGTGTAGAGGATACACCTTGGTATTTTGGTCATTATAGGTGGAATGCCACCTAGAAATCATAAGGAGAAAACATTGTAAGTGTTAGGAATTTTGTGGAGATATAAGTAAAGGTTTAAGGAATTAGGAAAAATAGTTTTGTGAGTGTTTAAGAATATCTTAAGGGTGTGTTTGAAGTGCCAAATGATGTTAGAACACATTAAGAGGTCTTAGGAGAAGTTTGGTGAAGAATTGGCAAAGTTTGGGTAAGATTAGGAGGCGACCGACCCAGGGGCCGACCCAGTTTTTGGGTCGGTCGAGCCTCTGTAAAATGTTAGGGAAGTGTTCGGTAATGGACCGACCCAGAAGGTTGGGTCGGACATGGGTCGGTCGGTCAAGTTTCAAAGGAAGGAAAATGTTCGCACATGGACCGACCCAGAATGGTGGGTCGGACGTGGGTCGGACGGGCATGATTATAAGGAAGTAAAAGGGGTCTGTAATGGACCGACCCAGATGTGGGTCGGTCGGTGGGTCGGTCGGACCAAAAACATGGTTTAAGGTTATGAAATGATATGAGATGATGGGGATTGGTAGGTAATGATGTTATAAGGATGTTAAGGACATGTTAGGTGAGTTTTAATGACAATAAAGTGGGCTAAAGGTTGTATTAAGATGCGAGAGTAAAACGTGTTAAAAATGTAAAGTTATTTAACCAAGTAAACGGGGAAAGTTATAAGCATTAGACTTTAAAACAAACATGTTACCCCAATGTTAATAAAAGAACATGTGATGTCAACAGTTGTTCGAGAATTGCTCGAGGAACATAAGTGGACGTGGTAAAGTGGACGCCGGTGACAGGTATGGTTTTCTTGCAACCTGTGTCCTAACGGATTACACCGGCTTGTATGCCAATATTTCTTGAGTGTTTGCCACCTTGTAAGATTAAAACATGTAATGAGTTTATAGTAATTCATTTATGTGGCGAATTTGGTATCCGATGCCGTTTAACCTCAAATATGTGTTAAACCTTGGCTAACTAAAACTAGGAACACATGAGTGATCGGTATTCGGAGTTAACGACCCAAACCTTGGGAACGTGCTAACCACGGCTATGTGTGAGTTAGTTGGATATTGTTGTTGTATGCACGTGTGTGAACCTCCCTTGTGTGCTTAACTCGGTTATGATACCGTATGGTTGTGGATGTGGTAGGCTCCATAATGGATCTCTAACCACTTAATATTTAATGTATGTATACTAATGGGGGGTGAGGAGTCCGGTCTGTTCCGGCCACGCGTGTGAGGATGGGGGTTCGTGCCATTATAGGTTCGACCCTCTGTGTATGTTAAGGTTGTCTTCCCATTGGGTTTCCAACTTTCCCCTTTAGCTTAACCAAAGCTATATTACTGACTCACGTCGGGCCACGGGGGCATACTAATGGTTATGTTATTTGGTGTGCTTGGGATTACTATATCCGACACACCTTGGGTATAAGTTAACCGTTCTATATAACCGGACGGTAACGAGGATGGTAACGAGCTTAACATGGGATTGGTAAAAATCTCTAGGCTCACTGGTATACTAACTATGGTGGAAGGTTCCTTGTGAGAACCGATTTATATGGTGTTATGTAATGTTATGGTGCTATGCAAATTCCCTTGCTATGCTTTGGTATAAATATATATATTGGATGTTTTAAATGAATGCAATGTGGTCATGTGTACATGGAAGCAAGAAAGGTTTGCTATGTTTTGTTATGTGAGAAAAGAGTTATGATGTATGATATGGAATGTGTGGATCATGGAAATGAATCCCAGTTGTGACAAGAGGCGTTTAAGGATAACCCGATTGATGGGTACACGTCGTTCGTTAAGGAAGTAGCTCCGTTTAGAGGAGAGCCACTCTAGGGTTTAAGGAATCATTGGATGGTTGGTTAAGTGTGGATGTTATGGTTATAGGTTGAGCCCATTGAGGCGAAATGCTATGTGTTGTATGGTTATGGCTTGTATGCATGATTTAAATATAATCAACTGCATGCTAAGACGACAATTAGTTGTGCGTGGCCCGGTAGCATGCGGGCTGCGGGATTACCATACCAGCAAAGGTGCTGAGCCCCTTGGGGCCACCCCTTTCTCTTCTTTTTCCTATTCAGGTACAGAAGTGCTGGAAGCCGTTCGAGAGTAGGACGGGTAGTCATTGTACATGGGTAAGCTTTTAAGTGTATGTATACAGTAGGCGTAGTAAGACCGAAGTTGTTATCGGCAGTAGTTTGTAAATACTCGGTACAATGGGAATGTATGTATATAATAAATGATGGGAATGGAATGAGGATGTATTGTGTAGTTGCTCGGGAATCTAGTCCATCAGACCGATAAAAATGTACATATATTAGCCTTGTTAGCCACGAAGGTGGTTAACGGCGTGTAACACCATTGGAATAAGTAATGTGATGAGTTGAGTTTCCGCTGCAGATTGTTATTATGTGTGTGTTGTTGGATGGGGTGTTACAAAAAGTGGTATCAGAGCGAAGTATCGCTCTGATGACTGAATTACCGAGCTTAGGGAATACCGAGTTAGGATTTAAGTACTTTGGGTTAAGGGTTGAGTGATAGCGTGAGAGATACGCTAGTTAGGAACTACCAGTGACTACTGGAAACCTACAATATCCATCCCACCCTCCACAATCCCTGTTTATAACTTGGGAAACAACGCCAGAGAGATGGAAGTCCCTCTCTTACTCGGGAATACCCGATCTGGCTGTTATTAAATACCTTTAGGGTACGGAGAACCTGTCATACGGTAGATCCCGAAAACTGGGAATCCCGGAGACGGTCTCCATCTGAACAATGTTAACCGCATTTATAGCGACAATGAAGGATGTGTATAGAGAATAGAATTTGGCAACCTGGGTCGACATGCCGAGCAGTCGAAAATAACCAGCTTGCAACGCACCGATCGTGCAACAGGCAAGAAATGGATTAATGGAACCCGAGACAAGTGTCTACGGAACCACAGTTGATAAGTAATACACCAACGGTATACCAACCGACAAGGGAACTACAACGTAGTGCCCAAATACGTGGAACGGATACAAAGAGATACAATACTAAGAAAAGGGGTCTCCCAGAATGGGAAACACCCTAGTTAATGATTATTACGTGGAAACAGTGAGAAGTCACCTAGAGGAGTGTCCATCAAGGCAGTAAGATCAGTGAGGGCCAACAAGGCCACTGATGACAATATGGGCAGAAACAATACCACAATCGGTATGTGTTAAACCGATAGCCAGTTGGCATGGCGCACTTGCCATAGCAAGTGCTGCTATAACAGGGCTGTTCGGAAATTTATAACCACTACAAGTATTCGGTAGAGTACCATAAAGTTAAATGTGATCGTCATAACAGGGGAAGGGCCTTAGCCTAACCTCTGTAATTGGAAGTACACCAGTCAGCAAGAAGCTAGACTTGGCTAAGGTAAGAAGATGTTGTGAAACCATGGAAATTTTTCTTTCAAACCTAATCTTTCACAAACCCTTTTCTTTTCAAACCAGATTTTCTTTCAAACCAACACTTCTTTCCAACCTTCTTTAAACCAAACCAGTGAAACCAAGAGCAACTGACAAGGATGCAACAGTGGATAAACCTTCCCTCGATTAAGTTCGGGAAGTAAAGAATGAATATTGTCACGGGACAATATAAGGGAGTTGACGACAGAATACTTCACCTAGGCGTGTGACGGACACTACAAGTGTACCAACTGTGTTGTGGGACGACCGCACTCCGATAGGAGCATGTGGGCCTGACAGACCTACTTTTAGGTTAGTTGGGTAAGTAGTAATGTATCAGTATGATACCCCATATATGTATACCAGTAGAGTCCGAAGCACGGGAAGTAGTCGACTCCGTCTACGGTCAGCAGTATAAATCAACAGGATACAAGGAATGCTTGAAGTAAAGGAACTCAGTTAAGTTAACGAGGCTAAAGGAATTAGTGAATTCCTTTCAAGGAAATGTTTAAGAGTCAGGAGGTGCGAAACGCACTAACTGTAATATAAAGACATCTTATATGTCTTAAGGATCCTCAAGGATAAACATGATAGCTGGAATGGTGACCCAGCCTAATGTGGACACATTAATGTGCAATGAACGGGATGAAACTCCCAGAATCAGTACCTGCACTGTCTGGAAATGTTGATCTTTACAGAAGAAGATAATAACTGAATATACCAGTAGCAACACCCAGGAGCAATCCTTAAAGGGTGTTTGCATCAACAATTGGTGAACGAAATACATGACAGAAACACAAGGGTTGAAATTAACACCCAGGTTAGACATAAGTTGTCAGGAGACGGACTGACAAACCTAAGGGGCATCCCATGAAAGGAAACGGAATACAATGACCTTGTCATGAAACCCGCTACAACCTCCAAACATGTAATATGATACAGAGGAGTACATGTGTGTGGACAGCCTACAATGAGCCCAGCTCAAGGCAAATAAGGCTTATAAGCCATAAACGAGATATCGATTAATGGTAGAAGTTTATGTGGTATAAGTGAATAGAGTGGTAAGCGAACCACTGCATTAAGAGTGGGAATACCTCTCAATATTGTGAGACCGCAGGAGCGGTAGTTATGTGAATCAAATTTAAGAAATATGTGGAGGACGGACCATGTTGTAATTACCCCAGGATGATTTGAATAGGAAAAATACGGAAGGAAATGTTTGTACCAGTTGTGTAGACAGGAAGTGTGATAAGTTGATAGCAATCACCATAGGTGTGTGAAGCTAAATGTGTAGCGAACAACACTCAAGGGAAAGATAGTAATATATTTAAAAATCAGCCAAATAAGTGGCCAGATAAACCTAGCTTAATAGCGGAAGCTAATATAATAGCGGATACAGTATAAGTTGATGCTATATAATGGAAGAGGATACGGTGTGCAATAAGCGACCGTTGTATAAGTATTGCTAAGTGATGGTATGACAAATAAACAGAGTTGTGAGTTAACCCCAGTGGGGTTACAACAGTAAGTGATAGCAAACGAACCGAGCAGTAAGCCGGAAGCAAGTGTTATGTGATAAGGATTTCAGTGTGAAACACGGTGAAATTCCTAATTACTATCGCATGAGAGATTTACTGTCAAGGGTTTACGCCTCTGCACTCTGTATGACTGAGTGTTTGGTATTGCTCTTGTGCAGTAATGATCAAGTGGGATAGCTAGGAATCCGAAGCATGTTGATGGTGGAAGAATAATGTTATAATCGCTGATGCATAGGAAATGCAAGACCGCACCAATAAAGGGATACTTGTACAAAACCGAATGGGGAGACATGATATTAACAGTAAGTGACTACGGTAGCACTAACTGCCAAATATCGGTATGGAATATACCCCAAATGTTGTAAATAGCTGAGAGAGCACTACACACTAGGTAGTAGCTCAATCTCAACCGACAGTAAGTCGGTAGAAGTAAGTCAATCATTGTGAATTATATAGTAGTTTACGCTGTAAGCTATTGGAGAAGTGGATGGAAAGTTTTGAAACTCACCGAATTCGCTCAGGGTAAAAGATACCATGCGTCGGTTGAGAAACCATTGTTACCTAGATAAGGGTAATACATTAGAGATGTACAATACATTAACAGTAACGAATGGGGCAAACCAGCTCTATAATTATCAGGATTGCGCAACAGAGGCCAGTGAGCCCATGCGTCAGGTACCGGATATATATTGTGAATATGAATGGATGGCTAGTTGTCAGCTCCTAAAAGCCTCACAGGCCAGGACCGAAACCGGTTATGAGTTACAACTCCAATGCGAATTCTTGGTTTAGGGACTAAACCGCCAATATGGTTAAGATCCTCTAATCAGAATCCATTGTGTAATGGACCGCGTGGAAGTTAAAACACTTCACGACGGCAGAACATTTTAAACCAAGGTTTAGTGATTGATTACGTGGGGTAATCCCTTTTAAGGGGGGTAGAGCGCAAAACCACTTAGTGTGTTTTACCGTACAAGTGTACGCGAACTAGGTGTGCATAGCAAAATGATTGTTATGATGGTTGGCGCGTGTGTTATATAAACATACGCATTTATTTGTGTGTAAATTGTGGTAATTGCGCACAAAAGATGCGAATACCATTGTGGGAAGTGTGTCATCTTGTTAATAGTGGGTGTGTGAGAGTACAAGTGGAAGGGAGTAAAGAAACTCCCGGGGAACTAAAACCCCGACGGTGCATAAATGTAAACCATGTATTGTATTTTGATAAAAGATATATGTATATATATACAATGTTGTGATTTATGAAGGGTTATGAGACCGACATAGAACCTAGTGAGAATTAAATTCTCTAGGTAACATGAATTAAGCTGGATGTGGATGATGATTGATAGACGGAGTTCTATCCCTTGGAGATGTTATGATTATGACTAGAAGGATTAAAAGATATAAAATGGGATATGCTTGAATTAATTGTTGGTTGAAAATGAAGTGGGAGGTGAAACTTGATTATCATGAGATCAAGGGAAGCCGAACACAAATTGGGGTGGAAAGATAGTTCAACACCGATGCTGATCACATCAGTGTTGGATGATTCTTGAAGCTCCCTATAAGTAATTACAAATAACCATGTTAAGAAAGATACAAGGAGCATAAACTGGACTTGGAGTTGTATGGTGTTTTCAAAAAGAATTTTCAATTGGTGTTTTAAAAACAATCGATTAATATTTTGAATAAAGATCTTCTTATATACCTAACCTAGTAAAGAATATTTTTGTAGTACTTGCTCACGAGCTGAGGACGTATGAGCCTTTGTCTTCGGACCGGTGACATGAGAAGTACATATGTTAAAAATTAAGTGAATGTTTTGATCTCCCAAAGGAACGGGGACCAGAAAGTGTCCATCGCGACCGGGTTCTGCGGGATCACAATGTATATGTACTCAACGTGGGATTCGAACCCATGGAGAGATGGAAAAGGTATTTCTGTTTGATATACATGCTATGACATGTTGTTTGGTATGGGTGATAAGGGTTATTTGACTGTGATCTCCTAAAGTGTGTGCTATCAAGACCTATGAGTCTAAATGTGGTTATGTCACCCAGACCTAAGAGTCTGAGGGATATTGTATGGGTGCAAGTGTGGTGAAGGTACCCGGACCATTGAGTCCGAGGTTACCATGTGAATATGATATTTTATATATAAGGTGGATATGTTGCCCGGACCATTAAGTCCGAGGTTGGATGTGAAAGATGGTCGGTAATGGAAGTTTTATGGCTATAAGTAATTCCCGTATTCTAATCCAATGATGCGAGGAAATGTGAACTTCGAGGACGAAGTTCTTTTAAGGGGGGTAGATTGAAATACCCCAAACCTTGGTATGTTGTGTAAATGTTAAGCTATGGTATTTAAAGGCTAAAAAGTGCCTTAGAAACATGAATGAACCATTTAAACCATAGTAAAGTGCAGTAAAGCACTAAGACACAGTACGGGCAAAAACATGCTCTAAGCTATGAGTGAACTTGGTTAGGACCCAAAGAGCCTACCAAGACTTGATAATGTTTAATTATGACTTTATAAGGCTAATTAAGTCCTTAGGAAACTTTGGTAGACAATGAAACCAAAAAAACACAAATAAATACCTTAAGGTCAATAAGAGCAAAAATGTGCTCTAAGCTTGAGATAAATGTGTATAAGGCCTAATGGTCATACCTATGCCTTAATTATATGTTAATAAACATATTAAATCAATTACCAAAGAAAACCAAGCTTGAAAACAAGTTAAAACACAAAATGTGCTTTAAGAAGTCTTAAAGCACGTTTTTGAAAAATTGTCTTGTAAATGAGTTTTGAATGGCTAAATGTCCATCATTACTCTTTAATTAACATGTGTACTATATAGTATCACATTTGGGTGGCTATATCAATGGGAAATCAAAAATTTCACTTCTATGTGCCTTGTTATTGGTGAATAGTGATTTTTATAACTAGTTTGTAATATATAATGTTATAAGTAATTAAATTGGTCAACAAAGACTATTATACCCTTCTACTAATAAGGGGGCCGGTTTTTGGTAGTAATGAGTCACCAAACATGTTAACTTATTAAGTAAATAAAGGTGACTCATAGGTTACTATTTGCTTTAAGTTATAAATATCCTTAAAAGCAAAACCAAACTCATTCTCCCTTCCTTCTTCATTTCCCACGGTTGAAAGGTTTCTTCAACCTCTCTTCTTCTTCCATTCACGGTTTGGAATAGTGCTCACCAAAGCTCCACCTTCCATGGTCAATATCTCATGACTCACTTAACCAAATCAAAAACAAACACCACCATTCTCTTCCTCTCATCAAGCTCTTCAATTCTATCCTTTCAAAATTCCAAGAGCTCCATTTCGGTGCCAAGAGGAATCACCATGGGAGGAGCTTGAGCTCACCTTTTCACATATTCTTGTTCTCCTTTGCTTCAAGGTAAGGAAACTCAAAGAAAAATGACATTTCCTTCATGTTTTGTCATAACCGATAATGCACCTTGTAATGGTGTCTTCTCTTGTCTTGTTTAGCTTCATTTGAATCTTCCAAGGGCTAGGAGGAGTCCTCTCTTGATATATATTCAAGCTCTCTTCTCATTCCAAGGTAAAACAATCATGTTAATACCTTAAGATAATATATGTAACTAGGGTTTACAATGAGATAAAGCTTAAAGCTTATATACTCATTTCAATGTTGGTATGTTGTTTAGTTGTTGACAAGGAAGGAAATGCCTAACCGGTTTACAAGGAAACAAGAAAGAAATTTGTGAGGAAAAGAGGTAAACAAGCTATCTCAATGTGGTTTAATGTCTTAGGAGAAATAAGCTTATAATGCTTGTTAAAACTACCTAAAGAGCAAATGGTAAATGAGCTAGTAAAAATGCTCTCAAGGAGTTTATTAAGGGCATATGAATTGTTGGGTGTATTTGCAGGTCAAAGGCATTATTATGTGGGAAATTCAGTGTTTAAGGTTTATGCAATTTAAGGGCCTAAGAGCCATGCATTTAAGGGCCTAAGTGCCAAGCAATTTAAGTTATGCACTATATTGTGATGTAGTGCTTAATGTGTGAAGTTTGTGTATAAAGTGTGTTGATGGATTTTAGGTGTTCTTGGATGAAATAAGGTAGAAACCTAAGTGTTTGGATGTGGGTATATACTAGAGAAGCTATGGCCAAATTTGGGAAATGTGTAAGAAGTTCTAAGTGTTGTAAGTGAGTTTTGGTGAACTAGGAAGGATTAAAGGTGAATGAATGTTTACTTGAGAGGGAAACATGTATTAAAGTGATTAAGAGTGATGCAAGGATTTAGGCATCATCTTGGAAGTTTTAGAAATCTATGGGTGTTCTCAAGATGTATTTAAGTCTTGAAGGAGTTTGTTTAAGGTTAGGTAATGTTGATGTTCAAGGAACAAGTGATGTTTAGGTATGATGTGAAAAGGAGATTTAGTTAGTAAGAAAAGAAGTTGAGGGATGATGATAAGGTGTAGAGGATACACCTTGGTATTTTGGTCATTATAGGTGGAATGCCACCTAGAAATCATAAGGAGAAAACATTGTAAGTGTTAGGAATTTTGTGGAGATATAAGTAAAGGTTTAAGGAATTAGGAAAAATAGTTTTGTGAGTGTTTAAGAATATCTTAAGGGTGTGTTTGAAGTGCCAAATGATGTTAGAACACATTAAGAGGTCTTAGGAGAAGTTTGGTGAAGAATTGGCAAAGTTTGGGTAAGATTAGGAGGCGACCGACCCAGGGGCCGACCCAGTTTTTGGGTCGGTCGAGCCTCTGTAAAATGTTAGGGAAGTGTTCGGTAATGGACCGACCCAGAAGGTTGGGTCGGACATGGGTCGGTCGGTCAAGTTTCAAAGGAAGGAAAATGTTCGCACATGGACCGACCCAGAATGGTGGGTCGGACGTGGGTCGGACGGGCATGATTATAAGGAAGTAAAAGGGGTCTGTAATGGACCGACCCAGATGTGGGTCGGTCGGTGGGTCGGTCGGACCAAAACATGGTTTAAGGTTATGAAATGATATGAGATGATGGGGATTGGTAGGTAATGATGTTATAAGGATGTTAAGGACATGTTAGGTGAGTTTTAATGACAATAAAGTGGGCTAAAGGTTGTATTAAGATGCGAGAGTAAAACGTGTTAAAAATGTAAAGTTATTTAACCAAGTAAACGGGGAAAGTTATAAGCATTAGACTTTAAAACAAACATGTTACCCCAATGTTAATAAAAGAACATGTGATGTCAACAGTTGTTCGAGAATTGCTCGAGGAACATAAGTGGACGTGGTAAAGTGGACGCCGGTGACAGGTATGGTTTTCTTGCAACCTGTGTCCTAACGGATTACACCGGCTTGTATGCCAATATGTTTTCTTGAGTGTTTGCCACCTTGTAAGATTAAAACATGTAATGAGTTTATAGTAATTCATTTATGTGGCGAATTTGGTATCCGATGCCGTTTAACCTCAAATATGTGTTAAACCTTGGCTAACTAAAACTAGGAACACATGAGTGATCGGTATTCGGAGTTAACGACCCAAACCTTGGGAACGTGCTAACCACGGCTATGTGTGAGTTAGTTGGATATTGTTGTTGTATGCACGTGTGTGAACCTCCCTTGTGTGCTTAACTCGGTTATGATACCGTATGGTTGTGGATGTGGTAGGCTCCATAATGGATCTCTAACCACTTAATATTTAATGTATGTATACTAATGGGGGGTGAGGAGTCCGGTCTGTTCCGGCCACGCGTGTGAGGATGGGGGTTCGTGCCATTATAGGTTCGACCCTCTGTGTATGTTAAGGTTGTCTTCCCATTGGGTTTCCAACTTTCCCCTTTAGCTTAACCAAAGCTATATTACTGACTCACGTCGGGCCACGGGGGCATACTAATGGTTATGTTATTTCGGTGTGCTTGGGATTACTATATCCGACACACCTTGGGTATAAGTTAACCGTTCTATATAACCGGACGGTAACGAGGATGGTAACGAGCTTAACATGGGATTGGTAAAAATCTCTAGGCTCACTGGTATACTAACTATGGTGGAAGGTTCCTTGTGAGAACCGATTTATATGGTGTTATGTAATGTTATGGTGCTATGCAAATTCCCTTGCTATGCTTTGGTATAAATATATATATTGGATGTTTTAAATGAATGCAATGTGGTCATGTGTACATGGAAGCAAGAAAGGTTTGCTATGTTTTGTTATGTGAGAAAAGAGTTATGATGTATGATATGGAATGTGTGGATCATGGAAATGAATCCCAGTTGTGACAAGAGGCGTTTAAGGATAACCCGATTGATGGGTACACGTCGTTCGTTAAGGAAGTAGCTCCGTTTAGAGGAGAGCCACTCTAGGGTTTAAGGAATCATTGGATGGTTGGTTAAGTGTGGATGTTATGGTTATAGGTTGAGCCCATTGAGGCGAAATGCTATGTGTTGTATGGTTATGGCTTGTATGCATGATTTAAATATAATCAACTGCATGCTAAGACGACAATTAGTTGTGCGTGGCCCGGTAGCATGCGGGCTGCGGGATTACCATACCAGCAAAGGTGCTGAGCCCCTTGGGGCCACCCCTTTCTCTTCTTTTTCCTATTTCAGGTACAGAAGTGCTGGAAGCCGTTCGAGAGTAGGACGGGTAGTCATTGTACATGGGTAAGCTTTTAAGTGTATGTATACAGTAGGCGTAGTAAGACCGAAGTTGTTATCGGCAGTAGTTTGTAAATACTCGGTACAATGGGAATGTATGTATATAATAAATGATGGGAATGGAATGAGGATGTATTGTGTAGTTGCTCGGGAATCTAGTCCATCAGACCGATAAAAATGTACATATATTAGCCTTGTTAGCCACGAAGGTGGTTAACGGCGTGTAACACCATTGGAATAAGTAATGTGATGAGTTGAGTTTCCGCTGCAGATTGTTATTATGTGTGTGTTGTTGGATGAAGTGTTACATACAAGACCTGAAAAAAATTTGGGTGTAAAGGACTCAGCAAACTACGCTGAGTATGAACGTGTGAAGCCCGTATGTTGCCGGGCCACACGACTACTTGGTCGAATATTATTAATTCAATTTACATGCTCTAATAAAGCAGTGAAGCACACATCAACACATCATGATAACATGCACACTCATCGGTAGCATAGCAATATCAAAAGCAACCAAGCACAACTTGCAAGTAGCATAGCAATGTCAACACGCAACCCCTCACAATAAGTTGCTAATGTCGCAACAACAATCAAGTACAAAATACAACGTGTGCGCAGGTATATTACCGTCGATCCTCACTATGGGATCATTCCAAAGATTACGTATTGTTTTCTCGTTCTCATTACACATGTTTTTCCTTCCTTCTCTTGCACCGAGTCCGGGGGATGTAGGTTAGATCCCGAGACTTTATAATGTAGGTGCTATTCATTCCTTGTTTCTTAAATGATCACATTTGTGAGTTTTCTTATATGCTTGGTCTCGTTACACATGTTTTCCTCTATTCTCTAGCACCGAGTCAGGGGATATAGATTAGATCCCGAGACTTAATTATGTAGGTGCTAATCATTCCTTGTTTCTTCAAGGGTTACTTGTGAATTCTTTTATCACCGCACGTTGGAGGACGTTTCCTCCATAGCTAGTCCCCCATTCCCGACACCCAGAGTCAAGGAAGCGGAAGTCACCTCTAGACTCCAGGATAAGCTTCACCAATTTGTCACTCCCCCATTCCCGACACCCAGGGTCAAGGAAGCGGAAGTCACCTCTGGACTCCGGGATGTGCTTCACCAACTTGTCACTCCCCCATTCCCGACACCCAGGGTCAAGGAAGCGGAAGTCACCTCTGGACTCCGGGATGTGCTTCACCAAAATATATTCCATCATAGACGGTCGAAGGATCTGATACAGATACCAACTCCCGATCATCCATACCGCGCGGCCCGAGCTGTTGTCTTCCCGGGTTGTTCTCATGTTTCACAGTTGGTACTTTTCGTTTCATTATCATTATAATCTCGACACCATAGTGGGTGTCATTAGCGGTCCTCTAAAGTTAGAGAGGATTTGTCTCTTTGTATAGTTCTTTAGTTTTGTCTACGTGGTTCGTCATGTCTCACCAAAGGAGACTTGCTCTTCATTATCATTAATGAATAGACACCATAGTGGGTGTCATGGTAGTCCTCAATGGTTTAGAGAGGAGTTCCCCTTATAGAGTTTTCTTGGTCTTCATAATTCGTAGTAGTTCGTCTCAAGGTCCAAAAACGCGAAAGGGACTAAACTACTGTGTGCGCGCAATGATATACAACAATGATATATAACAAGCATAAAAGCAAGCCACAGAAGCAAACCAATTTCATGCTTTGATCTTGAGTCATTTTCACACACAAGGCACACAACACACAAGCCGTGTAACACGGCAACATACGAACCACACATGTCCATACCTGATTTAGAAGCAAGGGTTGTCCCACACACACACGTGGTCCCGGTTGGCGTTCGTTACGGCCCTAACGTTAATTAAAACAACTCGTCAGTTTTATGTTTTCATGCGACGACAGTTGTAACATTTTTCCTAGTTTATCCCATTTTATCGGGTGTTGTTCCCTAGGCGAACTTTTGAATGTTCAACTTATACTAGCCCTTTGAAACACTCTAGGTATTATCCTTAGACTTTATCCACCCCTAGGACGTTTTCATTGTCGGTTTACACGTTTAACTAAGTCCTTACTCTAGCTATTGTTCTAGGGTATTTTTAAGTACCGACAAGTAACAAGTTCACTTAAGATTGCTTTTAATCTTCCTACAAGGTATCCCCTCTTAACTGGGCATCTTAGCAAAGTTTCATACTCATATCCGACCTAATCCGGCACTGCTTACCACCTTGAAACACATCTAGACAGAACAGTAACATAACAGAATCTGAGAACACACCCTGGATATCTTCATTCTACTCCATGTTTAAGTTAACAAACTGACATCAAACTCTCCCAAAGTGTTTCGCCAACTTAACTAGATGTATTAGCAATGATTTGGGTTCGATATCAGACCAACACCACACTTTTAACACTTCTGGATATTGTTCATACAGAGACATAAGTTTCAGAAAACTGAAACATCAACCTTGTGCAAACTTCCATTAAACCTCTCTTTTAACGTATTAAACTGCTTTCTACTTCCTCCCAAATTGTTTACTCTCTTAGATAGGTACATTAGCAAGGTTATGAGTTCATTTCCAGAACATTTCAACACTCTTATACCCACTGTATTACCGTTATACAGAAAACAGCAACCTACAGAAAAACAGAAAACACAGTTTGTGTATCTCTTCTCTAGCTTTCTTTTAGTTCGTTAATTTGCTACCCAATCCACACAAAACTTTCACCCAACTAGGTAAAAGTATTAGGGAGGTTCTAAGCTAAAAAACCAACTTAAACAACTATGTTAACCCCTCTAAAAGTTCATTATACAGAAACAAGTAACTGCAGGAAAATGCAAAATAGATTCTGTACGGCTCCTGTTCAAACTTTGTTTTAGGTCATTAATCAGTCTCCAATTCCTTTCAAACTTTTTGCCCAATTAGCTAAGTGTATTATAAAAGTTTTGAACTTAAAAACATCCTCAAATAAAGCTGTTAGCACTTCTGAAAACTCGTTTTACAGAAACTAAAATCTGCAGAAAAACTGTGAATTCAAATTTTGTACAGCAACCTTACAACTCTCTTTTGGGTATAAACCAGTCTTTCTAATCTTACCCAGAGTGTCTATAACTTCACTTAAGTGCATTAGGTATGTTTAGGTTTGTTAACCACTCAATATACCCCTTATAAACCCTCTGAAATTCGTTCATACAGAAGCCCAATGTTTCAGGAAAAATCTAAAACTGAATATCAAGATCTGATATTATCTCTTCTATTTCTTTTCTTGGTTCACTCGTTTGACTCCCATTACTTTCCTGAATTGCTTATCCAATTAGTTAGGTGTTTACTCAAGGTTTTGACTTCGAAACAGACCCATATCAACATTATTTATGTTACTGAATTTACATTATCCTAAAACTGAAACCTGGAATTGATGTGTCACCTACTATAGTTTTTCTTTTGTTCTCTAACCTGACTTCTAGTTCCCCCATGTTGCTTAGCTTCTTAGTTACATGTTTTGTCATGGTTTTATCCTCAAAACAACTCAAGGTAGCAGGGAACACCTCTCTGATAAATTCTTTACATGTTAACTGTCAACGGAAACAAAAGAACGCAATCTGAACCAAGTAACTGGTATAACCTCTACTTTCTCTTTCTGTTGTTAATAGTTTGACTTTCATTTCCTCTCACCTATTTACTCACGATGGTTAGGTGTGTCATTGAGATTTAAAATCACAGGACATCTTGATAGTGTCACGGATACACCCACACTGAAACCAGACAAAACTAAAAAAAACTGAAACACTAGTTCAGTCTACCCCTCCTTTCTTGGTGCATCAGGTTGGTTTCTCCTTATTCTATTTCCTGTCTTTGTTCACGGCTTGATTTCCAATCCTTCCCAATTTGCTGTCCCATTTAATTAAGTGTTCTAGGAAGTTCTAAACCCAAAACAGAACTCACAACAATTGGGTTAATGTTACAGAATTACTAAGCTGGGAAGAAACTGAAACATTAAATTAATGAAATTTTTTTTTTGTTGTTTTGGTTCTGCTATCTAACCAATCTCTTTCTTTTTTTCTTTTCAGCATTCATACTCAGTTAGTAAGTGCTTGATGCTGATTTAACCTCAAAGACAGACCCAAGGCAATCCGTTAAAACTACTGAAATGCCCCCAACCGCAAGTGAAAAGGAACTGGAAAACTGAAGCCTAAGTTGGTGTGTTCCTTCTATATTTTTTTCTTCTGTTCACTAATCTGCTTGCTAGCTTCGCAGGAGTTGTTTGTAAGTTATTTAGTTACGTGTTTTAACCCAGTTTTTAACTCCAAACAACCCAAGGCAAAACTGCTAATACCACTAGAATGTTTTAACACGGATGTGGAAGGAAACCGAAACTGCAACAGGTAGTTTTCTTCGATTTGTTTTTCATTCCCTGATCTTGTTTCTGTCTTGATGCTTCCAGGGTGTTTACTAACCTTCCTACAAGTTTAGCTGTTTTTTAATATCATCAATAACTCCACACTACAACTATCTCACTCCTAGACATTTAATAGTCAGTACACAGCGGTTACAAGAATTTTTTTTTGAAAGTAACTTGAGTTGCTCAAGCGTATAGGTTTCAGAGGTTTAGTCATAGCTTTACCTTCTTTAATATGTGTAAATCTCCCGTGGAATAACTCCCCAGGATGTCGGCAGCCTGTCCATGGTTGCCTCTGTCGCTACCTTGGGCTAAGGGAGGAGCTGGAAACAGCCTTCTACCGTGAAGAACAGGGTGAAGAGAAGAGAGTTAGAGGGAAATGGTGTCTCGGTTATCCAGAAGAAGAAATAACATGCAGTGCATGCAGGAGTTGCTTACCTTGGTCTACTGGTCTTTTCGTTGTTGTTTTGTGTCGGTCTTTTGCTTGCTGTGATGTGTTTGTTTCAGTCCAGGAAATGAGAGAGGGAGAGGATTGCCTGCTCACCGTGTTGGTTTCATGCAGAAGGAGAAAGGTGTTCGTTCTTGTTGCTCTTGTTGTTCTCTTACCATGCTTCTGGAACGGTGGAGTTGGGACTGGAACCGGTGTTAATGTGGTGTTCATTTCTTTCTGAAAAATGCGCGTGACACAGAAGGGAATAATGTGGTGAAAAATCTGATAAAATCCTGGGTCTCCTTGACTAGCTGCAGTGGAACAATTCGGCAAGGACATAGCACAGTGAGCTGATTCTAATTTTTTTTGTTTACTTCCTGTTGGTGGCTTCCGTGGAATGGGAATGAGCAGAGTGATGCATCTCAACCGAGAACTTCTTGATCAACACAAAACTCTTAATGCAGAGCTCACATAAGCAACCAGTAATCTCGATAAGCCGGTGGATTTGAAGCCACCACAGGCGGAGGAGATAAGAAACACATCTGAGAGAGAGCAACCGGAGAATTATGAGTTGGCAGTTCCAGATCTCGTTATTGGGAGCCCAAAGCGTGAGCAAGGAGAAGAGGAGGAGGTGAAACAGCTGGAGTCAGAAACAGCAGACAACAATGTCGAAACAGAATCGTCGGGTGAATCAAGGCAGGTGACCGAAGAAGAGTTAGAGATGTTCGTAACTTGAGCAGGGAATAAGGGAGTGTTTAAGCACATCATGCGTGCGAGTTCCAAAATGAATTCAGTGGTGCGTGGGAGTTTACAAAAGAAGACTGTGCCAGAATAAAAGGACGCGAACTGCTATGCAGTTGCTGGTGTTTTCTTGTGGCTGTCGAACAGATACAGAGGAAGAGGGGTGGTGACTTGCGGTATGGAAATGGAGAACACGTGAGTGCCTGATCAAAAGAGAATAATAGGAGGTAGGAGGCACTGATGCACTTTGTTCGAATTTTAAGATGTGCACTGATGAATAGGAGGGAACGTGGTGTAAATGGTGTCGGCAGCAGCAGTCTTTTTTTTTTGTAGTTCAACTGGTAGGTAAACTAATAGTTAAGTGGTGCAATTTACTACCGAATACGAGCTTAGCTCAACCGGTTAGGATGTTCACTAGGTATACGAGAGGTACGGGGTTCGAACCTCAACGGGAGCGTTTCTGCTGTTTTTTCTTTCTCTCTTTTTTTTGTATAGGTTATACATGATTGTTTATATATGTACGACTATATATTATTTCATGTGATTCTATATTTTTTTGTAACGCGGTTATGCGGCGTTACCGTCACTTATTTACAACGTTACGATGTATATACGTCTACATATTATATCGTGTCATTATATATATTTTTTTGTAACGAAGTTATGCGACGTTATTGTCACCTATTTACAACGTTACAATATCGTAACGTTACGTACGGGTATTTTTCGTATTCGTACATATACACATATATTAGATTTAATTACTCGTACGTTACTTTATGTCCGAATTATAAAACGCATTATGATTTTATGCGTTTTAATGTTTAGGGGTATTTCAACTTACCCCCCTTAAAAGAGACTTCGTCCCGAAGTCTTTCTTCCTTAACTGGTGTTTTCCATTCTCGTTAATTATTGGGATCAAGTCCCGCAGTCATTCATGCTAACCAAGGGATCAAGTCGCATATACCATAATTCTCACTACCCATAAGCACTTTGCCACATTAATGGTTTCTCACCAGTTCTCATAGTGATCCAAGATAGTAGTAATACGTAGCCCATGCACGGCTGTAATCAAAAGGCACACAACATTCATTCACGACACAGTGTACATACACGTACATACCATTCACATACGCACAATTCAAAACACACAAACCTACTAACCATCAACATGTGGTTGTGGGAATACACCCTAATAAATCAATACACAATCAAAACAAAACGCGCTTACCCCCCCCTTAACAGAGGGGTACGCCCCTGTACCCTACACTAAGCCGGAACATCGATGAAAAGATCGGGGTACTTAGTTTTCCTTACCGGATTGATTATATGCCATTGTGTAAACGCCAGATCGGGTTTTCCCGAGTGTGAGGAGGCTTTCTACCTCTCCAGCGTTTTCCTACGGATTGAAATGGACCCTAACTAACGAGCCTCACAACTAACCTGTAACCCCGCTTCTCAAATGTAAGTTTTCCTATACTCTGTACTCCTCTGTTCCAGTTATCAGAGCGCAACTACGCTCTGATACCACTTTCTGTAACACCCCCGAATCACGACCAACAATAATACGACGCGCCTAAGTTAGCAGGAGAAGTCTACGCAGCGGTTTCGAACTCTATTCGGGTGCTACAGATGCCAACCACCCATGTGGTTGACAGACCACAATACCAACTCCAAGTTACGGTCTGAATGACTGGAATCTAAACCTTAACCAAATCCAAGTACGAACAGGAATTACGAACCAAGTACCAAGAGTCCACAACATAAGTTCTTAATCCAACAACAAAAACCGAAAGTAACCCATACATTAAAGAAAAGCATACTACTTAAAAGTCTTGCCCAAATGGACTACCCCCCATGGTAGTCACTTGCCTACTCTCCGCCATCGTCAAGTACAAGACCTGAAAAAAATTTGGGTGTAAAGGACTCAGCAAACTACGCTGAGTATGAACGTGTGAAGCCCGTATGTTGCCGGGCCACACGACTACTTGGTCGAATATTATTAATTCAATTTACATGCTCTAATAAAGCAGTGAAGCACACATCAACACATCATGATAACATGCACACTCATCGGTAGCATAGCAATATCAAAAGCAACCAAGCACAACTTGCAAGTAGCATAGCAATGTCAACACGCAACCCCTCACAATAAGTTGCTAATGTAGCAACAACAATCAAGTACAAAATACAACGTGTGCGCAGGTATATTACCGTCGATCCTCACTATGGGATCATTCCAAAGATTACGTATTGTTTTCTCGTTCTCATTACACATGTTTTTCCTTCCTTCTCTTGCACCGAGTCCGGGGGATGTAGGTTAGATCCCGAGACTTTATAATGTAGGTGCTATTCATTCCTTGTTTCTTAAATGATCACATTTGTGAGTTTTCTTATTTGCTTGGTCTCGTTACACATGTTTTCCTCTATTCTCTAGCACCGAGTCACGGGATATAGATTAGATCCCGAGACTTAATTATGTAGGTGCTAATCATTCCTTGTTTCTTCAAGGGTTACTTGTGAATTCTTTTATCACCGCACGTTGGAGGACGTTTCCTCCATAGCTAGTCCCCCATTCCCGACACCCAGGGTCAAGGAAGCGGAAGTCACCTCTAGACTCCAGGATAAGCTTCACCAATTTGTCACTCCCCCATTCCCGACACCCAGGGTCAAGGAAGCGGAAGTCACCTCTGGACTCCGGGATGTGCTTCACCAACTTGTCACTCCCCCATTCCCGACACCCAGGGTCAAGGAAGCGGAAGTCACCTCTGGACTCCGGGATGTGCTTCACCAAAATATATTCCATCATAGACGGTCGAAGGATCTGATGCAGATACCAACTCCCGATCATCCATACCACCGGCGCGTCCCTGAGCTGTTTGTCTTCCCGGGTTGTTCTCATGTTTCACAGTTGGTACTTTTTCTTGTTTCATTATCATTATCAATAATCTCGACACCATAGTGGGTGTCATTAGTGGTCCTCTAAAGTTAGAGAGGATTTGTCTCTTTGTATAGTTCTTTAGTTTTGTCTACGTGGTTCGTCATGTCTCACCAAAGGAGACTTGCTCTTCATTATCATTAATGAATAGACACCATAGTGGGTGTCATGGTAGTCCTCAATGGTTTAGAGAGGAGTTCCCCTTATAGAGTTTTCTTGGTCTTCATAATTCGTAGTAGTTTGTCTCAAGGTCCAAAAACGCGAAAGGGACTAAACTACTGTGTGCGCGCAATGATATACAACAATGATATATAACAAGCATAAAAGCAAGCCACAGAAGCAAACCAATTTCATGCTTTGATCTTGAGTCATTTTCACACACAAGGCACACAGCACACAAGCCGTGTAACACGGCAACATACGAACCACACATGTCCATACCTGATTTAGAAGCAAGGGTTGTCCCACACACACACGTGGTCCCGGTTGGCGTTCGTTACAGCCCTAACGTTAATTAAAACAACTCGTCAGTTTTATGTTTTCATGCGACGACAGTTGTAACATTTTTCCTAGTTTATCCCATTTTATCGGGTGTTGTTCCCTAGGCGAACTTTTGAATGTTCAACTTATACTAGCCCTTCGAAACACTCTAGGTATTATCCTTAGACTTTATCCACCCCTAGGACGTTTTCATTGTCGGTTTACACGTTTAACTAAGTCCTTACTCTAGCTATTGTTCTAGGGTATTTTTAAGTACCGACAAGTAACAAGTTCACTTAAGATTGCTTTTAATCTTCCTACAAGGTATCCCCTCTTAACTGGGCATCTTAGCAAAGTTTCATACTCATATCCGACCTAATCCGGCACTGCTTACCACCTTGAAACACATCTAGACAGAACAGTAACATAACAGAATCTGAGAACACACCCTGGATATCTTCATTCTACTCCATGTTTAAGTTAACAAACTGACATCAAACTCTCCCAAAGTGTTTCGCCAACTTAACTAGATGTATTAGCAATGATTTGGGTTCGATATCAGACCAACACCACACTTTTAACACTTCTGGATATTGTTCATACAGAGACATAAGTTTCAGAAAACTGAAACATCAACCTTGTGCAAACTTCCATTAAACCTTTCTTTTAATGTATTAAACTGCTTTCTACTTCCTCCCAAATTGTTTACTCTCTTAGATAGGTACATTAGCAAGGTTATGAGTTCATTTCCAGAACATTTCAACACTCTTATACCCACTGTATTACCGTTATACAGAAAACAGCAACCTACAGAAAATTAGAAAACACAGTTTGTGTATCTCTTCTCTAGCTTTCTTTTAGTTCGTTAATTTGCTACCAAATCCACACAAAACTTTCACCCAACTAGATAAAAGTATTAGGGAGGTTCTAAGCTAAAAAACCAACTTAAACAACTATGTTAACCCCTCTAAAAGTTCATTATACAGAAACAAGTAACTACAGGAAAATGCAAAATAGATTCTGTACGACTCCTGTTCAAACTTTGTTTTAGGTCATTAATCAGTCTCCAATTCCTTTCAAACTTTTTGCCCAATTAGCTAAGTGTATTATAAAAGTTTTGAACTTAAAAACATCCTCAAATAAAGCTGTTAGCACTTCTGAAAACTCGTTTTACAGAAACTAAAATCTGCAGAAAAACTGTGAATTCAAATTTTGTACAGCAACCTTACAACTCTCTTTTGGGTATAAACCAGTCTTTCTAATCTTACCCAGAGTGTCTATAACTTCACTTAAGTGCATTAGGTATGTTTAGGTTTGTTAACCACTCAATATACCCCTTATAAACCCTCTGAAATTCGTTCATACAGAAGCCCAATGTTTCAGGAAAAATCTAAAACTGAATATCAAGATCTGATATTATCTCTTCTATTTCTTTTCTTGGTTCACTCGTTTGACTCCCATTACTTTCCTGAATTGCTTATCCAATTAGTTAGGTGTTTACTCAAGGTTTTGACTTCGAAACAGACCCATATCAACATTATTTATGTTACTGAATTTACATTATCCTAAAACTGAAACCTGGAATTGATGTGTCACCTACTATAGTTTTTCTTTTGTTCTCTAACCTGACTTCTAGTTCCCCCATGTTGCTTAGCTTCTTAGTTACATGTTTTGTCATGGTTTTATCCTCAAACAACTCAAGGTAGCAGGGAACACCTCTCTGATAAATTCTTTACATGTTAACTGTCAACTGAAACAAAAGAACACAATCTGAACCAAGTAACTGGTATAACCTCTACCTTCTCTTTCTGTTGTTCATAGTTTGACTTTCATTTCCTCTCACCTATTTACTCACGATGGTTAGGTGTGTCATTGAGATTTAAAATCACAGGACATCTTGATAGTGTCACGGATACACCCACACTGAAACCAGACAAAACTAAAAAAAACTGAAACACTAGTTCAGTCTACCCCTCCTTTCTTGGTGCATCAGGTTGGTTTCTCCTTATTCTATTTCCTGTCTTTGTTCACGGCTTGATTTCCAATCCTTCCCAATTTGCTGTCCCATTTAATTAAGTGTTCTAGGAAGTTCTAAACCCAAAACAGAACTCACAACAATTGGGTTAATGTTACAGAAGACAATTACTAAGCTGGGAAGAAACTGAAACATTAAATTAATGAATTTTTTTTTTGTTTTGGTTATGCTATCTAACCAATCTCTTTCTTTTTTTTTCTTTTCAGCATTCATACTCAGTTAGTAAAGTGCTTGATGCTGATTTAACCTCAAAGATAGACCCAAGGCAATCCGTTAAAACTACTGAAATGCCCCCAACCGCAAGTGAAAAGGAACTGGAAAACTGAAGCCTAAGTTGGTGTGTTCCTTCTATATTTTTTTCTTCTGTTCACTAATCTGCTTGCTAGCTTCGCAGGAGTTGTTTATAAGTTATTTAGTTACGTGTTTTAACCCAGTTTTTAACTCCAAACAACCCAAGGCAAAACTGCTAATACCACTAGAATGTTTTAACACTGATGTGGAAGGAAACCGAAACTGCAATAGGTAGTTTTCTTCGATTTGTTTTTCATTCCCTGATCTTGTTTCTGTCTTGATGCTTCCAGGGTGTTTACTAACCTGCCTACAAGTTTAGCTGTGTTTTAATATCATCAATAACTCCACACTACAACTATCTCACTCCTAGACATTTAATAGTCAGTACACAGCGGTTACAAGAATTTTTTTTTTTGAAAGTAACTTGAGTTGCTCAAGCGTATATGTTTCAGAGGTTTAGTCATAGCTTTACCTTCTTTAATATGTGTAAATCTCCCTTGGAATAACTCCCCAGGATGTCGGCAGCCTGTCCATGGTTGCCTCTGTCGCTACCTTGGGCTAAGGGAGGAGCTGGAAACAACCTTCTACCGTGAAGAACAGGGTGAAGAGAAGAGAGTTAGAGGGAAATGGTGTCTCGGTTATCCAGAAGAAGAAATAACATGCAGTGCATGCATGAGTTGCTTACCTTGGTCTACTGGTCTTTTCGTTGTTGTTTTGTGTCGGTCTTTTGCTTGCTGTGATGTGTTTGTTTCAGTCCAGGAAATGAGAGAGGGAGAGGATTGCCTGCTCACCGTGTTGGTTTCATGCAGAAGGAGAAAGGTGTTCGTTCTTGTTGCTCTTGTTGTTCTCTTACCATGCTTCTGGAACGGTGGAGTTGGGACTGGAACCGGTGTTAATGTGGTGTTCATTTCTTTCTGAAAAATGCGCGTGACACAGAAGGGAATAATGTGGTGAAAAATCTGATAAAATCCTGGGTCTCCTTGTGAAATACCCCAAACCTTGGCATGTTGGTTAAACATTAAAACATGATTTATTAAGACTAAAAAGAGTCTTAGAAACCTTAGTAAACAAATTTAAACAAAAGAAAACACAAATGTGCTTTAAAGTCAATAAGAGCCAAAATGTGCTCTAAGCTTGGGATAAACTTGAGTAAGACCTAATGAGTTTACCAAGACCTCATTTATATACTAATGAACATATTAAACCAATTACCAAAGAAAACCAAGCTTGAAAACAAGTTAAAACACAAAATGTGCTTTAAGAAGTCTTAAAGCACGTTTTTGAAAAATTGTCTTGTAAATGAGTTTTGAGTGGCTAAATGTCCATCATTACTCTTAAATATATATGTGTACTATATAGTATCACATTTGGGTGGCTATATTAATGGGAAATCAAAAATTTCACTTCTAAGTGCCTTGTTTAGGTGAATAGTGATTTTTTATAAGCTATTTTGTAACATATGTTGTATAAGTAATTAAATTGACAAACAAAGACTTAAATACCCTCATTATAATATAGGGGGCCGGTTTTTCTAGTGTGGTGACTCACCACTCTCTAATTAATTCAATAAGTAAGTAAAGAAACTAAGTAAAACTTGCTTTTTACTTTATAAGTATAAATATCTCTTAAAAGCAAATTCTATCTTCATTCTCTCATTTCTTTCCTTCATTCACACGGTTTCCCACCTCTCTTCTTCCTTTCTTCCTTGTTCTCTCACGGTAATACCATCACCACCATTAGAGCTCCACCTTTGACCACTTGCTAAATCAAGCTCACTTGTCCAAATCAAAAACAAAGACCACCAATCTCTTCCTCTCATCAAGCTCTTCATTCCTATCTTCTCAAAACTCCAAGAGCTCCATTTCGGTGCCAAGGTGTTCCACCATTGAAGGAGCTTGAGCTTGTATTTTGACATATTGTTGATCTCCTTTGCTTCTTGGTAAGGAATCTCAAAGAAAAATCATGTTTCCTCCATGTTTTTGTCATGTCCGAAAATACACATTGATATAGCTCTTTGTGTGACTTTGTTCTAGATTCATTTCAACTCTTCATGGACTAGGTGGAGTCCTCTCTTGTTATATATTCAAACTCCCTTCAAAGATCAAGGTAAAACAACTACATTAATGTTTTTGAAACAATGTCAAATTAGGGTTTACAATGAGATGAAGCTCAAAGCTTGAATACTCATTATGGTGTTTGTATATTGTCTAGAACTTGACAAGGAACCAAAATACCATACGGTTTTGTAAGGAATCAAGGAGGAAGTATTTTGGAAAAAGAGGTAAATCTACTAACTTAAATGTTGTTTAATGCCTTAGGAGAAATGAGCTTATAAGTGCTTATTAAAACTACCTAAAGAGCAAATGGTGAATGACTTAGTAAAGTGTTCTCAAGAGACTAGTAAAGGGCATATATGTGTGTTGAGTGTATTTGCAGGTTAAAGGCATATATGTTGTGGAAATTCAGTGTTTATGATTTAAGCACTTTAAGGGCCTAAGAGCCATGCATTTTAAGGGCCTAAGTGCCATGCAATTTAAATTATGCACTATATTGTAATGTAGTGTAAATTTGGGTGAAATTGTGTATGAGAGTGTTCTTGGTGATTTTAGATGTTCTTGTGTGTTTAAAGGAGAAGGCAAAGTGTTTAGGCTTAGTAATGTTCTAGGGGAATCCATGTCAAAATTTAGGTAAGAAACAAGAAGTTCTAAGTGTTTACATAAGGTTTGGTGAGTTAGAAAACTTAGGAAATGAATAAGGAGTTCATGATGTTTTAAAGGAATTTTGATGTACTAGGAAGTACTCTAGGGTGTAATAAGGACTTAGACATGATCTTAAGATTTAGTGAGTACCAAAGTCACCTTGGGACTTAGGTAAATACCTAGGCAAACTTTGGTAAAACAAGGAGAAGTGTACACTAGGAAAAGAGTTTCAAGAAGGAGATAAGGAATTAGTTGTGAGAGATGATGCTTGGGAGATGATGTTAAAATAAGGAGGAAGCTTTTGGTATAGTAGTCATCTAAGGTGTGAAACACCATTTGAAAAACTAGGAGAAAATATTGTAAGTGTTAGGAATTTTGTGAAGGAATAAGTAAAGGCTTAAGGAATTAGAAAATGAGTTTTATGAGTGTTTAAGGGTGTCTTAAGTTGTGTTTAAAGTGCCCAAATGAGGTTAGGGAGTACTAGGTTATATGGGGTGAAGTTTGGAGTTGAATGTAAAAAGGAAAACATAGATTTGGGGCCGACCGGACTTGCGACCGGACTTGCAAGCTCGGTCGGGACCTGTTTACCCTGCGAGAATTAGTTTCTGGAATGGACCGGGCATAGGACCGGACATGGACAAGTCCGGTCGGGCTAAATTTACAAAGAGAATAAACTCTCTGGAATGGACCGGACATAGGACCGGACTTACAAGTCCGGTCGAAGTAGAAAATTTTGTACGGATTGAGTTACTGGAATCGACCGGACATAGGACCGGACTTGGCAAGTCCGGTCGGGCTGAATTTCCGAAGGGGAGAAACTCTCTGGAATCGACCGGACATGGACAAGTCCGGTCGGACCTAAACTTGTAAAAAAAAAAACAGAAAAGAATGTGACTTATGCAGTTAACCCTAGGGTGTATAATGAAGGTAACCTAGGGTAAGATTAGACATTAAAACATGTCATACAATCATGTGAATACTTAGTGAGTGTGAAGTTAAATAAATAATTAACCGACCTTACTAATGTGTATAGGATTCTCTCAAGGTGGGAACGAAACAAGGCAAGGACCAAGGTATGGTTTTCTTGCAGTCTGTTGCCTACCGGTTTACACCGGCTTGGGTGTTGTTTGCTTTTCTGTGTGTTACGACCTTATAAGATTAAGGCATGAAAAGAGTTTACAGTTGTTATACATTGTGATGTTGTAAGGTTATGACTCCTTTCCCTTGGTTGTCTAACAAGACCTAAATGTTTGCTTGTGTGTGACTTAACAAAATGTTGTGTGATCACTAACAAGTGCTAACCGGGGAAGTGAGGAGTCCGGTTGTTCCGGCCACGCGTGTGATGGATGGGGGTCGATATCATATCCGGTTCGGCTCTCTTGGTGTATGTATAGGTGGTATTCCAATTTGGTTTCTACCTTCCCTTAGCTTATCCAAAGCTAGTTATTGACTCACGTCGGGCCATAGGGGCATACATATGTTATTTCGGTGTGCTTGGGATTACTATATCCGACACACCTTTGGTATAAGTTAACCGTTCCACATAATCGGACGGTAACGAGGATGGTAACGAGCTTAACATGGGATTGGTAAAAATCTCTAGGCTCATATGGTATACTAACTATGGTGAGAGGTTCCTTGTGAGAACCGAGTTTATGGTGTTATGTATTGATGTTGTGATGCTATGCAAATTCCCTTGCTATGCTATGGTGTATATATATGTTGGATGTTCTAAAATGAATGCCATGTCATTATGACAATTGGTTGCGCGTATCCCGGTAGTCGATGGGCTGCGCGTTAGCCATACCAGCAAAGGTGCTGACCCCCTCGGGGGCTCCATATTTTTATTGCAGGATGAGGATCGAAGAGGCAGAGTGGCTCTAGGTCCTAGGTTGATATACTTTTGGGATATGTTGGTTGTTAGGCCCGGGATGCGCCTGTGCACCCGAGGCGTTACATTTTGATACCGTTGTTATACAGTGTTGGATGATTATGGTTTGGAGATGTATTGTAAATTAATTACTCGGTATGGTTGGTTATGTTTATATATGGATGTTAGTTACTATGCTCGGGAGTCTGATCATCAGACCGATACACTTGTATTTATTCTGCCTAGTTAACCACGTGGGTGGTTAACGGCGTTGTAACACCAAAGCGATTAGTTATTGTTTGGTTGGTTATTTCCGCTGCGATTTCGGTAGATGATAGGGGCGTTGTAGGGGTGTTACAAAAAGTGGTATCAGAGCGAAGTATCGCTCTGATGACTAGAATACCGAGCTTAGGAATATACCGAGTTAGGAAACCTAGCTACAGTTACCTAAGTGAACGGATTTGGAAAGGTTAACCACTAACTAAGTGTGGAATTACCTGGTTGTCGGGAAGATGCTATAACCATTGGACCGATAAGTGTGCAAGCATAATGCTAATGAAATGTTCATATAAATTCAGATGGCAGGTAGACCACGAGGGAGAGGCGCGGCGCGGTACTGGAGATCTGGGTAACCAGGGCGATGATACTGCGGCACAGACTATGGCTGAGGCAGTTGCAGCCGCCGTAGCCCAGTTGGTACCCGATCTGGTTGCTGCTATTCAGCAAGGGCAACAGCCCGGAGTTCAGCCACCACCACCACCGCCACGAGAGACCAATTGGGTCAAGGCGTTGGCTGATCTTAGACCGCCATCATTCAATGGGGAGACTGATCCTCGAAAGCTGGAGGCGTACATCTCCGAACTGGAGACCGCCTACGAGACCTTGGCAGTACCTGCTGAAGCTAAGGTCCGTCTTGCTGCCTACTACCTGAAGGGTACGGCGCAAAGTTGGTGGAAGTTGGTGAAGGAGGACAGGATGGCTGATCCTGAATTCGGTTGGAGGGAGTACACGGCTCTACTGCGAGCCAAGTACTACCCGGTGCACGTGCAGGAGGCCAAGCGCCTCGAGCTTGATAGTCTGAGGCAGGGAGATAAGATGTCGGTTGATGACTACTACACAGCATTCACCGGCCTTATCCACCTATTACCAGACCTTGGGTATTCGAACCGGGTGTTGGTGAACCGGTTCTACAATGGACTAAGCCACCGTCTCCGCTATGGAATGGGGCCAGCTGAGTATACCACCTTGCAGGTAATTAGAGTACCTTATTGTGAATCAATTTACACCATGAGTGAATGTCAATGTGAGTTGGTAAGTTGTTTTTGCGGGGCATGACTGACATCCTAAAATATAGGAGTGCTATCATGCCGCTGCTAAGGTTGAAATTACCGTCCGTCTGAGGGACGAGGAGAATGCGCACAAGCGCAAGGCCACCAACGAGGGCCAGAGTCAGCAAGGGTATGGGGGAGGAAAGAAAAAGAAACCCTACCCTCAGCCCCAGAAGGGCCAGTACCAGGGTGACAAGGGCCAAGCCCAGACCACCACAGCCGATGAGCCACTGAAGCTCACGTACGCGTATGCGGCGAAGCCTCTACGCTCCTACCCGCCTAAGGGTAATTACTTAACCATGTGTATCTAGTTGAGGTGTGTGTTGTTAAGATGGAAAGTGAGTATTAATTGTGTGTTGTTATAGCAGCTAGCGCGGGTTCTGGACCGGAGCGCCACTTTTACTGTAAGTGGTGCAATGGAGACCACCCCGGCAAAGACTGCAAGGGGAATGATGTGAGGTGCCGTCACTGCCAGAAGATGGGGCACCGTGAGTTTGAGTGTTGGACGAACCCCAACGGCAGGAACTATAAGCCAAAGGGGCAGTGGAAGGGTAATACTACCACGACCACTGAAGGCCCGAAGGCGATTACTCAGCAGACTTCTGACAAGAAGTACACTGAATCCCAGAAGGGGAAGGCTACGGGGTCCGGCAAGGCCACCCTGAATGTGGTGGACCGGTCTGAGGCACCAGGATCCTCTTCGAGACCAGGTACCGCCTAAACTGATAAATGAAAAAGTGATTGCTTACCGCATTTCATGCATGAGTGTTGGCAAGTCTGAGGGTATAAACATATAAGTAAAGAGTTAGAATATAATGTGGAAAACACCTAAAATTAGGCAATTTGAAACTTAGGAACCTTCAATATCTGCTATCCAATCCCGCCCACACCAAACCCTAAAGAAACCGCCATCAACATCACCGACTTTCCATGGGAGCAATGTCAGGTTATCCAGCCAGGTATGATACTTTTAAATGGATACCTGACACCGGAAGCACAAATCCATATCATCAGACGATGCGACGAACTCGGAGCAAAACCAGGAGGGTTCTACACACCCGAATACCCGAACGGAGCAAGGATGCAATTGAAGATGATGTGCATGGGTAAGGACTGGAACCCTTACACCAAGTCATATCAAGAGGTACGAGCTGAAGATGGAGCAACAGTAGCAAGCATACCAGAGGAGTTCCATGCGGTCGTTAACCACGCCGTGGGAATTGCTCAGCAAGTTGAGACGGAATCAATTCCAGTGTGAGCAGATCTATGCATCGTAAACTTCTACCAGAAAGGTGGACGGTTAGGTATACACCAAGACAAGGACGAGTCACCGAGTCTCTAAGTAGGGAGTACCCGTGGTGTCTTGGTCCATTGGTGATACCGCGGGTGTTGTGTATGGCGAGCAGAAGCGTGCTGACCTCGCAAAGAAGCTACTGCTGAAATCGGGAGATGTCTAATCATGGGTGGACAATCAAGGATGCGATACCATGGCATCAGAAAGATCAAACTGAATACCGCACCGTCAGCAGTGATCAATGCCACACACATGAAACCTGGACGTTTAAATTTGACTTTCAGGCAGTTTTGAGCCTTGTGTAATCATGTAATGTATTAAGCCAGTGGTTTGACAAAGGAGCTATATCTAGCAATGTCTACAATGTAACCAATTTATGGTGTAAAGACTGTGTTAATAAATAAAGGAATGTTGTTTTGGAGTGTATCAACGTGTTGTTACCCAATACTTATTAGTTTGCCAATGAATTAGGCTGTGCACTCGGAACGGGAGGTATACTGAGTGTCTGCAATAAGGCAGAAGCCGGCAAGAGCGGCACAATCCTCACCGGTACCTGTAGACACCAAAAATTCTCACCCCCATAATCCAAACTTCAGAAAATTCAATAAAATGAGAGGGGTCGTCGCTCCTCCGTCTCAACATCTAAACGTGCTTGCCAAAATGAAACCATCGTTTTGCGATAAAATTTCAAACCAATTTTCAAGCATTTTAGAAAAACCCAATTTTCCAGAAATTTTCAAACAATAATTTGTTTTAGACTTACCCTTTTATTTATTTATCTATTTGGTTATTTTCATTTTTATTTTCTTAGTCGTGGGCATTTCATTTACTTTATTTTACTTATATTATTTTCTTTTTTTTTATGTTGTTATTTTGTAAGTAAAACATTTTATTTTTATTGACTACTCTTTTAGTCTTACCCTGCATATGTTTCTGATGATTTTACTCATGTCGAGTTATAGCTTCTATTTTCTCTCCCTCAATTTTGTATGAAGTTCTATTGTGATGGTCCTTGTCCTTTCTTATTTTTCGGTGGACCAAACTTGGGCTTAGTCTAGTATTCAGTCAAACTCAGCAACCCAAACCCAAACTCATTTTCTTCTTTTTAACCCACATCCAAATAAAGCCCGTGGCCACTCCAGAAAACCCTGGTCTTCCATATAAAACTGCATTCAAAAACCCTACTGTGTCAATATTCGGAGGAGCCAGCCGACACCTCCATCTCTTCCTCTGCCTTGAATCTTCTACTGTCTGTTTTTCATTGACGCCTCGAAGTATCGAAATCAAAGGGCCAATTAACCCGTTTCCTCGATCCTCACCGTTCTCCCAGAGCGTCTTCTTCACCGGCATCCTCTGCGCTCCAATCTCGAACAAGCCGCACTCCCCACTCACGGCTCGATGGATCGATCATCCACAAAAAAAAAACGCATTCTCTTCTTCCTCACAAAATACAAACTCTGCCCTGTTTTCATTATCTCCGGTCTTCACTCATGTCGAATTTGCAACCCAAAAATAAAAACTGTTGAACGAGAATATGCTCTTGCTTCCTGCATCCTCTTGGCCGACGCTGGCAATCGAGGAACACCACGCTCGCGCCTCCTTCTTCCCCTTCACAACCGGTAATGTTGCAAATCACTGGCGAACCAAGAGCGCCCCCTTTCCCCCTGAAACTCGACTCCATTTCTTCATTTGGAGCAAAAATCGATTACGCGGGATAAGAACTTGCCAGGCTAAGTTTTCATGTTGTCTTTTCCTTTCTTCGTTGTCTTGATCTCTGTTTCTTTTCCTCTTTGTGTTTTTCTACTTCTCTTTTCGATCGGGAAATAAATTGAACATTATTACTGCTTTACTGCCATATCGATTCTGGGTATGAGTTTACTGTCAAAATCAAGCCTGAACCTATCGTCAAAATTGAGCTTAACTGGTTTTAGTAGCAGCTTGCGTTATTACGTGGTCTGAATGTTGTGGAACCCTTGCTAAACTTCATGATAATCCCTCTGGTCATGTCGATCGTACCAGACCTTGAAATCCATTCGTCTTAAATGTTGGTTTATGGGTTTTGTTTGTTTCGAAGTGTTTAAGCGGGCATATTTTGCTTGGTTGGCTAATCACAGATTATGGATGCCCAATCTGTCATGAACTGCATCAAACAGGTCTGGCTTCGATCACCGAAATCGTAAGTTAGGTTTGGGATTTCTTCACGGTTTAGATATTGGAAGAGGAGAATCTGGGTTCTGTCATTTATCTTTGAAAATTCTATTCTCTTGGTTTTTGGTTTCGTTGAACTTGCGCTAGATTGTGGATTTGCTATGTACGCATTTCATTTGTCTGTTCGATACATTCACCCGGGGTTGGGTTGGTTTCTGGATTCCGTTTACTTCTCCGAAGCTATCAGCATTGAGTCCGACGCTCGTTTGACCCGGTTTGACCCTTAATGACTTTCTCTTATGAACAAAGCTTTCAAATCACTTTGGTGTCGCATGCTTATTCATTCGAGTTGTATACATGAGCTTAATAAAGTCTGGCCCTATATGATTGCACTGAAATTGTGGGTTAGGCCCTTGTCCTTTTCCGGCCTTTTGGATAATTAAGGGTCCACATATTACCTTTTGCTCTCGCTGTGCTGGACTACGATTCTTGGGTCAATCTGATGTCAGACCCTTTGGGATGAAATTTTGTTCTGAAATACTGCCCGATCCATTCACGCTTATTATTCGTCCATAGTGGTTATTGTTCACTACCCTTTTGCTTTGCTACTGACCGAGGTACATGTGATCTATGGAAGTTGGGCCGCACCCACGTAACTTGGAAGTGATCATGGGCCTTTACAAGTTGACTCGACTGGCAGGCTACAGTTTTGATATCTTCTCACGGGTTTGGGATTTCCCATCATCAGCTCTTTATGACTATAATTCGTTTATCTCTTGCAATTAACTGCCCTTTGCGCATGGATATTTGGTTTGGAAATTGGTTATAGACTAGCATGCTTCTTGTCCCACTGCGCTTAGATAAGAACATGATTTGAGTGATAGTTGTCCTTATGTAATGATCGTTTAGATAAATCATTCATTGGCTGGATGGTTCTTGTTAATTTTCATCTTAGAGGGAAATGATATAAACCCTTCTAGGTATGATCCCACATGACTCACAACGTCACATCTTTGATACTACACTTCGGTTTGAGTCACAATCTAAGATGACGAATTAATTTGAGTAGCAACCCCAATGCTTGATTTATCTTACAATCCTTAGCATTTGTTGGCAGCTTGAAACTCTTCTATGTTCTCGGTTGGGGTGTGGGAGATGATTAAATTGCCCCCTTTCCTCCCATTGAGAGGGGCCGTATGATCCCATTGCACACACCCCAACCCTCTTACATTTCATTACTAATTAATCTTGTGTCTCTTTGTCTGTGTTCCATGACATGTACGTATTGCTTGAGGAACGAGGAACCGCTTGGGGACTAAGGAGCTGGACTTTGGCTAGGACTATCGGAACTCTCCCTTCAAACACAAAAAAAAACGGTTGGTGTATCGGATCCCCTTCAGCTCGAGTGAGGCGGCGTCGATGCGACCCCCCATAGCAGCTCTTTTTAATTTGGCACTTTAATTCAGCACTTTAATTCTTATCATGAGTTGTAATCTGTCAATTAGTTGTACTATCTATTATAGTCCTGTATTTCATAATTTTGTGTATTTGTTGCCTTGATCATCTTTATCCTGGTTATCTTTGGTACATATTCTTGAATGGTCGCTAGCCATATTATCTTTATCTTGACTATCTTTTGTACATATTCTTGAATGCTTGTTTATACATGTTCGACTCCGTTATACATTGAACGTTTTTATATTTGTCAGTTTCGTCTTATAAATTGATAGATTGGTTTGGCACATGTAGCCATAAAATAGCCTTTAGGTTTACCCACTTATATCTGGACGTTTCGAGTCCAGTTTAGAAAAGCTTCTAGGTTTGGGGATGTTCCTCACTCAAACGGGCCGTAGAGTCTGGTCGGTGGGGAATGCCCTTCCTTTATAAAATTTTCCACACAATCCATAATTGTGAGAATAAAATTTACAATCAATCAATCATCCAATTCTAAATCAATTCAAAGGTCTAATGAGTCAAATTGCACTTCAAAATCAATCTCTCTCATACTCATCAAACACTCTTTCAAAACAATTCTTCTCATAATGAATCATTGAACACTCTTCAAAAACAATCATTCTCACACTCACTGATCAAACATTCTTCATACACAATTCAAAATTCATTCCAATTCCAAAATCATCCCTGATTCAATATTTAGAAAAATCAAATCAATTCAATAAAAATTCTTTCATTTCCAATTCAATAAAAATTCTTTCATTTCCAATTCGATAAAAATTCATTCATTTCCAATTTGATTCAAATTCATTCATTCCTAATTTCGTAAAATTCATTCAATTTCCAATTCAATTCAAATTCATTCAATTCAATCATTTCAACTTCGAAAGTCATTTCCAAAAAATCCAATTCAAAATCTTCTCTAAATTTCAAGCCACATAAATTCCAGCCCAATGCCCAAATCGGCCCATACCCATATCCAGCCCAATACCCATTTCGGGCCCAAATCCAAGTTGGCCCATGAAGCCTACTTCAACCCAAATTCAAAAGACCCCTTCGGCCCAAGCCCATTTCAACCCAAGGCCTAATTCGGCCCAAAAAGCCCTACATGCCCAAAAAAAAAACCAACTTTGACCAATCTAAACTTTGACCATGACCCAACTTTGACCAGCCCAAGTTTGACCTTGACACAACTTTGACTCGATCCCACTTTGACTCGGTCTAACTTTAACCCGACCCGTTTTCCAGCCCTAACCCAAATTCAATTCAAATCCAAATTCAATTCAAATCCAAATTCAATTCAAGCCAAATTCAATTCAAACCCAATTCATTCAAGCCAAATTCAATTCAAACCCAATTCATTCAAGCCAAATTCAATTCAATACCAAACCCATTCAAATCCAAATTCAATTCAATTCCAAACCCATTCAAATCCAAATTCAATTCAATTCCAAACTCATTTAAATCCAAATTCATTTCAATTCCAGTTCAAATCAATATTCATTCAACCCCGATTCAACTTCGATTTCAATTCAATTTCAATTATATTCCAATTTCTCCCACACTCTAATTGTCTCATAGACCCGAGCGTCTCACAGACTTTGTTATCCCAATGATTCGAATGTCTCACAGACCGAGCATCTCACAGACCCGAGCGTCTCACAGATCCGAATGTCTCACAGACTTTGACATCTCAAGGTTTCAAACGTCTCATAGACCCGAGCGTCTCACAGACTAAAACATCCCATACTTTAAACATCCCAGGAGGATTCAAGCATCTCCTAATAATCGTGAACTACGTAAGGTCTGATCTCAACAGGGAGTTGAGTACGTAGGCAGCCCATCTAGGGTGCGACCCCATTCCAAATAAAAAAACCTTTTTTCCCCTCTAAGGTGTTCTCATACTCTCAAACGCTCAAACTTCCTTCGGCTCTCACTGACTTCAAACCATCACACTCCAAGTTTTGCCTATTCACCCAACCTCAGACTCTTCCCAAATACTCATCCGAATTCAGCAATTCCTCTCCTTGGTGCAAGCTTGGCAAAAAAAGCTCGCCTCATCCTATCTCTTTCTCTCTTCCCGTCCTAATCCTATCCTTGGCTTGAAATGAATCTCTCTAAAAAGGTTTTGAAAGAAGGCAATCCCGACAATTGGAGACCGAGGTTTCCTCGGGCACCAATCCGAAGTCGTGGTCGTTGCCACTTCTAAGGGGTGTAACCCAGTGCGAACCCACACAGAATCTCTGACATGACCAGATAAGTCCTATCCATAGGCAATAATCTCAGAGTCAATTAACGGTTCTTAGAACCCTCATTCCCTTTCCTTCCTAGTTCCTTAGGTCAAACTAGGTGGCGACTCTAGTCAATTTCCGCCCTTAGGGCATAAGTCCGCGTGGAGCCCATTGAGAGCGGGTGTAGTGCACACTTGCACTCCCCTTTATGCTTTCTGGGAAAGACGGACGATGTAGTAGGTATTTGAGGGATGCCAGAATAACGGGTTCTCACCCTCCACAGAATGGCATTTTCTGAGGTCTTGGCTTCTCAGTCAGACTATATTTAGATAGACCCCCCCCCATACCGAAAAATCACCCTCCACAGAATGGCGACTCTGCTGGGGAAAACTTGAGTAAGTTTTTCTCATAAACTTGCTCAAGGAAGACTGAACTCCATTCAAAATTGTCAGGATTCCCCAACTTCTTTCAAAACCTTCGAGAGATTCATTTCCAAGCCTTTAGGATTACTCTACTCCACACTTAGAGTGTGCTTTGTGAGGATAGAGGATGAGTGTTTAGAATTCGAAGTTGACTTTGATTTCCACATGTGTGTTTTGAGCTTTGCATGCTTCACTCTTGTTTACTATTGTGTGTTTATTGTCTTATGTTCACTGCCCTTCATTCATGATATAATTGCTTGTTTATGGTTTTGTAAATGGGGCCTTCGTAGAAAGGAGCCAACCCATTGTTGCATCGGGTAGTTTAGGAGCATGCATTCCTCTGTGTCACCTTTACTATCTGCGGGCGGGATTAACAATTGGTCCACAATTGATTCCCTCTGAGTATGGGTCCTTCGTAGTTAAGGAGTAAACCCACGAGGTGGTACGACCGTAGTTGTCTACACCTTGAAACAACTCAGGATCCCTTCAAACACCTTTTCGAGTCAAAGCCAGCATATAGTAAGCTATGAGCCTTCAGTGTCCAGCTGCCTTATCCGGTGTCTAGGATGGGTTTATGGGTAGTCACCCCCTTGTATGCCGCCTGTCTGACCACCCTTCACATTACCCTGAAGATTGCATGGGCTCAGTTCTCCAAGTGTCCTTTGCACCACGGGTGTTTCTAAAGCCTGATGTCACGCTACACGTCCATAGAGGATCCCGTATTTACCGGATACCCATACATGGCACAACGTAGTCAGTGAATAATTTGGACTTTAGACACACCTGACCGTGCAGACGACGGGAGACCCGATCCCATGCAATACTTCCCCGAGTTTTCCGGAAAGTGAGTATGTTGTGATAATCACCGGCCGTGGCTCGTGTGGCTGTATCATTTCGGGTATCCTGACCTTTCGAACTTAAGCACTCCGGACTTTCTTGATGACATGCCTCATAAGGCATAACAGAGATAAATCCCGAGAGATGAACAGTGAAGGGATGACGGTTCCCCCAGTGGTATGGAAGCATTGATTGACCTGGAAGGTGATTATCCCAATCATTCACACTCAGCTCCACATAAAATCAGCCACGATTTTTATTTGCACTTACATATATGTGTGACCACATTTTAAAAATTAGCAAAAATCAAAAAAATGAATCATGTCAAACACTCTAATGAAATATCTTTAAAGTCGTTCATCTCTAATGATTTTCAAAATTGTTATTTCCAAAACAGTTTTCAAAAACGGTTTCAATCAAAGTCTTCTAGAAAACAAACTTTGTCAAACGGTTTGCAAAAGAGATGTTTTCACAAATGTAGTTTCAAAAACTATTTTCACAAACAGATTTCAAGAAAACCTTCTTTACACAAACGAATTTCGGAACAACATTTTTCATGGATCATATTTCAATATAGTTTCGAAAACAGTTTTCAAAATTGATTTTCACAAACAGATTTCAAGAAAACCTTCTTTACACAAACGAATTTCGGAACAACATTTTTCATGGATCATATTTCAATATAGTTTCGAAAACAGTTTTCAAAATTGATTTTCACAAACAGATTTTAAGAAAACCTACTTTACACAAACGAATTTCGGAACAACATTTTTCATGGATCATATTTCAAAATAGTTTTCGAAAACAGTTTTCAAAATTGATTTTCACAAATGTATTTCAAAATAAATGATTTAGTCCCCATGTTGTGACCCGCTATTTTTGAAGTTCAACCCACCTTCAGGAGCAGCGGTCATTACCGTGGAGCGTACTAGTCATTTCGTGTTTTCACAAAAGTGGTGGATTTTCACAAAGAATATATGCTCATCATTCACCTTTCCTTTCTCAAAAAATGCCCCTTATTTTCCTTCACCGGAGCAAGTGGGATGCATGAAGATCAACGACGATTCGAGCCAAAATTAGAGTTGCACCAACCCGAGTCGAGCGACATGAAGATCAGAAACAACCTTTCGAGTTCGAAGCTGCAAAGGGTCAGAAGAGCACCAACCAGTTTCTCTTGATCATAGTGTCACCTTGTTTGCCGAACACGAAGACGAGCGAACGGCCAATCAAGAGCCCGCACATGAATGAGCTGCCAGTCAGAAGCTCAAAGACGAAGCAGAAGAATTCGGGAGAAGTTTTTAAGCTCAAACTCCCCCATTTAATGACTTTTAGAATTGGTGTATAGGTTTTCCCCTAGCATTCTTTTCTCTCTTGTCCATTTCTGAATAGATTACATGTATAGGTTTACACATTCCCTTTGAATTTATTTAGATCACTGTGTATAGGGTTCCCCACTCCCTATTTTTATTTGCGAATGATCGAGCATCAAAATTTCTATTGAGAAAATCCACCACTTCAAAAACACGTGTTTTCAAAACTGTTTTCTCCCAAAAAAAAAAAATTTATTTCTTCCAGTATGCACGACTTGCTTCTTCCCATTGTCAGTCGGTTCACATTCGTTAATCACGCATGAATCGTACTCATCACAGAAAAATTGCATAATCACATGTTACATTTCCAACACACCTCACGCGAGCATTCATCCCATTTTTCAAGCATGCTCACATTTGTCAGATTGTTCTTTCTATAGTGATGGTCGTGTTTGCAGGTGAATAACTGGCTTTGCCTATGAGTGGCGACATGATCTTCGAAGTGATAGCAAGAAATACCGGGCATTCAAGCTTTTTTCCCATTCAGCATACCATGTACATAGAGACCAATAACCACAAAAAAGCATGCACAAAAAAAAAATTCCAAAAAAATCACACATCCAAAAATCCAAAAAAGTCATACATCCAAAAAATCCTAAAATAAAAAACATACCTTCAAAAATCCCAAAAAATGCAGTCACTGTCATATCATGGGATCACCATGCGGGAGTTTTCACTCCCTAAAATTCCAAAATCCAGGAGCCAATCATCGACCAAATACCATTTTGAAACAACTTCTCTCACATCACATCCAACAACTTGACCTTCTTCAGGGCTTACAATGACGGGATGAGCTTCATGAACCGCAAGCTGAGTTCGGCTCAAGCGAGACTAGTCATAACCTTACCACTCATGCATTGCATCCATTTAAAAAAAAACAAGCAAAAAAAAAAATCGAATCAAATCCAAATAAGTAATTTTCATTCTCATCATTTCATGCATCCTATACATAGTAATTCCATATTACCACATCATATTGCATTGTAGATAATTGCATTTGCATACTCCCATATCGAAACGATGTCTTCGGCGAAAAGCTTGATTGTTTGTTTGAACATAGTGTTTGAATTACTAAACTCTTGACCCGTCAATGAACTCAAGGGTCCAATCAAAATCAGCACCACAAACCAAAGTGAGTAGTGTGCATAGGCGGTATTTTCCTTCGAATTTCAAATGAGTGTTTGGACAATCCATTGAGTGATGAGGGAAAGTAAGAGTTCCAATTGAGGTAAAACCACGAGCGACGTGGCATTCCTTCCGCACATGGAGAGGCACAAATCATGTGAGAGCAATGTCGATAAACATGATACGAACTGTGATTCATGCAAAGATCCGAGAATAGTAAGAAAATAATCATTGACTAATGAGGATGACGAGGCACTTAGGAATAAAAATCCCCACAAAACCAAAAGCTTGGACTGCCCTTTACACAACCCTTTAGTGAGCCCGCTGAGCCCTTCATGAAAAAATCTTTCTTCAGAAACTCCACAACATGCCAACCACGTACATATACTACGTGCCCTTGCAATAGAGGATCTCAAAGGAGCCGGAGCCATGGTCCCTCCCACCATCTTCCACAAAAACAATGAAAGTTCGAAGAAATCAGTGAGTCAAGGCAATTCCAAGGCCAGACACCAAAAGGAAAGCCGAAAATGTTCAAGAAGATCGATAAGTCAATGCAACTTTGAAGCTGAAAGCAAAAATGCTTGAGAAGTTGATGAGCTAAATGCAATTTCAAAAACACAAAATGAGAATAAAGTTAAAATCGTAGCCAGAGTAGGCAGAAGGAGAAATCCAAACCAAAAGGACCAATGATGTCCCGAAGAAACCGATAAGGGGTTATCAAAACCCGTCTGATCATTCCACCCATGGCAAAGGCGAAACATGTCCTTATTGCACAAAAGCTCCACAATTCCTAAACAAATCCTCCAGTCCCATGTGACATACATCTTACCCTCAACCCGTTATAACCCAATAAAAGACCTCTGACTCGTAGTTGGTGAGCGTTAACTGAAAGTATCGGATCTGAAAACATGAATAATAAGCTTCGTACTTGTCATCAACATGTCCTGTCATACTAAAGGACATGAGCGGATGAGTGTGACCTTAATCCACAAGGTATTCTGAGTGCGAGTGACTCTTTGATCGAAGCACAAATCATAAACATCTAAACCCATGCAGGTGAGGAATTTTAAGGATCGGAAGGTCCAGAACCTCAAAAGGAATTCTAAGGAAATATGCTCCGACCATCGAGAGTATCATCACACCATTAGCACACACAGCTATACTCACGAGAGATTGACCCGCATCCCTCCATGAGAGGAAAGTGATTCACACATTCCAATTCAACAATCACTCAAGATCGAGCCGAAGATGTTTATATTCGTAAACCTTGTATTAATAGAGATAGGGCCATACCTTTTCTCTAAAAATTGCATATGCATTTTGCATCGTACCTAGCATTTAATACCTGCATGCATCATAAGCACTCCATCATCAACACCTGACTAGTAAGAACTCTACCTAGTCTCGCTGAAAGTCGACTTCAGTTGCAGTTGTTGAAGCGTAACTTTGATCAAAAGATGCAACTGGAGCCATCCCAGACCAATCAAGCTACCTCGAAACATCTCGGAGCCACCCTGGGCTATCTCGAGCTACATCGAACCAAACTAAAGCCATGAGGTCGTATAAAGACAATTATGGAGCATCCAGTGTCACGCTCAAGCCTCAACAACACCATATCCAGAACCAAACTGGAGCCATGCGGGAGCCATCATGACATTGAAACCATCTTGGAACTACACAGGGGGCATCCTAACAGATGAGAACGATACGGGAGCCACCTCAGATCCACGTCAGAGCTATTTCATCACTAGGGCCTTGCCTACAGAGTATCGAACTACGTATGGTCTGATCTCAATATGGAATTGAGTACGTAGGCAGCCCGCCCAGGGTGCGACCACATCAAAGGCAAAAATTCCCTTTCCCCTCGGTGTCATTAAAGTGAACCAACTAAAGCATCGTCATGCTCAATCAGCACAGGTCATCCCGGAGCCATCCATGGAAATCCTGGAACCATGATAAACTCCCACCAAAGTCATGCAACTGTGTTTCATCATTCACTCGTGAAAAACCATTCACTCACTACAAAGTCCACAAACAAATCCCGTCAAACAACAATAAATCCATCATCAGAGCCATCAAACCACCCTGAAAAAAAAAATATCAGGCAAATGAAAGCCTACAACTGCCACAACATCACCAACCATGTAAAACCCACCAACCCCCCGAGACCATTGTCACACCGGAGCCATCAGTGCCTACAGAGCCATCAGAGCATACTGGAGCCATCAACGCATGCTGGAGCCATCTCAGATCCATGAAGCCATGCCGGAGCCATACCGGAGCCATCCGAGGTTTTGATGTTACTATAAAGCCATCTGCTCACAAAAAACCTACCTCCACAAACAGGGAGTTTAATTCAATTAATAATTGGTTAATCACTCACATCACATATCATCTGCATATACCCACAAAATTTGCTCATGTCTGACGTATCTTCACACCCGCTAGACAGCTATTGCGCTACTAGTGCGGGTCGACTTCTCATTTTACACCTGCTAGACAGCTATTGCGCTACTAGTACGGTCGACTTTTCATTTTACACCGCTAGACAGCTATTGCGCTACTAGTGCGGTCGACTTTTCGTTTTACACCCGCTAGACAGCTATTGCGCTACTAGTGCGGTCGACTTTCATTTTACACCCGCTAGACAGCTATTGCGCTACTAGTACGGTCGACTTTCATTTACACCTGCTAGACAGCTATTGCGATACTAGTACGGTCGACTTTTCATTTTACACCTGCTAGACAGCTATTGCGCTACTAGTACGGTCGCCTTTCATTTTACACCGCTAGACAGCATTGCGCTACTAGTACGGTCGACTTTTCATTTTACACCTGCTAGACAGCTATTGCGCTACTAGTGCGGTCGACTTTTCGTTTTACACCCGCTAGGCAGCTATACGCTACTAGTACGGTCTCGCCTTTTTTCCTCCACTAGGCAGCTATTACGCTACTAGTGCGAGATCGTTCTTCATAACCACTAGGCAGCTATACGCTACTAGTGCGGTCTCGCATTTTTCCTCCACTAGGCAGCTATTACGCTACTAGTGCGAGATCGTTCACTTCATAACCCACTAGGCAGCTATTACTACTAGTACGGTCTCGCCTTTTTTTTCCTCCACTAGGCAGCTATACGACTAGTGCGAGATCGTTCACTTCAAACCCACTAGGCAGCTATTACGCGATACTAGTGCGGTCCCGTCAGTTTTTCCTCACTAGGCAGATTACGCTACTAGTGCGAAATCGTCCAATTCATAACCCACTAGGCAGCTATTACGCTACTAGTCGGTCTCGCCTTTTTCCACTAGGCAGCTATTACGCTACTAGTGCGAGATCGTTACTCATAAACCCCTAGGCAGCTATTACGCTACTAGTGCGGTCCCGTCAGTTTTTCCTTCACTAGGCAGCTATTAGCTACTAGCGCAAGATCGTTTCACATCCACCTGCTAGGCAGCTATTACGCTACTAGTACGGTACTCCATTAAGGTATTATAGGCTCGTAAGAGTATACGGAAAATCCCCCCAATCCCCCCCCTCATAGATAGATGTCAAGAGGTCTAGTTGAGGCACTCCTAAGTCCTCGTACTTTCAATTGCATTATAGGCTCGTCATAAGTCCTATAGCTAGATGTCAAGAGGTCTAGTTGAGGCTCGTCATAAGTCCTCGTGCACCCCAATCAATCTAATTGTTAGTATCATAGGCTCGTCATAAGTCCTATGACTAGATGTCAAGAGGTTTAGTTGAGGCTCGTCATATTGCATTATAGGCTCGTCATAAGTCCTATAGCTAGATGTCAAGAGGTCTAGTTGAGGCTTCGTCATAAGTCCTCGTGCATTCGCTATCATATTATTTCCTGTCGCATTCACACACTCACGGTCGCATCCCATGCACCACTAAACCGCAGTGAGAATTTTTGGCGCCCCATCAACCTTGATCCAATCCCAAAGGCTTGCAGAATTGAATCAAGGGGAGCCATCTGTAGACACCAAAAATTCTCAACCCCATAATCCAAACTTCAGAAAATTCAATAAAATGAGAGGGGTCGTCGCTCCTCCGTCTCAACATCTAAACGTGCTTGCCAAAATGAAACCATCGTTTTGCGATAAAATTTCAAACCAATTTTCAAGCATTTTAGAAAAACCCAATTTTCCAGAAATTTTCAAACAATAATTTGTTTTAGACTTACCCTTTTATTTATTTATCTATTTGGTTATTTTCATTTTTATTTTCTTAGTCGTGGGCATTTCATTTACTTTATTTTACTTATATTATTTTATCTTTTTTTTTATGTTGTTATTTTGTAAGTAAAACATTTTATTTTTATTGACTACTCTTTTAGTCTTACCCTGCATATATGTTTCTGATGATTTTACTCATGTCGAGTTATAGCTTCTATTTTCTCTCCCTCAATTTTGTATGAAGTTCTATTGTGATGGTCCTTGTCCTTTCTTATTTTTCGGTGGACCAAACTTGGGCTTAGTCTAGTATTCAGTCAAACTCAGCAACCCAAACCCAAACTCATTTTCTTCTTTTTAACCCACATCCAAATAAAGCCCGTGGCCACTCCAGAAAACCCTGGTCTTCCATATAAAACTGCATTCAAAAACCCTACTGTGTCAATATTCGGAGGAGCCAGCCGACACCTCCATCTCTTCCTCTGCCTTGAATCTTCTACTGTCTGTTTTTCATTGACGCCTCGAAGTATCGAAATCAAAGGGCCAATTAACCCGTTTCCTCGATCCTCACCGTTCTCCCAGAGCGTCTTCTTCACCGGCATCCTCTGCGCTCCAATCTCGAACAAGCCGCACTCCCCACTCACGGCTCGATGGATCGATCATCCACAAAAAAAAAAAACGCATTCTTCTCTTCTTCCTCACAAAATACAAACTCTGCCCTGTTTTCATTATCTCCGGTCTTCACTCATGTCGAATTTGCAACCCAAAAATAAAAACTGTTGAACGAGAATATGCTCTTGCTTCCTGCATCCTCTTGGCCGACGCTGGCAATCGAGGAACACCACGCTCGCGCCTCCTTCTTCCCCTTCACAACCGGTAATGTTGCAAATCACTGGCGAACCAAGAGCGCCCCCTTTCCCCCTGAAACTCGACTCCATTTCTTCATTTGGAGCAAAAATCGATTACGCGGGATAAGAACTTGCCAGGCTAAGTTTTCATGTTGTCTTTTCCTTTCTTCGTTGTCTTGATCTCTGTTTCTTTTCCTCTTTGTGTTTTCTCTCTACTTCTCTTTTCGATCGGGAAATAAATTGAACATTATTACTTCTTTACTTGCCATATCGATTCTGGGTATGAGTTTACTGTCAAAATCAAGGCCTGAACCTATCGTCAAAATTGAGCTTAACTGGTTTTTAGTAGCAGCTTGCGTTATTACGTGGTCTGAATGTTGTGGAACCCTTGCTAAACTTCATGATAATCCCTCTGGTCATGTCGATCGTACCAGACCTTGAAATCCATTCGTCTTAAATGTTGGTTTATTTTTGTTTGTTTTTTTCGAAGTGTTTAAGCGGGCATATTTTGCTTGGTTGGCTAATCACAGATTTGGATGCCCAATCTGTCATGAACTGCATCAAACAGGTCTGGCTTCGATCACCGAAATCGTAAGTTAGGTTTGGGATTTCTTCACGGTTTAGATATTGGAAGAGGAGAATCTGGGTTCTGTCATTTATCTTTGAAAATTCTATTCTCTTGGTTTTTGGTTTCGTTGAACTTGCGCTAGATTGTGGATTTGCTATGTACGCATTTCATTTGTCTGTTCGATACATTCACCCGGGGTTGGGTTGGTTTCTGGATTCCGTTTACTTCTCCGAAGCTATCAGCATTGAGTCCGACGCTCGTTTGACCCGGTTTGACCCTTAATGACTTTCTCTTATGAACAAAGCTTTTCAAATCACTTTGGTGTCGCATGCTTATTCATTCGAGTTGTACATGAGCTTAATAAAGTCTGGCCCTATATGATTGCACTGAATTGTGGGTTAGGCCCTTGTCCTTTTCCTTCCGGCCTTTTGGATAATTAAGGGTCCACATATTACCCTTTTGCTCTCGCTGTGCTGACTACGATTCTTGGGTCAATCTGATGTCAGACCCTTTGGGATGAAATTTTGTTCTGAATACTGCCCGATCCATTCACGCTTATTATTCGTCCATAGTGGTTATTGTTCACTACCCTTTTGCTTTGCTACTGACCGAGGTACATGTGATCTATGGAAGTTGGGCCGCACCCACGTAACTTGGAAGTGATCATGGGCCTTTACAAGTTGACTCGACTGGCAGGCTACAGTTTTGATATCTTCTCACGGGTTTGGGATTTCCCATCAGCTCTTTATGACTATAATTCGTTTATCTCTTGCAATTAACTGCCCTTTGCGCATGGATATTTGGTTTGGAAATTGGTTATAGACTAGCATGCTTCTTGTCCCACTGCGCTTAGATAAGAACATGATTTGAGTGATAGTTGTCCTTATGTAATGATCGTTTAGATAAATCATTCATTGGCTGGATGGTTCTTGTTAATTTTCATCTTAGAGGGAAATGATATAAACCCTTCTAGGTATGATCCCACATGACTCACAACGTCACATCTTTGATACTACACTTCGGTTTGAGTCACAATCTAAGATGACGAATTAATTTGAGTAGCAACCCCAATGCTTGATTTATCTTACAATCCTTAGCATTTGTTGGCAGCTTGAAACTCTTCTATGTTCTCGGTTGGGGTGTGGGAGATGATTAAATTGCCCCCTTTCCTCCCATTGAGAGGGGCCGTATGATCCCATTGCACACACCCCAACCCTCTTACATTTCATTACTAATTAATCTTGTGTCTCTTTGTCTGTGTTCCATGACATGTACGTATTGCTTGAGGACGAGGAACCGCTTGGGACTAAGGAGCTGGACTTTGGCTAGGACTATCGGAACTCTCCCTTCAAACACAAAAAAAAAACGGTTGGTGTATCGGATCCCCTTCAGCTCGAGTGAGGCGGCGTCGATGCGACCCCCCATAGCAGCTCTTTTAATTTGGCACTTTAATTCAGCACTTTAATTCTTATCATGAGTTGTAATCTGTCAATTAGTTGTACTATCTATTATAGTCCTGTATTTCATAATTTTGTGTATTTGTTGCCTTGATCATCTTTATCCTGGTTATCTTTGGTACATATTCTTGAATGGTCGCTAGCCATATTATCTTTATCTTGACTATCTTTTGTACATATTCTTGAATGCTTGTTTATACATGTTCGACTCCGTATACATTGAACGTTTTATATTTGTCAGTTTCGTCTTATAAATTGATAGATTGGTTTGGCACATGTAGCCATAGAATAGCCTTTAGGTTTACCCACTTATATCTGGACGTTTCGAGTCCAGTTTAGAAAAGCTTCTAGGTTTGGGGATGTTCCTCACTCAAACGGGCCGTAGAGTCTGGTCGGTGGGGAATGCCCTTCCTTTATAAAATTTTCCACACAATCCATAATTGTCAGAATAAATTTACAATCAATCAATCATCCAATTCTAAATCAATTCAAAGATCTAATGAGTCAAATTGCACTTCAAATCAATCTCTCTCATACTCATCAAACACTCTTTCAAAAATTCTTCTCATAATGAATCATTGAACACTCTTCAAAACAATCATTCTCACACTCACTGATCAAACATTCTTCATACACAATTCAAAATTCATTCCAATTCCAAAATCATCCCTGATTCAATATTTAGAAAAATCAAATCAATTCAATAAAAATTCTTTCATTTCCAATTCAATAAAAATTCTTTCATTTCCAATTCGATAAAAATTCATTCATTTCCAATTTGATTCAAATTCATTCATTCCTAATTCGTAAAATTCATTCAATTTCCATTCAATTCAAATTCATTCAATTCAATCATTTCAACTTCGAAAGTCATTTCCAAAAAATCCAATTCAAATCTTCCTAAATTTCAAGCCACATAATTCCAGCCCAATGCCCAAATCGGCCCATACCCATATCCAGCCCAATACCCATTTCGGGCCCAAATCCAAGTTGGCCCATGAAGCCTACTTCAACCCAAATTCAAAAGACCCCTTCGGCCCAAGCCCATTTCAACCCAAGGCCTAATTCGGCCCAAAAAGCCCTACATGCCCAAAAAAAAACCAACTTTGACCAATCTAAACTTTGACCATGACCCAACTTTGACCAGCCCAAGTTTGACCTTGACACAACTTTGACTCGATCCCACTTTGACTCGGTCTAACTTTAACCCGACCCGTTTTCCAGCCCTAACCCAAATTCAATTCAAATCCAAATTCAATTCAAATCCAAATTCAATTCAAGCCAAATTCAATTCAAACCCAATTCATTCAAGCCAAATTCAATTCAACCCAATTCATTCAAGCCAAATTCAATTCAATACCAAACCCATTCAAATCCAAATTCAATTCAATTCCAAACCCATTCAAATCCAAATTCAATTCAATTCCAAACTCATTTAAATCCAAATTCATTTCAATTCCAGTTCAAATCAATATTCATTCAACCCCGATTCAACTTCGATTTCAATTCAATTTCAATTATATTCCAATTTCTCCCACACTCTAATTGTCTCATAGACCCGAGCGTCTCACAGACTTTGTTATCCCAATGATTCGAATGTCTCACAGACCGAGCATCTCACAGACCCGAGCGTCTCACAGATCCGAATGTCTCACAGACTTTGACATCTCAAGGTTTCAAACGTCTCATAGACCCGAGCGTCTCACAGACTAAAACATCCCATACTTTAAACATCCCAGGAGGATTCAAGCATCTCCTAATAATCGTGAACTACGTAAGGTCTGATCTCAACAGGGAGTTGAGTACGTAGGCAGCCCATCTAGGGTGCGACCCCATTCCAAATAAAAAAACCTTTTTTCCCCTCTAAGGTGACTCTCATATCTCTCAAACGCTCAAACTTCCTTCGGCTCTCACTGACTTCAAACCATCACACTCCAAGTTTTGCCTATTCACCCAACCTCAGACTCTTCCCAAATACTCATCCGAATTCAGCAATTCCTCTCCTTGGTGCAAGCTTGGCAAAAAAAGCTCGCCTCATCCTATCTCTTTCTCTCTTCCCGTCCTAATCCTATCCTTGGCTTTGAAATGAATCTCTCTAAAAAGGTTTTGAAAGAAGGCAATCCCGACAATTGGAGACCGAGGTTTCCTCGGGCACCAATCCGAAGTCGTGGTCGTTGCCACTTCTAAGGGGTGTAACCCAATGCGAACCCACACAGAATCTCTGACATGACCAGCTAAGTCCTATCCATAGGCAATAATCTCAGAGTCAATTAACGGTTATTAGAACCCTCATTCCCTTTCCTTCATAGTTCCTTAGGTCAAACTAGGTGGCGACTCTAGTCAATTTCCGCCCTTAGGGCATAAGTCCGCGTGGAGCCCATTGAGAGCGGGTGTAGTGCACACTTGCACTCCCCTTTATGCTTTCTGGGAAAGACGGACGATGTAGTAGGTATTTGAGGGATGCCAGAATAACGGGTTCTCACCCTCCACAGAATGGCATTTTCTGAGGTCTTGGCTTCTCAGTCAGACTATATTTAGATAGACCCCCCCCATACCGAAAAATCACCCTCCACAGTACCTTTCCAGTGAATGGCGTGGATGCATCGATCTTGTTCGACTCTGGAGCCTCACACACATTCATTTCGCTAGCATTTGCGAAGAGGCTGGGGTTAGACGGTGAAGAGATGCCAGACTTCGTGGTCACTCTCGTCGAAAGAGCGGATCAGATGTACCCGCTACTACCGAGATGCTGTTGTTCGAATCAGGGATGAGGAGTTTCCGATCGACTTGATAGAGTTCGACGGATTGGGTTTTGATGTGATTGTCGGGATGAACTGGTTGGAGCGGTACAAGGGTAGAATCTTATGTGCCGAGCATCGACTGCTTCTTAGGAGTCCATCTGGGGTTACTATATCATACCGCCAGAGGCCCAGGGAGCCTTCGACTCAGATCATCACCGCCATGGCTATGTATCACGAGTTACGACGAGGGAGGGATGTATACCTCTGCTATGTCCAGGACATAGAGAGAGACCCTGAGTTTTGCTCAGATGTGCCGGTAGTGTCGGAGTTTCCTGATGTATTCCTAAGGACTGCCGGGCATGCCGCCAGCACGAGAGGTTGAGTTTGAGATTGATCTAGTTCCGGGCACCGGACCCATTGCAAAAGCACCTTACCGTATGGCTCCAGCAGAAAGAAATGACAGAGCTCAAGGAGCAGCTGAGAGACCTACTCGACAAGGGCTTATCCGCCCTAGTGTGTCACCATGGGGAGCGCCGGTCCTCTTCGTGAAGAAGAAGGACGGTAGCCTCCGCCTATGTATTGATTATCGGGAGCTGAATGCTGTTACGGTGAAGAACCGTTACCCCTTACCACGCATCGACGATCTATTTGATCAGCTGAGGGGAGCATCAGTATTCTCCAAGATAGACCTACGTTCCGGATACCACCAGATTGCCATCCGTGACAGTGATATCGAAAAGACAGCAGCCTTCAGAACTAGGTATGGGCACTATGAGTTCACCGTTATGCCGTTTGGCTTATCAAATGCACAGCTAAGTTCATGGACTTAATGAACCGTTTGTCCAAGATCAGTTGGACAAATCAGTGGTAGTCTTCATCGATGACATACTTGTGTATTCGAAATCGAGAGGGAGCATGAAAGCCACCTGAGAGATGTATTGCAGACATTGAGAAAGAATAGCTGTATGCTAAATTTTCTAAGTGTGAATTTTGGTTGAACCAAGTATCATTCCTTGGACATGTGATTTCTGAAGCCGGGATTGCTGTTGATCCGGCAAAGATAGATGCAGTGCGCACCTGGCCTAGGCCGAAGATAGTCACTGATATCAGGAGCTTCCTCGGTCTGGCAGGATATTATAGGAGGTTTGTGAAGGGACTTCTCCAGTATCTCGAAGCCATGACTTCCTTAATGAAGAAGGATGCCCCTTCGAGTGGACAGTCGACTGTGAGAGAGCTTTCACGAGTCTCAAGGATGCTCTGACATCTGCACCGGTTCTGACGTTACCAGACGGTCCAGATGGTTTTGAGGTCCATTGCGACGCATCAGGCAGGGGGTATGGGTTGTGTGTTGATGCAACACGGGAAGGTCGTGGCTTACGCCTCCCGACAGCTGAAGAAGCATGAGGAGAACTACCCTACCCACGACTTAGATTGGGGGCCATTGTCTTCGCACTGAAGATATGGCGACATCACTTGTATGGGTAAGTGTGACGATTTATTCTGACCACAAGAGTTTAAAGTACTTGTTCACTCAGAAGGAGTTGAACATGAGGCAAAGAAGGTGGGTTGAATTTCTGAATGATTATGACATCGATTTACAGTACAAGGAGGGTTAAAGCAAATGTGGTAGCTGACGCATTGAGTCGCCGAGCACACTCTCTCCATTCGCTAGTCTCTATACTGGCTTGGTTGAAGAGGTGCGGAGAGTGCTCAGATGACAGATCAGTATATGGTGGGAAATTAGACAGAAGCTTATTGATGGCACATTCGAGGGTCAGAAGTATTGACTTCAGACTCCACGATGATGACTGATTAGGCTCAATGGCCGGTGTGTGTACCGAGGAGTAGCGCTGAGCTGAAGGAGCGCATACTGAGTGAATCCCATTGTTCTACGACATCGATTCACCCCGGAGCTTCAAAGATGATAAAGGTATGAAAAGATATTTTTGGTGGGCTGGAATGAAAAAGGATGTGAATGACTATGTGCTGAGGTGTCTCACTTGTCAGAAGGTCAAGTTTGAGCATCGACGGCCTGGTGGTATGGTGCAGCCAATCCAGTGCCGGAGTGGAAATTCCATGACAATCCATGGACTTCGTGGTAGGGCTTCCGCCTACAAGGGGAGGTCTAAATATGATTTGGGTTGTGGTAGACCGACTGACCGAGGTGGCTCGATCATACCGATGAAGGACACCTGGAAAGTGGCTAAGCGGGCAGAACTCTTCGGACAAAGAGATTGTAAGACATCATGGGGTCCGAAAACGATAGTATCTGACAGAGATACCAGATTCCTATCCAGATATTGGAAGTCTACACGAGAGGAGGCACTTGGTACTGAACTGAAATTGAGTACGGGTTCACCCACAGACCGATGGTCAGAGTGAGCGCCACCATACAAACACTTGAGGATATGCTACGTGCATGTGCACTTGACTTTCGGACCAGTTGGATTGATAAGTTACATCTGATCGAGTTTAGTTACTACAACAGTTATCATGCATCGATCAGATGTCTCCTTCCAGGCATTGTACGGTAGACCATGCCGAACGCCATTATGCTGGGATGAGTCGAGTGAGACGGTCATTATAGGACCAGAGTATCTTGAGCAAGTTCAGGCAGAAGTTCGCCAGGTCAGGGCTAATATGAAAGCAGCTCAGGATAGACAGAAGTCGTACGCTGATGTGCGCAGACGTGACCTGGAGTTCGCCGTGGGCGATCAGGTATTTTTGAGAGTATCCCCCATGAAGGGAGTATTTCGTGTTTGGCCAGAAGGGGCAAGTTGAGCCCGAAATATGTAGGTCCTTATGTTGTGACGGAGCGGATCGGCCCGGTAGCTTATAGACTTGATTACCCGCCGAGTGGGCAAGGTACATGATGTATTTCATGTGTCCCAGTTGAAGAAGTATATGTCTCATCCGTCTCATGTGCTTCAGCCGGAAAGGCTAACCTTAGAGCCGACCATGCTATCAGTGGAGACTCCGGTACGGATTCTGGATACTAAGACTCGAGACACTCGCCATAAGTCCGTGAGACTGGTGAAGGTCTCTGGTCTAACCAGGAAGTTGAGGAGGCCACTTGGGGAGCTGGAAGAAAAGATGAAGGCAAAGCACCCGTCATGTTTGCTTCTTAGTGTTCATATGTATAGGGTACGGGGCGTACCCCTTTAAGGGGGTAGAGCCGTTTCGGTTATGGTTGTGTACGACATGTATATGTATACATTGTCTATGTTATGTTACAGACCGTTGTGTCTGAATGGTATTATATGTTTGAGACCTCGAGTCCGTTGTGGTATTGTGTGGTTGGACCTTTTGAGTCCGTGAGGTGTAAGAATGATGGTAAGGTTGGTAATGATGGTTGGAAGTGTGGTGTTATAAGATGTTCCCGTGTTCTAGTAGTAAGATATGTGGGAAGTATGAACTTTGGGGACAAAGTTCTTTTAAGGGGGGTAGATTGAAATACCCCAAACCTTGGCATGTTGGTTTAAACATTAAAACATGATTTATTAAGACTAAAAAGAGTCTTAGAAACCTTAGTAAACAAATTTAAACAAAAGAAAACACAAATGTGCTTTAAAGTCAATAAGAGCCAAAATGTGCTCTAAGCTTGGGATAAAATTGAGTAAGACCTAATGAGTTTACCAAGACTCATTTATATACTAATGAACATATTAAACCAATTACCAAAGAAAACCAAGCTTGAAAACAAGTTAAAACACAAAATGTGCTTTAAGAAGTCTTAAAGCACGTTTTTGAAAAATGTCTTGTAAATGAGTTTTGAGTGGCTTAATGTCCATCATTACTCTTAAATATATATGTGTACTATATAGTATCACATTTGGGTGGCTATATTAATGGGAAATCAAAAATTTCACTTCTAAGTGCCTTGTTTAGGTGAATAGTGATTTTTTATAAGCTATTTTGTAAATATGTTGTTAAGTAATTAAATTGAAACAAAGACTTAAATACCCTCATTATAATATAGGGGGCCGGTTTTCTATGTGGGTGACTCACCACTCTCTAATTAATTCAATAAGTAAGTAAAGAAACTAAGTAAAACTTGCTTTTTACTTTATAAGTATAAATATCTCTTAAAAGCAAATTCTATCTTCATTCTCTCATTTCTTTCCTTCATTCACACGGTTTCCCACCTCTCTTCTTCCTTTCTTCCTTGTTCTCTCACGGTAATACCATCACCACCATTAGAGCTCCACTTTGACCACTTGCTAAATCAAGCTCACTTGCCAAATCAAAAACAAAGACCACCAATCTCTTCCTCATCAAGCTCTCATTCCTATCTTCTCAAAACTCCAAGAGCTCCATTTCGGTGCCAAGGTGTTCCACCATTGAAGGAGCTTGAGCTGTATTTTGACATATTGTGATCTCCTTTGCTTCTAGGTAAGGAATCTCAAAGAAAAATCATGTTTCCTCAGTGTTTTGTTCATGTCCGAAAAATACACATTGATATAGCTCTTTGTGTGACTTTGTACTAGCTTCATTTCAACTCTTCATGGACTAGGTGGAGTCCTCTCTTTGTTATATATTCAAACTCCCTTCAAAGATCAAGGTAAAAACAACTACATTAATTTTTGAAACAATGTCAAATTAGGGTTTACAATGAGATGAAGCTCAAAGCTTGAATACTCATTATGGTGTTTGTATATGTCTAGAACTTGACAAGGAACCAAATACCATACGGTTTTGTAAGGAATCAAGGAGGAAGTTTTTGGAAAAAGAGGTAAATCTACTAACTTAAATGTTGTTTAATGCCTTAGGAGAATGAGCTTATAAGTGCTTATTAAAACTACCTAAAGAGCAAATGGTGAATGACTTAGTAAAGTGTTCTCAAGAGACTAGTAAAGGGCATATATGTGTGTTGAGTGTATTGCAGGTTAAAGGCATATATGTTGTGGGAATTCAGTGTTTATGATTTAAGCACTTTAAGGGCCTAAGAGCCATGCATTTTAAGGGCCTAAGTGCCATCAATTAAATTATGCACTATATGTAATGTAGTGTAAATTTGGGTGAAATTGTGTATGAGAGTGTTCTTGGTGATTTTAGAGTTATTGTGTGTTAAAGGAGAAGGCAAAGTGTTTAGCGCTTAGTAATGTTCTAGGGGAATCCATGTCAAAATTTAGGTAAGAAACAAGAAGTTCTAAGTGTTTACATAAGGTTTGGTGAGTTAGAAAACTTAGGAAATGAATAAGGAGTTCATGATGTTTTAAAGGAATTTTGATGTACTAGGAAGTACTCTAGGGTGTAATAAGGACTTAGACATGATCTTAAGATTTAGTGAGTACCAAAGTCACCTTGGGACTTAGGTAAATACCTAGGCAAACTTTGGTAAAACAAGGAGAAGTGTACACTAGGAAAAGAGTTTCAAGAGGAGATAAGGAATTAGTTGTGAGAGATGATGCTTGGGAGATGATGTTAAAATAAGGAGGAAGCTTTGGTATAGTAGTCATCTAAGGTGTGAAACACCATTTGAAAAACTAGGAGAAAATATTGTAAGTGTTAGGAATTTTGTGAAGGAATAAGTAAAGGCTTAAGGAATTAGAAAATGAGTTTTATGAGTGTTTAAGGGTGTGTCTAAGTTGTGTTTAAAGTGCCCAAATGAGGTTAGGGAGTACTAGGTTATATGGGGGTGAAGTTGAGTTGAATGTAAAAAGGAAAACATAGATTTGGGGCCGACCGGACTTGCGACCGGACTTGCAAGCTCGGTCGGGGACATGTTTACCCTGCGAGAATAGTTTCTGGAATGGACCGGGCATAGGACCGGACATGGACAAGTCCGGTCGGGCTAAATTTACAAAGAGAATAAACTCTCTGGAATGGACGCGGACATAGGACCGGACTTACAAGTCCGGTCGAAGTAGAAAATTTGTACGGATTGAGTACTGGAATCGACCGAATCAGACAGAATGGACCGGACTTGGCAAGTCCGGTCGGGCTGAATTCCGAAGGGGAGACGGAAACTCTCGGGAATCGACCTCGACATGGACAAGTCCGGGGCAAGTCCGGTCGGACCTAAACTTGTAAAAAAAAAAAACAGAAAAGAATGTGACTTATGCAGTTTAACCCTAGGGTGTATAATGAAGGGTAACCTAGGGAGATTAGACATTAAAACATGTCATACAATCATGTGAATACTTAGTGAGTGTGAAGTAAATAAATAATTAACCGACTTACTAATGTGTATAGGATTCTCTCAAGGTGGGAACGAAACAAGGCAAGGACCAAGGTATGGTTTTCTTGCAGTCTGTTGCCTAACGGTTTACAACGGCTTGGGTATTGTTTGCTTTCTGTGTGTTACGACCTTATAAGATAAGGCATGAAAAGAGTTTACAGTTGTTATACATGTGATGTTGTAAGGTTATGACTCCTTTCCCTTGGTTGTCTAACAAGACCTAAATGTTGCTTGTGTGTGACTTAACAAATGTTGTGTGATCACTAACAAGTGCTAACGGGGAAGTGAGGAGTCGGTTGTTCCGGCCACGCGTGTGATGGATGGGGGTCGATATCATATCCGGTTCGGCTCTCTTGGTGTATGTATAGGTGGTATTCCAATTTGGTTTCTACTTCCCTTAGCTTATCCAAAGCTAGTTACTGACTCTTCACGTCGGGCCATAGGGGCATACGTATGTTATTTCGGTGTGCTTGGGATTACTATATCCGACACACCTTTGGTATAAGTTAACCGTTCCACATAATCGGACGGTAACGAGGATGGTAACGAGCTTAACATGGGATTGGTAAAAATCTCTAGGCTCATATGGTATACTAACTATGGTGTGAGGTTCCTTGTGAGAACCGAGTTTATGGTGTTATGTATTGATGTTGTGATGCTATGCAAATTCCCTTGCTATGCTATGGTGTATATATATGTTGGATGTTCTAAAATGAATGCCATGTCATTATGACAATTGGTTGCGCGTATCCCGGTAGTCGATGGGCTGCGCGTTAGCCATACCAGCAAAGGTGCTGACCCCCTCGGGGGCTCCATATTTTTATTGCAGGATGAGGATCGAAGAGGCAGAGTGGCTCTAGGTCCTAGGTTGATATATTTTGGGATATGTTGGTTGTTAGGCCGGGATGCGCCTGTGCACCCGAGGCGTTACATTTTGATACCATTGTTATACAGTGTTGGATGATTATGGTTTGGAGATGTATTGTAAATTAATTACTCGGTATGGTTGGTTATGTTTATATATGGATGTTAGTTACTATGCTCGGGAGTCTGATCATCAGACCGATACACTTGTATTTATTCTGCCTAGTTAACCACGTGGGTGGTTAACGGCGTTGTAACACCAAAGCGATTAGTTATTGTTTGGTTGGTTATTTCCGCTGCGATTTCGGTAGATGATAGGGGCGTTGTAGGGGTGTTACACCTTGACTAGCTGCAGTGGAACAATTCGGCAAGGACATAACACAGTGAGCTGATTCTAATTTTTTTTGTTTACTTCCTGTTGGTGGCTTCCGTGGAATGGGAATGAGCAGAGTGATGCATCTCAACCGAGAACTTCTTGATCAACACAAAACTCTTAATGCAGAGCTCACATAAGCAACCAGTAATCTCGATAAGCCGGTGGATTTGAAGCCACCACAGGCGGAGGAGATAAGAAACACATCTGAGAGAGAGCAACCGGAGAATTATGAGTTGGCAGTTCCAGATCTCGTTATTGGGAGCCCAAAGCGTGAGCAAGGAGAAGAGGAGGAGGTGAAACAGCTGGAGTCAGAAACAGCAGACAACAAGTCGAAACAGAAATCGTCGGGTGAATCAAGGCAGGTGACCGAAGAAGAGTTAGAGATGTTCGTAACTTGAGCAGGGAATAAGGGAGTGTTTAAGCACATCATGCGTGCGAGTTCCAAAATGAATTCAGTGGTGCGTGGGAGTTTACAAAAGAAGACTGTGCCAGAATAAAAGGACGCGAACTGCATAGCAGTTGCTGGTGTTTTCTTGTGGCTGTCGAACAGATACAGAGGAAGAGGGGTGGTGACTTGCGGTATGGAAATGGAGAACACGTGAGTGCCTGATCAAAAGAGAATAATAGGAGGTAGGAGGCACTGATGCACTTTGTTCGAATTTTAAGATGTGCACTGATGAATAGGAGGGAACGTGGTGTAAATGGTGTCGGCAGCAGCAGTCTTTTTTTTTGTAGTTCAACTGGTAGGTAAACTAATAGTTAAGTGGTGCAATTTACTACCGAATACGAGCTTAGCTCAACCGGTTAGGATGTTCACTAGGTATACGAGAGGTACGGGGTTCGAACCTCAACGGGAGCGTTTCTGCTGTTTTTTCTTTCTCTCTTTTTTTTTGTATAGGTTATACATGATTGTTTATATATGTATGATATATTATTTCATGTGATTCTATATTTTTTGTAACGCGGTTATGCGGCGTTACCGTCACTTATTTACAACGTTACGATGTATATACGTCTACATATTATATCGTGTCATTATATTTTTTTTTGTAACGAAGTTATGCGACATTATTGTCACCTATTTACAACGTTACAATATCGTAACGTTACGTACGGGTATTTTTCGTATTCGTACATATACACATATATTAGATTTAATTGCTCGTACGTTACTTTATGTCCGAATTATAAAACGCATTATGATTTTATGCGTTTAATGTTTAGGGGTATTTCAACTTACCCCCCTTAAAAGAGACTTCGTCCCGAAGTCTTTCTTCCTTAACTGGTGTTTCCATTCTCGTTAATATTGGGATCAAGTCCCGCAGTCATTCATGCTAACCAAGGGATCAAGTCGCATATACCATAATTCTCACTACCCATAAGCACTTTGCCACATTAATGGTTTCTCACCAGTTCTCATAGTGATCCAAGATAGTAGTAATACGTAGCCCATGCACGGCTGTAATCAAAAGGCACACAACATTCATTCACGACACAATGACATACACGTACATACCATTCACATACGCATAATTCAAAACACACAAACCTACTAACCATCAACATGTGGTTGTGGGAATACACCCTAATAAATCAATACACAATCAAAACAAAACGCGCTTACCCCCTTAAAAGAGGGGTACGCCCCCGTACCCTACACTAAGCCGGAACATCGATGAAAAGATCGGGGTACTTAGTTTTCATTACCGGATTGATTATATGCCATTGTGTAAACGCCAGATCAGGTTTTCCCGAGTGTGAGGAGGCTTTCTACCTCTCCAGCGTTTTCCTACGGATTGAAATGGACCCTAACTAACGAGCCTCACAACTAACCTGTAACCCCGCTTCTCAAATTTAAGTTTTCCTATACTCGGTACTCCTCTGTTCCAGTCATCAGAGCGCAACTACGCTCTGATACCACTTTCTGTAACACCCCCGAATCACGACCAACAATAATACGACGCGCCTAAGTTAGCAGGAGAAGTCTACGTAGCGGTTTCGAACTCTATTCGGGTGCTACAGATGCCAACCACCCATGTGGTTGACAGACCACAATACCAACTCCAAGTTACGGTCTGAATGACTGGAATCTAAACCTTAACCAAATCCAAGTACGAACAGGAATTACGAACCAAGTACCGAGAGTCCACAACATAAGTTCTTAATCCAACAACAAAAACCGAAAGTAACCCATACATTAAAGAAAAGCATACTACTTAAAAGTCTTGCCCAAATGGACTACCCCCATGGTAGTCACTTGCCTACTCTCCGCCATCGTCAAGTACAAGACCTGAAAAAAATTGGGTGTAAAGGACTCAGCAAACTACGCTGAGTATGAACGTGTGAAGCCCGTATGTTGCCGGGCCACACGACTACTTGGTCGAATATTATTAATTCAATTTACATGCTCTAATAAAGCAGTGAAGCACACATCAACACATCATGATAACATGCACACTCATCGGTAGCATAGCAATATCAAAAGCAACCAAGCACAACTTGCAAGTAGCATAGCAATGTCAACACGCAACCCCTCACAATAAGTTGCTAATGTAGCAACAACAATCAGGTAAAAAATACAACGTGTGCGCAGGTATATTACCGTCGATCCTCACTATGGGATCATTCCAAAGATTACGTATTGTTTTCTCGTTCTCATTACACATGTTTTTCCTTCCTTCTCTTGCACCGAGTCCGGGGGATGTAGGTTAGATCCCGAGACTTTATAATGTAGGTGCTATTCATTCCTTGTTTCTTAAATGATCACATTTGTGAGTTTTCTTATTTGCTTGGTCTCGTTACACATGTTTTCCTCTATTCTCTAGCACCGAGTCAGGGGATATAGATTAGATCCCGAGACTTAATTATGTAGGTGCTAATCATTCCTTGTTTCTTCAAGGGTTACTTGTGAATTCTTTATCACCGCACGTTGGAGGACGTTTCCTCCATAGCTAGTCCCCCATTCCCGACACCCAGGGTCAAGGAAGCGGAAGTCACCTCTAGACTCCAGGATAAGCTTCACCAATTTGCCACTCCCCCATTCCCGACACCCAGGGTCAAGGAAGCGGAAGTCACCTCTGGACTCCGGGATGTGCTTCACCAACTTGTCACTCCCCCATTCCCGACACCCAGGGTCAAGGAAGTGGAAGTCACCTCTAGACTCGGGATGTGCTTCACCAAAATATATTCCATCATAGACGGTCGAAGGATCTGATGCAGATACCAACTCCCGATCATCCATACCGCGCGGCCCGAGCTGTTGTCTTCCGGGTTGTTCTCATGTTTCACAGTTGGTACTTTTCGTTTCATTATCATTATAATCTCGACACCATAGTGGGTGTCATTAGCGGTCCTCTAAAGTTAGAGAGGATTTGTCTCTTTGTATAGTTCTTTAGTTTTGTCTACGTGGTTCGTCATGTCTCATTCATTATCATTAATGAATAGACACCATAGTGGGTGTCATGGTAGTCTTCAATGGTTTAGAGAGGAGTTCCCCTTATAGAGTTTTCTTGGTCTTCATAATTCGTAGTAGTTCGTCTCAAGGTCCAAAAACGCGAAAGGGACTAAACTATTGTGTGCGCGCAATGATATACAACAATGATATATAACAAGCATAAAAGCAAGCCACAGAAGCAAACCAATTTCATGCTTTGATCTTGAGTCATTTTCACACACAAGGCACACAACACACAAGCCGTGTAACACGGCAACATACGAACCACACATGTCCATACCTGATTTAGAAGCAAGGGTTGTCCCACACACACACGTGGTCCCGGTTGGCGTTCGTTACGGCCCTAACGTTAATTAAAAAACTCGTCAGTTTTATGTTTTCATGCTACGACAGTTGTAACATTTTTCCTAGTTTATCCCATTTTATCGGGTGTTGTTCCCTAGGCGAACTTTTGAATGTTCAACTTATACTAGCCCTTCGAAACACTCTAGGTATTATCCTTAGACTTTATCCACCCCTAGGACGTTTCATTGTCGGTTTACACGTTTAACTAAGTCCTTACTCTAGCTATTGTTCTAGGGTATTTTTAAGTACCGACAAGTAACAAGTTCACTTAAGATTGCTTTTAATCTTCCTACAAGGTATCCCCTCTTAACTGGGCATCTTAGCAAAGTTTCATACTCATATCTGACCTAATCCGGCACTGCTTACCACCTTGAAACACATCTAGACAGAACAGTAACATAACAGAATCTGAGAACACACCCTGGATATCTTCATTCTACTCCATGTTTAAGTTAACAAACTGACATCAAACTCTCCCAAAGTGTTTCGCCAACTTAACTAGATGTATTAGCAATGATTTGGGTTCGATATCAGACCAAAACCACACTTTTAACACTTCTGGATATTGTTCATACAGAGACATAAGTTTCAGAAAATTGAAACATCAACTTGTGCAAACTTCCATTAAACCTCTCTTTTAATGTATTAAACTGCTTTCTACTTCCTCCCAAATTGTTTACTCTCTTAGATAGGTACTCTAGCAAGGTTATGAGTTCATTTCCAGAACATTTCAACACTCTTATACCCACTGTATTACCGTTATACAGAAAACAGCAACCTACAGAAAAACAGAAAACACAGTTTGTGTATCTCTTCTCTAGCTTTCTTTTAGTTCGTTAATTTGCTACCAAATCCACACAAAACTTTCCCAACTAGATAAAAGTATTAGGGAGGTTCTAAGCTAAAAAACCAACTTAAACAACTATGTTAACCCCTCTAAAAGTTCATTATACAGAAACAAGTAACTGCAGGAAAATGCAAAATAGATTCTGTACGGCTCCTGTTCAAACTTTGTTTTAGGTCATTAATCAGTCTCCAATTCCTTTCAAACTTTTTGCCCAATTAGCTAAGTGTATTATAAAAGTTTTGAACTTAAAAACATCCTCAAATAAAGCTGTTAGCACTTCTGAAAACTCGTTTTACAGAAACTAAAATCTGTAGAAAAACTGTGAATTCAAATTTTGTACAGCAACCTTACAACTCTCTTTTGGGTATAAACCAGTCTTTCTAATCTTACCCAGAGTGTCTATAACTTCACTTAAGTGCATTAGGTATGTTTAGGTTTGTTAACCACTCAATATACCGCTTATAAACCCTCTGAAATTCGTTCATACAGAAGCCCAATGTTTCAGGAAAAATCTAAAACTGAATATCAAGATCTGATATTATCTCTTCTATTTCTTTTCTTGGTTCACTCGTTTGACTCCCATTACTTTCCTGAATTGCTTATCCAATTAGTTAGGTGTTTACTCAAGGTTTTGACTTCGAAACAGACCCATATCAACATTATTTATGTTACTGAATTTACATTATCCTAAAACTGAAACCTGGAATTGATGTGTCACCTACTATAGTTTTTTTTGTTCTCTAACCTGACTTCTAGTTCCCCCATGTTGCTTAGCTTCTTAGTTACATGTTTTGTCATGGTTTTATCCTCAAACAACTCAAGGTAGCAGGGAACACCTCTCTGATAAATTCTTTACATGTTAACTGTCAACTGAAACAAAAGAACACAATCTGAACCAAGTAACTGGTATAACCTCTACCTTCTCTTTCTGTTGTTCATAGTTTGACTTTCATTTCCTCTCACCTATTTACTCACGATGGTTAGGTGTGTCATTGAGATTTAAAATCACAGGACATCTTGATAGTGTCACGGATACACCCACACTGAAACCAGACAAAACTAAAAAAAACTGAAACACTAGTTCAGTCTACCCCTCCTTTCTTGGTGCATCAGGTTGGTTTCTCCTTATTCTATTTCCTGTCTTTGTTCACGGCTTGATTTCCAATCCTTCCCAATTTGCTGTCCCATTTAATTAAGTGTTCTAGGAAGTTCTAAACCCAAAACAGAACTCACAACAATTGGGTTAATGTTACAGAAGACAATTACTAAGCTGGGAAGAAACTGAAACATTAAATTAATGAAAATTTTTTTTTTGTTGTTTTGGTTCTGCTATCTAACCAATCTCTTTCTTTTTTTCTTTTCAGCATTCATACTCAGTTAGTTAAGTGCTTGATGCTGATTTAACCTCAAAGACAGACCCAAGGCAATCCGTTAAAACTACTGAAATGCGCCCAACCGCAAGTGAAAAGGAACTGGAAAACTGAAGCCTAAGTTGGTGTGTTCCTTCTATATTTTTTCTTCTGTTCACTAATCTGCTTGCTAGCTTCGCAGAAGTTGTTTGTAAGTTATTTAGTTACGTGTTTTAACCCAATTTTTAACTCCAAACAACCCAAGGAAAAAACTGCTAATACCACTAGAATGTTTTAACACTGATATGGAAGGAAACCGAAACTGCAACAGGTAGTTTTCTTCGATTTGTTTTTCATTCCCTGATCTTGTTTCTGTCTTGATGCTTCCAGGGTGTTTACTAACCTGCCTACAAGTTTAGCTGTGTTTTAATATCATCAATAACTCCACACTACAACTATCTCACTCCTAGACATTTAATAGTCAGTACACAGCGGTTACAAGAATTTTTTTTTGAAAGTAACTTGAGTTGCTCAAGCGTATAGGTTTAGAGGTTTAGTCATAGCTTTACCTTCTTTAATATGTGTAAATCTCCCTTGGAATAACTCCCAGGATGTCGGCAGCCTGTCCATGGTTGCCTCTGTCGCTACCTTGGGCTAAGGGAGGAGCTGGAAACAGCCTTCTACCGTGAAGAACAGGGTGAAGAGAAGAGAGTTAGAGGGAAATGGTGTCTCGGTTATCCAGAAGAAGAAATAACATGCAGTGCATGCATGAGTTGCTTACCTTGGTCTACTGGTCTTTCGTTGTTGTTTTGTGTCAGTCTTTTGCTTGCTGTGATGTGTTTGTTTCAGTCCAGGAAATGAGAGAGGGAGAGGATTGCCTGCTCACCGTGTTGGTTTCATGCAGAAGGAGAAAGGTGTTCGTTCTTGTTGCTTGTTGTTCTCTTACCATGCTTCTGGAACGGTGGAGTTGGGACTGGAACCGGTGTTAATGTGGTGTTCATTTCTTTCTGAAATATGCGCGTGACACAGAAGGGAATAATGTGGTGAAAAATCTGATAAAATCCTGGGTCTCCTTGACTAGCTGCAGTGGAACAATTCGGCAAGGACATAGCACAGTGAGCAGATTCTAATTTTTTTGTTTACTTCCTGTTGGTGGCTTCCGTGGAATGGGAATGAGCAGAGTGATGCATCTCAACCGAGAACTTCTTGATCAACACAAAACTCTTAATGCAGAGCTCACATAAGCAACCAGTAATCTCGATGAGCCGGTGGATTTGTAGCCACCACAGGCGGAGGAGATAAGAAACACATCTGAGAGAGAGCAACCGGAGAATTATGAGTTGGCAGTTCCAGATCTCGTTATTGGGAGCCCAAAGCGTGAGCAAGGAGAAGAGGAGGAGGTGAAACAGCTGGAGTCAGAAACAGCAGACAACAATGTCGAAACAGAATCGTCGGGTGAATCAAGGCAGGTGACCGAAGAAGAGTTAGAGATGTTCGTAACTTGAGCAGGGAATAAGGGAGTGTTTAAGCACATCATGCATGCGAGTTCCAAAATGAATTCAGTGGTGCGTTGGAGTTTACAAAAGAAGACTGTGCCAGAATAAAAGGACGCGAACTGCTATGCAGTTGCTGGTGTTTTCTTGTGGCTGTCGAACAGATACAGAGGAAGAGGGGTGGTGACTTGCGGTATGGAAATGGAGAACATGTGAGTGCCTGATCAAAAGAGAATAATAGGAGGTAGGAGGCACTGATGCACTTTGTTCGAATTTTAAGATGTGCACTGATGAACAGGAGGGAACGTGGTGTAAATGGTGTCGGCAGCAGCAGTCTTTTTTTTTGTAGTTCAACTGGTAGGTAAACTAATAGTTAAGTGGTGCAATTTACTACCGAATACGAGCTTAGCTCAACCGGTTAGGATGTTCACTAGGTATACGAGAGGTACGGGGTTCGAACCTCAATGGGAGCGTTTCTGCTGTTTTTTCTTTCTCTCTTTTTTGTATAGGTTATACATGATTGTTTATATATGTATGACTATATATTATTTCATGTGATTCTATATTTTTTTGTAACGCGGTTATGCGGCGTTACCATCACTTATTTACAATGTTACGATGTATATACGTCTACATATTATATCGTGTCATTATATATATTTTTTTTGTAACGAAGTTATGCGACATTATTGTCACCTATTAAAACGTTACAATATCGTAACGTTACGTACGGGTATTTTTCGTATTCGTACATATACACATATATTAGATTTAATTGCTCGTACGTTACTTTATGTCCGAATTATAAAACACATTATGATTTTATGCGTTTTAATGTTTAGGGGTATTTCAAACCATGATGGTAATGAGTGGATTTGGGTGATAGAGGTGAAAGTTGTCTAAGAAGAATTTAGTATGGTCAAGAGGATGGCTAGAAATGCTTAAGGTATGTGCAAGCTAGAAAAAGATGAGTAGAAAGTGTAAAAGAAGGGAAATGTGTGAGGAGGTGCAATGAGGCTAAGTTAGTATAACTAGGTTGGTAAACAATGAGATATGGAGTTAGAATTGAAGAGATAATGTTAACACACTCTAGGAAGAGTTGTGAACAGAATTGGTAAGTAGTACCACTTGAGATGAGGTTAGAAATGTGTTATAAGGAGAAAATGCAAGAATGTTCAAGGTTTTAAGTGTAAACAAATTACAAATATTGGGTGGATATGTAATGGAGTTATAAGCAATGAAGAGAGGGTTTAGGGTGTTTAAATGGTGTTAGAACATGTTGGGATACATGTGGAGAGATTAGAAGAAGATTGGACAAAAGAATAAGTGGAGAATGAAGTTCAAAGTTGTAAAATTTAACAGTTTAAAGTGTGGTCCGGGACTTGGTCCTTGGATAAAGTCCCGGACCAGCACTAAAAACAAGTCGAGAATACACCCCAGTACTGGTCCGGGACCTAGGGTAAGTACCAAGTTCCGGACCATAGTTAAAAATCAGCCGAAAGTCACAACAGACAATGGTCCGGGACCTTAGATCCGGACCATGTCCCGGACCAGGCCATTTTACAAAGGTAGTGTGCTTTTTAGATGGTAAATGAAGGGGGCTTGTTAGGTAATGCTATTATATGGTTGTTAAGAGTTGTTTGGTGGAATTTTATGGTCATTAGAGGTGTGAACAAGTATGAGGTATAATGAGATGTGATTAACTTATATATGATTAAGTTTAAACTACAATGACTTAGAGGTTGTTAGTCAGAAATCATTAGTGATTAAATAAGCTAGGTTAATTACAAGGAATTAACCACCTGATTCTATAAATGTTTTAGGGTTTGAGTATTTGGACTCCGGAGGAGAGTAAGCAACCGACGACCAACGGTGAACGATATGGTTTTCTTGTAGTCTGCTTGCTAACGAGGTGTCCCTCGGCTTGTGTGCTATTTGTTTATGTGTTCCGACTAAACAAGATAAACATGCAACCGTTATTGTATTGTTGTGTGTTGTTTGAAACTAACACAACTTACCTTGAGAACTTAATAACAATGTTTAGTAAAGAATTGTGTAAGAATATGGAACACTCCCTAATATTGTAATATTAGTAACCGAAAGAGGTTAACTAACAAACATTGACTTTGAGACTTCTACTGACTAGAACTTGGGGGGAGTGAGGAATCCGGAATGGTTCGGTCATGCATGTGTTAAGTAGGAGGTTGGTATCCTTATCAAATACTGACTTCCAAATATGACTTGTCTTCGGACTCGTCGCCTAGAGTCGACATATAGACTCGGTCACCTCGATTTCTGTACGAGGTGGGAGCATTATTAAGGTGGTGTGGTGGGATCTACCTAAATCTCAACTAATTCTAAGAAATATTGTTTATTTAAACCAATGGAGCTGATAACTCATTGGCTAGGGCTACCTTTGATCCAACAAGATAAACAATGAATTAAGGAACAACCATTCAAATTAAAGAACGGTTGTCTTATTTGAGATAAGATTTGAGATAAAATTTGAGATAAGATTTGAGGTAAGATTTGAGATGAGATTTAAGATGAGAATGAAATATTTCTCGACTTAAGGAGTTTGAAGCTAACACTTACTTAAGGAACGCTTATAAGACGTTCATTTTGTTGAACTTTAATTGTTCATATGTGATATGTAGTTTATTGTACTTCTCATTTATGTTGTATTAATAATCAACCGCAGGCTATTGACAAGTAGTCGTCGTAGCCCCGTTAGCTTGGGGGCTATAGGAGAATCGTACCAGCAAAGGTGCTGACCCCCTTGGGGCACATATTTATTTTGCAGGTGAATGACAGAAGAAGACCGTCTTGAGAGTAGGACCGGATAGAAGTACTTCGGGTTGTTTTCCATTTTGTTACACGAGTTGTGCATGTACACTCGTTTAGTAAATGGTATGAGATGTTAGTAAGATGTAATAGGATATGAAATACTTTGTCCTGAGGATATGTATTGGTTAAGGTTAAGTATACATTAATGTTCGGTATATTCGGGTGACTAACGGCAGTAACACCAATTATTGTATGAATTCCGCTGCAATGTTGATATATGTAAATAGAGGTTTATGAGATAAGTATGGCTTTATGAGTTGGGGTGTTACATTCGTTCCACCCTTCTTCTCTAGCCATGTTTAACCCAAAGATTAGGCCTTGAATTTCTGCTCTCTCTTTAGAAACAGAAGCCTCCATAATTCTGTTGTAAGCTATCACAATAGAGCTCTCTCTTTTTCTTATAGATCCAACTAGCACCAAATTCTCCTGTTCCTTTGATTATTTCTGCAATTCATTTTTAGATCCTACACAGGAGGTTGCCAAGTGTATGCAGAAAGCAAATTTAGATTATCAGAATTTATTCTACTTTTGTATGCCTTAGTGAAGGCCGGATTGGAATCAATTAGAACAAGCCAAGACATTTGATCATTATGCCTCATTGTGTTTTTGGCATCATAGATAACCCACATAGTATTGATAACTTCTTCTAGCTTTTCATCGGCCAATTTTCAACATCAGAAATAAACCAATCTTGAATTCCAATTTCCTATAAAGGAAAAGAACCCTAAAGATCTATCAGACCCTCTATTGGATTTGTGATGTAATGTGTTTAAATTTGTGGAATTGTAAGCATTGGTGTATGTAAAACCGTATATTCAGATTGTATTGAACGATATATTTGATTACAATGCAATTGCTCCTTTTATAATAGAGCAAGAATAAAGCAAACGATAAGATAAAATCTTAACAATAATGCTGAGAATCTAATATATCTTAACAAACTAAAACTATAACTATAATTAACTCTAATTGTACTTGGGCCCATAGAATGGGCTGGACTTAATACTCCGATACCCTCCCATTGAGATTTAACCATCATGCACTCAAAGAAGATATGGAACATTGTATCAATCGTGGAACGGAAACAATAGAGGGGAGAACTCCGTACTCTTCTGGCTACGTTAGCAACATAAGGAGCAATGTTCCTCATGAGTTTCCAGTGCAATAGCTTTGTTCTAGGACTACATTTTAACTTTGTAACTCTATTACTCAACAAGGAGATATTTGTATTACCAGATGGTTGACCAAATCTTAACTCTTACATATCCAACGTAAGCTGATTTAATCATGAATTTTCCATCTTTTGTATCATGCCATGACAAAGAATCTCTGACATTCTTGGAGATTTTTATTTCCTGATATCCTTCAGATCAATTTGCCATCATTTTTGAGCAAGTAGGTTAGTGTTCCAATCTGAACTGTTAGGCATTAGAAAGGAAGAGATTGTCCAATGCTGATATAAAGAGGAAAAGAAGAGAAGAGTTTGAACTTGAAGATCTAAGAATCCACGGATCTAACCAGAAGGAAGATCTATCTCCCATCATCAATTTCTTTCTCTCTAATTTCTTAAAGAGGTTCAGAGAGGAAACAATAGATGCCTAAATAGGATTATCCTTCTTTCCTTTACTGACCGGAATTATTGTCTTACTAGGGGAAGTAGACATCATTCAAAGTATAAGCCACTATGGAGGATGGATTGTTCATATGTTCCACACTTGCTTGGCTAGCATAGCTCTATTAAAAGAGGCTACAATCTGAATCCCACACCTCCTGTATTATTAGAATTACAGACGTCATCACCTCATATTATTTTCTACCACGTGAATATTTTAAATCTTATCCGACAGTCCATCTCCTCACGACCAATAATGAAATTTTAAAGATACCCCCCCCCCACCCACATGAGAAGATAACAAAAGTTTTTTTCCAATAATCCCTTTAGGCAAAAGGAATATAGGCATAAAGTAGGTGGAGATATCTTGTAACACTACTAAATACTAAAATAACAGTTATAACCTGCTTGAGATAAGGGAGTTCTTCATCTAGACACTTTGTATTTGTAGTAGCTTCTTTATAGTTGAAGAGCTTCAACGTTGTTAAGATAACTTGTTTTGTTTCTCCTGATCGTCATTGAAAACATTGTATTTAAAGAAAAGAGAGTCTCCCTAAAAACTAGAATGTTAAAATTTTGGTTTTTAGATTGGGTTTTCAGTTTTACTAAAAACTATCTCATATTGGGCATTGATCACATGCCCTGAGGATGTGAGAAAAGAATCAAGGGTTCTTTTGAGAAATTATGAGTTTTTAAAAGAGCTGCTACCACAGAAAAGTATATCATCTGCAAATGCCAGATGAGTAATACAAGGACCATCTTTTGAGAGCTTAATACCTTGGAAATAGCCTTCAGAATCTGCCAAGTTTAACACACTTAACATAGCTTCTTGAGCCAAAATAAAAAGAAAAGGAGAAAAGGATATCCTTGTCTAATACCTCTAGTAGGAGAGATAAATTTCCCAGGAGCTCCATTAATCGGAATTGAGCATTTAACTGAGGAGATACAGTTAAAAACATGTTTAAGCCACTTCTCCAGAAAACCCCATAAAACCCAAAGCTCAAGTTGGCGAGATGGAAAGCCTCTTTCGCTTTCAAAGGTAGGATGCCTAGTACTGATCAATCCATCCTAGAGAGTATGCCTTTTTACTATCTAAGTTTGTTCAAAATTCCAAGATCATAGTGAAAGAAATTTATAAGTTACAATGCATTTCCTTTAGAAGAGAAGACAGCAGAGGTCTGCCCTTCTTTCTTGCGTGGACCGCTCTCTCAAAACCAAAAGAGAAGGGAGGGTTGGGCATTACTGATGTTGAAACCAAGAATGTGGCACCCCTTTTTCAATGGTGGTGGAAGTTTATAAAGGAGATGGTAAGCTCTGGAAGAATATCAATTGCAACAATATACAATGTTAACATCAACCTTCTCATCAGGGATGACAAATGGAAACAAGTTTTGTGAAATGGTATTTGGAGAACAATATGTCCATCACTACATGGCATCCACTACATGTGCAAGTGTTAGAGGCGAACGTTAAATGTATTGTGGCTAATGGGAGCAAGGTTTGGTTATGGACATATATTTGGGTACGCTCACAACCGCTGAAAAACTATTTCCCCATGTACCTCGTCAATGACCAGAAACACACTTTCAATCAACTACATGGACGGTTTGGAGTGGGAATGGGTGCTTATATGAAGAAGATCACTCTTCTTATACGAGCGGGCACAAGTAGAACAACTGCTAGAGGTAATTAACTCTTCCTCCTCTCAAAATCCGAAGAAAAAACCGATCCCCTGGCTGAAGTTGACAATATGGTATGTATACAAGAAAAATTCTTTTATGAAGTTGTTACTACACTACAAACCAGTGCCAGCGTTCGTTGGTGACGGTTTCTGGCGTAACAGCTCCCATCTAGGATAGAGCTTCTAATTTAGTTTTTTCTCCAAGGTCGACTACAAACAAAAGACATCCTCTTGGGTAAAGTTTGATTCCATTAGGCCAGCTGAGATGCATGATAAGTCTGAATATAGAGCCTTTTAAGGGTTTAATTTGCTGATTATTCATATTGGTTTGGCTAATATTTCTCACTTATCATGTGTTTTTCCAATGATTTATGTTTAGATAAAATTGATGTATTTTATAGTATCAAATGCAGGTAAAAGTCTTAGAATTGCATTCTTCACTTCACAAGCTTCGCAACGCAACAAACTGGGAGCAAAACGGAGTCCAAACGAAGAATATACGCCCGAAACAAGTTTTCACCTCGTCAGGATACTGACATGTCTGACTTATGTCCGAACTTTGATGTTCGGACAGAGGTCGAAACTTCCTGAAAATTTGTCCTAACATGCGCCGAACTTCCAAGTTCGGACGCCGCGTACAGAATTCGAAAATATGCAGTTTTAAGAGTTTAAAAATGCCTATTTTTTGTTATAAAATTCACCGAGGGTTGGGAGAACAGAGGTATTCACGCCAGATGCCTCAGAGAGGCTCTCACATCACGCCTCCCCTCGCTCCATCACCATCATCATCGATCATCACATCACCTCACCACCATCATCTTCAACCTCTAGCCCGGCGAACTCCAGATCTGGACAGTGGGCGAATTTAGAAGTTTTCTATTCCAGATGATTTCTCAATCTCTTTTCTTTTCTTTGTCGTTTCGTGAATATGTTTGGCTAGTAGGGATAACTCTGGGGAAGGGTTGTTCGCAATGGATACAAGATAGTTAGAATTTCTGTATATTTTGGTTATGAGATTGTATCGGATTGTTCTTTGGGTTAATTTTTAATCATTCATCTTCTCTATTAAATTTGCGCATTTATAGAGTTGTTTTGTGAATCCTGTTTTGATCAGATAATTGATTAACAGGAAGTTCAAATTAATCTGGAGATTTGTAGGAAGATTAGTCGGATAGATAATTTTCCTGCAAATGCTAATAATTCTTTGCACGTATTCCGCCTATACGTGTTTTGCCAGCTTCTAGATTAGAGTTGACATGTTCTGATAGGTGAGCTCTTCAATGAACTAGGATTTAGCATTGAAGAGAGTAAAAAAAAAAAGAATTGGCCTATCCGTTTTCTCATAATTAAATTGTAGTTTTGGCTAGATTTATCCAGTAAAGAACAACCCGAACCCGGAGTACCATTCATTTTACTGAACTCATCAAGTTACTTTCATTAATCTTCATTTAGTTTTTGATTTGCATTTACTAAATTCAGTTAAAAAACATTCACAACCCCCTAAACTTCTAGTTTTCTTAGGATTAGGTTACTTCTTCAAGTCCCCGTGGATTGATACCCTGGTTGCTTCTGTTAGCTATACTATTGCGACCGGGATTTTTGCAACCCGACAGACTTATTGATTTATTATTTTCTAGATTAGTTTGTTTAGTTTTTAGTATTCAATTTATCTGTTTGCAAAATGGCGCCGTTGCCGGGGACTTGACTTTGTCTAGTCCCTTAGCCTTGGTTGTCGATTGTTTTTTATTTATTTGGTTCATTTTAAGTTTTACTTTTAGTTCATTTCTTTTTTATTTCTTTTATTTTATTTTAGTTTCGTTTGTCTATTATATTTTGTTTTTATTTATTTTATTTTATTTTGTTTGGTTAATTTTGTTTAACTTTTGAGTTCATTTTTGTTTATTATTTATATTTTTAGTTTCCATCAGTTTATTATATTTGTTATTTCTTTTTTATTTAGTTATAATTTTCATTTGGTGATTCTTAGTTGTTTGTTATTTTTTTTTATTTTTTTTGTCTTGTTTGTTTTATTTGTTTTCTTAATTTTATTTAGTTTTATTTTATTTATTTTTATGGTTAGTTTATTGTGTTTCTAGTTATCTTGAATTCTTTTATTTGATAGTTTGTCAGTTTTTTTTTTGTTTTTTTTTTACTTAGTTTTTTTATCTTGTTTCATTTTTTGTTATTTTCTTTATTTACTATTACTCTGTTTTATTCTTAGTTTATTTTGTTTTTCGTTATTTAAATATTATTTTTATTTTATGTTATTTTTTTGACTCTATTATATTCTATTGTTAGTTTATTTTGTTTTAGCTATTTCGTCATTTTTTTTTGTTTACTTCTTGTTTTATTTTAGTTCCAATTTGAATTGTGTGGATGTTCAATTGTTTTTATTTTATTTTATTTTCGCCTTTTAGTTTACTTTGTTTTTAATTTTCTAACTACTTTTGATAATGGCACAATGGAGCCTCAATGGTGGTCATTATTCTGTTGGTGCTAGTTCTTCCCAGGCTTCGAATTCCATGTTGGAGCAGATGGCTACTGACCAGGCACGATTGAAAACCACATTGAGCAGTATGGTGAAGATGCTAGAGCAGCTAACTATAGGACATACACCTATTCAGACAATGAAGCAGGTGTCTTCTGGTTCTAATGACCTTTATCACTCGCAGTGTGAGGGTAATCACGAGTTCAAAGATTGCCCCAAAATTGAAGAGATGAGGCGGATTGAGGAGCAATTCGAACAGGAATCATTTTATTCACAGGATATTTATTGCTCGTATTGTGGGGGGACCTCATGAGATCGATGATTGTCTCGATTTCAAGAGCAATTGTGGTTAGAGGATCAACCAGACTACCTACAGAAAATCACTCTTCAGCAGCAGGCTTCAATCTTGAACAATGGAATGGAGCAACCTATTGAATTCTCAAGTTGCCCTCCCTCTCCACCCTTGGTTCTAGACAAAGAAGATGTCCACATCCTAGATTTTGTAAGGGAGGAGCCACCACTGCCCTGCCATCATCAAAGTTTCTTTGAGCCTCACCCACAGAAGGAGGATGTTTACATCCTTCAATTTGGGGAAGAACAACAATCAACACCTGGTCTTCTACTTGAGACCCATTACCGTCATACTTTCCTCAAACGTCAGGTTTCGTGGAGTACTTATTTCCTATTTTATATGTTGATGAAATACCCAAACCTTGATATGTGGTTTAAATATTAAACTATGGTATGTAAGGCTAAAAGTGCCTTAGGAACATCAGTGTACAATTTAAACCATAGTAAAATGCAATAAAGCATTAAGACACAGTTTGAGCAAAAACATGCTCTAAGCTATGAGCGAACTTGGTTAGGACCCAAAGAGCCTACCAAGACTTAATAATATTCAATTATGATTTAATAAGGCTAAATAAGTCCTTAGGAAACCTTGGTGGACAGTTAAACCAAATAAAACACAGAAAATACCTTAAAGTCAATATGAGCAAAAATGTGCTCTAAGCTTGGGATAAATTTGTATAAGACCTAATGGTCATACCTATACCTCATAAATATGTTAATGAACATATTAAATCAATTACCAAAGAAAACCAAGCTTGAAAACAAGTTAAAACACAAAAAGTGCTTTAAGGAGTCTTAAAGCACGTTTTTGAAAAATTGTCTTGTAAATGAGTTTTGAATGGCTAAATGTCCATCATTACTCTTTAATTAACATGTGTACTATATAGTATCACATTTGGAAGTCTATATCAATGGGAAATCAAAAATTTCACTTCTATGTGCCTTGTTTTGTGAATAGTGATTTTTATAAGCTAGTTTGTACCATATAATGTTATAAGTAATTAAATTGGTCAACAAAGACTAAAACACCCTCATTATAATAAAGGGGGCCGGTTTCTTAAGTGTGGTGACTCACCACTCACTTGTTAACTTGTTAAAGAAATAAAGATGACTAATATAGTTACTATTTGCTTTATAAACACAAATATCTTCAAAAAGCAAAACCAATTTCATTTCTCTCATTCCTTTCTTCTTCATTCACACGGCTCCACTCTCTTCAACCTCTCTTCTTGCTGTTCTCTCACGTTAAAACAGCACCACCACCATGGAAGTCCACCTTTGATCTCTTGTAAAATCTAGCTCACTTATCCAAATCAAAAACAAACACCACCATTCTCTTCCTCTCATCAAGCTCTTCATTTCTATCTTCTCAAAACTTCAAAAGCCCCATTTCGGTGCCATGGAGTTCCACCATTGAAGGAGCTTGAGCTTGTCTTTCCACATATTATTGATCTCCTTTGCTTCTAGGTAAGGAATCTCTAAGAAAATCAAGTTTCCTCCATGTTTTGTGGTGACCGAAAATACTCATTAATGGTGCTCTTGTGTGACTTTGCTCTAGCTTTATTCCAACCTTTCATGGACTAGGTGGAGTCCTCTCTTCATAGATATTCAAACTCTCTTCAAAGATCAAGGTAAACAACTATATTATGTTTTCGAAATAATGTAAACCTAGGGTTTACATGAGATGAAGCATAAAGCTTATATACTCATTTCAATGTTGTATATTGTTTAGTAGTTGGACAAGGAAAGAAAGCCATTATAATCTCGGTTTTAAGAGGAAACAGAGAAGTTTGAGTGGAAAAGAGGGTAATATACTAAGCTCAATGTGGTTTAATGCCTTAGGAGAAATGAGCTTATAATGCTTATTAAAACTACCTAAAGAGCAAATGGTGAATGACTTAGTAAGGTGTTCTCAAGGAGACTAGTAAAGGAACATATGTCTTGGTGTGTGTAATTGCAGGTCAAAGGCTTATATATTGTGGAAATTCAGTGTTTATGGTTTGAGCAACTTAAGGGCCTAAGTGCCAAGCAATTTAAGTTATGCACTATATTGTGATGTAGTGCTAAATGTGTGAAGTTTGTGTATAAAATGTGTTTGATGGATTTTAGGTGTTCTTGAATGAAATAAGGTAAAAACCTAAGTGTATGGATGTGAGTAAATACAAGAGAAGCTATGGCCAAATTTGGGAAAATGTGTAAGAAGTTCTAAGTGTTTTAAGTAAGTTTTGGTGAACTAGGAAGTGTTAAAGGTGAATAAATGTTTACTTGAGAAGAAAACATGTATTAAGGTGATTTAGAGTGATGTTTAGGTAAGATGTGAAAAAGGAGGTTTAGTTAGTAAGAAAAGAAGCTTGGGAGATGATGTTAAGGTGTAGAGGAAACACCTTGGTATAGTGGTCATTATAGGTAAAATACCACTTAGAAATCTTAAGGAGAAAACAATATAAGTGTTAGGAATTTTGGTAAGAAGAGAGTAAGTGTTTAAGGAGTTATAAAATGAGTTTTATGGATGTTATATGAAGGTTTAAGGGTGCCAAATGATGTTAGAACACATTAGGAGGCTTGAGGAAAAGTTTGGAGAAAGTTTGACAAGTTTTGGACAACTTCTGATGTTGTCCGACCCAGTGGTCCGACCCAGGGTGGGTCGGACAGCCTCTGTTTAGTCACCCGTTGATGTTTCTGGAATGGTCCGACCCAGAGGTCTTGGGTCGGACATGGGTCGGACATGTGTGCTCTAGGTCTCTGGAATGGTCCGACCCAGATGGTTGGGTCGGACATGGGTCGGACGTGAGTATTTTAGCAGACGGGAAAAGTTTCTGGAACGGTCCGACCCAGCTGTGGGTCGGACGGTGGTTCGGACGGCCCAAAATTATGCAAAAAAAAAAGAAAGACAATGTTGTAAGGAGAATCTAAGTGATGTTTTAGTATTAGGATATGCCTAAGTTCATGTATGATGTTTGGGTAATTAATGGAGGTGGAGAAATTGTGCAACAAGGTTAGAAAAATGCAAATGTGGCATTCTGTAGCTTGGGTCCGGGACTTGGTTAATGGTTAAAGTCCCGGACCATATATCAAAAACAGGCCGAGAGTTATTCCATGTTGTGGTCCGGGACTTGGGATGAGTACAAGGTCCCAGACCACCCTATTAAAAATGGCCGAGAGTCTCTGTAAGTGTTGGTCCGGGACTTAAGGTAAGGACCAAGTCCCGGACCACTCTGAAATTGTTGTTTTAGGCTATTAAAAGATGTCTAATGATGGGGATTGATGGATAATGATGTTGTAAGGTTGTGTAGGACATGTTAGGTGAGTTATAGTTACAATTTGGTGGGTGAAAAGTTGAAGTAAAATGAAAGAGTGAAACATGTTAAAAATGTAAAGTTATTTAACCAAGTTAACGGGGAAAAGTTATAAGCATTAGACTTTAAACGAACATGTTACCCCAATGTTAATAAAAGTACATGTAATGTTAACAGTTGTTCGGGAATTGCTCGAGGAACATAAGTGGACGTGGTAAAGTGGACTCCGGTGACAGGTATGGTTTTCTTGCACCCGTGTCCTACCGGATTACACCGGCTTGTATGCCAATGTGTTTTTCTGTATGTTTGCCACGTTGTAAGATTAAACATGTAATGAGTTTACAGTAATTCATTTATGTGGCGTGTGCAACTCCGATACCATTTAACCTCGGAAGTGTTAACCTTAGTTAACTGAGTCTAGGATCATATGAGAGTTCGGTATTCGGAGTAAACGACCCGAACCATGGGACGTACTAACCACGGCTATGCGTGTGTTAAATGTGTGATATGTGTATGTGAATGTAGGGATCTCCCTTGTGTGTTTAACCCAGTTGTAATACTGTATGTGTGTAGGTGTGATAGACTCCATAGTGGGGTTCTAACTATTATCTAAAGTAAGTATGTACTAACAGTAGTGAGGAATCCGGTTTGGCCGGTCACGCGTTGTTTGGGAGAGGGTATCCTTCTTAGCCTTACCCTTCTCTTTGTTATGGTTGTTTCCCTCACGGGTTATGATCTCCCATTAGCTTATTCCAAAGCTTAGCTATTCTGACTCATGATCGGTTTAGGGGGAACATGTGTTTGTGTGATGTGTTCGGGCCTCCAAACCCGAACCATCTTAACTTAAGTTACTCGTCCGACTATTAGGACAGTAATGAGTGTTGTTGTTATTGTATAACGAGCTTACCATGAGGGTGACATCATTCTCTAGGCTCACCAGTGATTTAACTATGTTTGGGTCGGTTCCTAAGAGGACCGTTCCCGTTATGTTATGTGATGTTATTGTAAGCAATTCCTATTGCGATGTTATCATGTGCACGTCGATACGTGAAAGTGTTGTTAAGTTTAGTATGTAAGGAATGATATATATTGTGAGATATGAAGTGTGTGGATCATGGATATGAATCCCAGTTGAGAAAAGAGGCGTTTAAGGATAACCCGATTTAAGGGTAAGTGTCGTCTATTAAGGAAGTAGCTCCATTAGAGGAGGAACACTCTAGGGATAATGAATACCATGAGTGAATTATTAAGTAAGGATATATTATCCGTTGTTGAGCCCGTTGAGGCGAAATGATTATGTGTTGTGTGTTTACAGTTACATGCATGATTTAAATATAATCAACCGCATGCTAAGACGACAATTAGTTGTGCGTGGCCCGGTAGCATATGGGCTGCGGGATTACCATACCAGCAAAGGTGCTGAGCCCCTTGGGGGCCACCCTTTCTCTTCTTTTCCTATTTCAGGTACAAGGAGCTGGAAGCCGTTCGAGAGTAGGACGGGGTAGTCATTGTACATGGGTAATCGTTTATGTTGTATATATACAGTAGGTGTAGTAAGACCGAAATTGTTATCGGCATTAGTTATAAATACTCGGTATAGTTGGAAGGTGTATGTTGTTGTTGTGTTAATGGAAAGGGATAGTAAGGTGTAGTCGCTCGGGAATTTAGCCCATCAGACCGGTACAATGTGTATGTATTAGCCTTGTTAGCCACGTGGGTGGCTACGGCGTGTAACACCAACGAGATAAGTAATGTGATGAGGTTGTTTTCCGCTGCAGTTTATTGTAAGTGTGTTATTGTTGGATGGGGTGTTACAAAAAGTGGTATCAGAGCGAAGTATCGCTCTGATGACTGAATTACCGAGCTAAGGAAGTACCGAGTTAGGATTTAAGTACTTTGGGTTAAGGGTTGAGTGATAGCGTGAGAGATACGCTAGTTAGGAACTACCAGTGACTACTGGAAACCTACAATATCCATCCCACCCTCCACAATCCCTGTTTGATAACTTGGGAAAGAACGCCAGAGAGATGGAAGTCCTCTCTTACGGGAATACCCGATCTAGCTGTTATTAAGTACCTCTAAAGGTACGGAGAACCTGTCACACGGTAGATCCCGAAAACTGGGAATCCCGGAGACGGTCCTCCATCTGAACAATGTTAACCGCATTTAATAGCGAAGAATGAAGAATCTTGTGTATAGAAGAATAGAATTTCCAGCAACCTGGGTCGACATGCCGAGCAGTCGAGGATAACCAGCTTGCAACGCACCAACCGTGCAACAGGCAAGAAATGGATTAATAAAACCCGAGACGAGTGTCTACGGAACCACAGTTGATAAATAATACACCAACGGTATACCAACCGACAAGGGAACTACAACGTAGTGCCCAAATACGTGGAACGGGCTACAAAGTGAATACAATACTAAGAAAAGAGGGGGTCTCCCAGAATGGGAAACACCCTAGTTAATGATTATCATATGAGGACAGTGAGAAGTCACCTAGAAGAGTTATTATCAAGGCAGTAAGATCAGTGAGGGCCAACAAGGCCACTGATGACAGTATGGGTAAAAACAATACCACAACTGGTATGTGTTTTAACCGATAGCCAGTTAGCATGGCGCACTTGCCATAGCAAGTGCTGCTATAACAGGGCTGTTCGGGAAAGTTATAACCACTACAAAGTATTTGGTAAAGTACCATAAAGTTAAATGTGATCGTCATAACAGTGGAAGGGCCTGTTAGCCTAACCCCTGTAATTGGAAGTACACCAGTCAGCAAGAAGCTAGACTTGGTTAAGGTAAGAAGATGTTGTGAAACCATGAAAATTCTTCTTTCAACCCAGATTTATTCAAACCCTTTTCTTTTCAAAACCAAATTTTCTTTCAAACCAACACTTCTTTCCAACCTTCTTTTAAACCAAACCAGTAAAACCAAGGGCAGATAATAAGATACAACAGTGGATAAACTTTCCTTCGATTAAGTTCGGGAAGCACGGGACGCATATTGTCAGGGGACAATATAAGGGAGTTGACAACAGAATACTTCACCTAGGCGTGTGACGGACACTACGAGTGTACCAACTGAATTGTGGGACGACCGCACTCCGATAGGAGCTTGTGGGCCTGACAGACCTACTTTTGGGTTAGTTGGGTAGGTAGCAATGTATCATTATGGTACCCCACATATGTATACGAGTGGAGTCCGAAACACGGGAAGTAGTCGACTCCGTCTACGGTCAGCAGTATAAATCAAACAAGAGCTAGAGATTACAAGGAATGGTTGAAGTTAAGGAACTCAGTTAAGTTAACGAGACTAAAAGGATTAGTGAATTCCTCTCAAGGAAATGTTTAAGAGTTAGGAAGTGCAAAGGGCACAAACTGTTATGTAAAGACATCACATATGTCTTAAGGATCCTTAGGGATAAACATGTTAGCTGGAACGGTGACCTAGCCTGTACATGGCAAGTAGATGACTAATGTGGACACATTAATGTGCAATGAACGGGACGAAATTCCCAGAATGAGTACCTACACTATCAGGAAGTGTTGATCTTCACAGAAGAGGATAATAAGTCAGTTAAGAACGCAAACGGCGTGGCTAACTGTATATACCAATAAGTGCGAACCAGATGTAATGGCATGACTTAGTAACACCCAGGAGCAATCCTTAAAGGGTGTTCACATCAACAATTGTTGCTCGAAATAACGTGACAGAAGCACAAGGGTTGAAACCAACACCCAGTTTAGACATAAGTTGTCAGGAGACGGACTGACAATCCTAAAGGGCATCCCGTAAAAAGGAAACGTGATGTAACGACCTTGTCATGGAGCTCAATATAATATCCAAACCATGTAATGTTGTACAGAGAAGTACATATGTGTGGACAGCCTACAATGAGCCCAGCTCAAGGCAAACAAGGCTCATAAGCCATAAGCAAGATATGTTATATAAATTCAATTGATTGTAGAAGTTTATGTTGTATAAGTGAATAGAGTGGTAAACGAACCACTGCATTAAGAGTGGGGATACCTCTCGATATTGTGAGACCGTAGGAGCGGTAGTTATGTGTATCAAGCCCAAGAAATATGTTAAGGATTGACCATATTGTTATTGAAAGAGAGCAGTTAGCTTAGTAGTATGTGTGTATAAAGTGAAGCACCGAGCTAAATAACGCCGGTTTGCGACTCAAGTGATCAACGCTCAAAGAGTATTCAGTAGTCATCCAAAAGAATGACAAACCATAATATGAGTGATGTAAGTATATGCGGGGAAGTTAATGTGACAATAAATACGATGTAAGTTAGTGTTATACAATAAGCACGGTGCGTAGTAAGCGACCGTTGTATAAGTATTGTTAAACGATAATGTAGCAGATAAGACCAGTTATGAGTTAAACTCAGTGGAGATGCAAGATAAGCGATATTAAACAGACTGGGCAATAAGCCAGTGGTAGGTACTGTGTGATGAGGAACTCAGTGTGAATTCCATGGCGAATCGCATAAGGGATTTACTGTGAAGAGTTTACGCCTCTGCACTCTGTATGACTGAGTGTTTTGGTATTGCACTTGTGCAGTAATGATCGAGTGGGATAGCTAGGAATTGGAAACATGTTAATGGTGGAGGAATAATGTTATAATGGCTGATGCATAGGAAATGCAAGGCCGCACCAATAAAGAGTACTTGTGCAAAACCAAATTTGGAGACATGATTAACAGTAAGTGACTACAGTAGCACTAACTGCTAAATATCGGTATGGAATATACCCCAAATGTTGTAGATAGCTGAGAGAGCACTACACACTAGGTAGTAGCTCAATCTCAACCGACAGTAAGTCGGAAGGGAACAAGTTAATCATTGTGAAATACATAGCTGTATACACAGTAAATTATCATGGAAGTGGATAGGATGTTTGTAACTCACCGAATTCGCTAACGGTAAGAGATACCACGCGTCGGTTGAGAAACCATTGTTACCAAGATGAAGGTGACAATTGGGGATGTACAATACAGTAAGAATAACAAAAGGGACAATTAAGCTCTACAATTACTAGGGTTTCGCAGCAGAAACTAGTGAGCCAGTGATTCAAGTGTTGAATGTACATGGTGAACATGAGTGAATGGCTAATTATTAACGCCTAGAAGCCTAACAGGCCAGAATCGAAACCAGCTAAGAGTTTAAACAAACTCCAATGAGAATTCTTGGTTTAGGACTAAACCGCCAATATGGTTAAGATCCTCTAACCAGAATCCATTGTGTAATAGACCGCGTGGAAGTTAAAACATTTCACGACGGCAGAACATTTAAGCCAATGTTTAGTGATTGATTACGTGGGCGTAATCCCTTTTTAGGGGGGTAGAGCGCAAAACCACTTAGTGTACATTACCGTACAAGAGTACGTAGTGTATGTGACTTATATTGTGCATAGCACAAAATTATATTATTGTTTTGATGATTGGTGTGTGTGTTACGTAAACATACACATTCATTCATGGTTTAATTGTGGTAATTGCGCACAGAAGATGCGAATACCATGGTGATAAGTGTGTTGATTTATTAACAGTTGTGAGTGATAGTACAAGTGTGGGAGTAGAGAAACTCCCGGGGGAACAAAAGCCCCGACAGTGTATAAATGTGAAATGGTGTGTTGTATTTTGATAAAATATATATGTATATATATACTATATAGTGATTCATGAAAGAATATGCAGACGTTATATTGTGAGTGGTTAGAACAGGTGTAATTAACATAAAAGAAAGAAATTAAAACCCAAAAATAACGTCGGGCTGCAAATAAATCCCGGTCGCAGTAGTATAGTGAAAATGTAAGCAACCGGATGTCGAACCGTGGGACTAATATACATATAATAGTACCTAAGCGTGTCACAAGAGGGGGGTGGATTAATTGACTTGTAAAATAAATAAAAAGAATAAAATAAACTAAGATGACAGATAAATAAAATGGAACTCTGGGTCAGGTTAATATAATCTGCATAATTAAGCTATCTCTACTGGTTTAATAATTTGGCAAGGTTCCTGTAATTATCTTAAGGACTAAGTCATAGCCTCATAAGAACTCGTTCACCTGTAATGCAAGGTTCTAATCAAGGTTCAAGCAAAAGCCTGCGAACGGCAGAAGAGTATTGAGGAATTACATTTGCAACTGAATACTAACTTACTAAATCATAACAAGTTTCCTCCAGTTTTACGCCTTAATTAACCTGTCTATTTATCACCTGGTCTGATCAAAATAGACTTAGTAGAGCAATTTAATAAATTCGCGAGATCTATTAAAAAGGCGAGATGACTTTTAAAAGTAACAAACTGTATATAAATAAACCAGTAGAAATATTGCACAATTAATACAAACATATAATAACCATTCCCAGAGCGTACGTAAACTAGCCTAACATATTAAATAGGATAACAGAAACAGGAATGATAGAAATCATCCGTAATCACTCCGTCTCGCTCTGCTATTTTGTATACATAGGTTAGAGGTGGATTTTGTGGAATTAAGAGAAAATAAAATGGAGAAGACGGGAGGAAGGGATAATGGATCGGTAGTGTTTCTCGTGGAAGGGGCTTGTTATTTTTGAGCAGAAGCTCGTGGCTTTTATAGAAGAAAAGAAGAAGCAGGCAGAAGAGATAACAGACGCGTGAGCAAGCTGAGGAAATGATTGAGCTCATTAATTGCTTCATTGATTGCGCAGGGGACAGAGCTCACGCGTGAATTAAGGTAGGCGCAGTGTGGACGATTGGGCGAGTTGAAGACAGTCGGTGGAGGTAAGTTGCAGACGACGACGGGCAAAGAAGATAAGCTCGCGACGAGTTTTAGTCTGGTCCGCGTGTCCGCTTTGGTACCGCCTCGCGGTTGTGCCTGTCCGCCTCCTTAACCCCCCATTAAGAGGCGGTTGCCTCAGCCTTGTCCGCCCGGCGGTTGCCCGTGTGACGTCCGCCACTTAGGGGGCGGTTGCACCAGTCCACCGCGTGACTCTCTCGTGTGACTCTGTTTGACCGGCTCTACATTCTTCGTTATAAGTCCGTTTTCTGAGCCGTTTGCGTCTATGCGTTTGTCTCTTTATCTACTTTACTCCCAGCTTGGTTTTCCTCATGTTTGAACAATAAATTGTGAGATAAACAATAAAACATAAACTAGAGGAAAATTAACCGAAGTGGAGAAATGAGCAAGAAAAGTGCTAATATAAAATATGAAATACACCTATAAATCATGCTCATTTGGACACTCATCACACCCCCACACTTATCTTTTTGCTTGTCCTCAAGCAAAATCACGTACCCAAGTAAGTAGGGAATGCTCAATACTAACAAATATTATTATGAAGGGTAGGATAAACATGATCTTTTTAACTTATTGAGGAGTGTGAAAAATTAACTGCTGGTGGCATAGGTGTGCTCAGGGTAAAAATAAAATATAGAGTTTCGGGGTATGATCTAAGGTACTTCAATGTTTCTTTTAGGTGACTTTGAGAACTTTTACCATGGCCAACTTCTCTCAAGAACGGGCATTGAGAGAAAACAAAAGGAAAGATAGATTTATGCATTTGTTTCACTTTTGCATAAGAGATGAGAAAATGTAGGCATCACGCCTTTGTATTTAAGAACACTCAACTCTCTTTGTTGGTTACCAATGGTGTCTCGTAAGTCCCTTATTTTTTATTTTTTTTTCTTTCTCTTTTTTTTTAACAGAGAAGCACCCCTTAGCAATCCCTAAGAGAGAAGACAGAAAGAAACCCTGAGCAATAAAATCCAACCATTTGTAGATTATTTGGTCACACCGCACATAAAGTGCTCCTCAAAAGTAATCAAAATTTTAAAATTTGTACATTTATCCTACAATTCATAACAGTATTTATTCTTAAAGAGAACAACCCACATATAAAGGGTCCATAATATTTGAATTGGAAAAACGCATGATAAGGAGAGAGATTAAACATTTAAGTACAAAATGTCACCGAAAAGGGCACACTCCCCCACACTTAAATTGAACAATGTCCTCATTGTTCACCAGAAAAACAAGGGAAGGTTTCAGAAGACCTTTTCGGTAAGTAGATAAAATAGAGATAACACAAAGATCACAAATAATCAATTAAGCACATAAACGCTCCGCTGCAGTTTTTTATTTAAATAAAAGCATAAGTAAAGAAACTGGTACTCCCCTGATATTATTTTTGCTTGCGTTTTAGGAGTTTCCCCCACACTTGAGCTTCAGCCTCAAGTAGCGTAGCTTGGTTACGGTGTCCACATGGAGGTGCACCTGCATAAATCACTAGAAGCAACCATACTAAAAACGGGGTTAAAAGTTAGCAAAAATAAAATTTAAAGAGAACCTGAAAATTAAAAAGAACAATAAAGTAAATAAAATAAAAATACACCCGGGTTGCCTCCAGGAAGCTGCCCTTCTTTAACGTCTTTGGCTAGACGCCTGCTCGTTATCCTGGATCAAAACAAAACGTTACCTCGGCATATAAAATAAGAAAATTAATACTCCACAAAATCTGATGTTTGAGGAGGTATTGCCGGGAACGTAGTTCTAGCAGAAGACCCGGTGGTGGTGATTTTTCTTCCTCAAATTGGAGGATGTAAAAATCCTCCTCTTGTTGTTGAGGCTTACAGAAAGAACGCTGTTTGATATCATCTTCAGAGAAAAATGATTCCTCGAAGGTGATACCGGCGTTTTGTTTGGATATTTTGGTGGGAGGTGGGGGCAATTCCTTCTCTTCATTTTCGAGGATGTAAATATCCTCATTGTCTGGGTATATTATAGAGAAGGATGGAAAATAGTGGTAATTGATTTTAGAGGGAGGGGTCTCTATGAATGGCTCGTTTGTAGTGGGGTGTTCTACCTCTTGAACTGTTTCGCTCATTGATTGCTCTAGTAGTTGAGCGATTCTCTCCAGGTAGTCTGGTTGATCTTCTAACCAGAGTTGCTCTTGGACTATGAGACAATCCTCAAAATCATGAGCTCCCCCACATTCGGAGCAGTATAAATCCTGCCAAAATTCAAACGCTTCTTCCATTTGCCGTGTACAGATTTTTTTTTTGTGTTTTTGTATATAAAACAAAACTACTGAAACAGATTAGAAAATAAAAGGATTAGAAACAAACATAATAATATAAACAAAAGATAAAAGATAATAAATATAAACAACAAACAAAAATAATGTAAACAAAATATTCTAATAATACAAGTGAATAATCCGGGGCTTAGGGACTAGAATAAACTAGTCCCCGGCAACGGCGCCATTTTGCAGACGTTATATTGTGAGTGGTTAGAACAGGTGTAATTAACATAAAAGAAAGAAATTAAAACCCAAAAAACGTCGGGCTGCAAATAAATCCCGGTCGCAGTAGTATAGTGAAAATGTAAGCAACCGGATGTCGAACCGTGGGACTAATATACATATAATAGTACCTAAGCGTGTCACAAGAGGGGGGTGGATTAATTGACTTGTAAAATAAATAAAAAGAATAAAATAAACTAAGATGACAGATAAATAAAATGGAACTCTGGGTCAGGTTAATATAATCTACATAATTAAGCTATCTCTACTGGTTTAATAATTTGGCAAGGTTCCTGTAATTATCTTAAGGACTAAGTCATAGCCTCATAAGAACTCGTTCACCTGTAATGCAAGGTTCTAATCAAGGTTCAAGCAAAAGCCTGCGAACGGCAGAAGAGTATTGAGGAATTACATTTGCAACTGAATACTAACTTACTAAATCATAACAAGTTTCCTCCAGTTTTACGCCTTAATTAACCTGTCTATTTATCACCTGGTCTGATCAAAATAGACTTAGTAGAGCAATTTAATAAATTCGCGAGATCTATTAAAAAGGCGAGATGACTTTTAAAACGTAACAAACTGTATATAAATAAACCAGTAGAAATATTGCACAATTAATACAAACATATAATAACCATTCCCAGAGCGTACGTAAACTAGCCTAACATATTAAATAGGATAACAGAAACAGGAATGATAGAAATCATCCGTAATCACTCTCCGTCTCGCTCTGCTATTGTGTGTATACGTAGGTTAGAGGTGGATTTTGTGGAATTAAGAGAAAATAAAATGGAGAAGACGGGAGGAAGGGATAATGGATCGGTAGTGTTCTCTCGTGGAAGGGGCTTGTTATTTTCGAGCAGAAGCTCGTGGCTTTTATAGAAGAAAAGAAGAAGCAGGCAGAGGAGATAACAGACGCGTGAGCAAGCTGAGGAAATGATTGAGCTCATTAATTGCTTCATTGATTGCGCAGGGGACAGAGCTCACGCGTGAATTAAGGTAGGCGCAGTGTGGACGATTGGGCGAGTTGAAGACAGTCGGTGGAGGTAAGTTGCAGACGACGACGGGCAAAGAAGATAAGCTCGCGACGAGTTTTAGTCTGGTCCGCGTGTCCGCTTTGGTACCGCCTCGCGGTTGTGCCTGTCCGCCTCCTTAACCCCCCATTAAGAGGCGGTTGCCTCAGCCTTGTCCGCCCGGCGGTTGCCCGTGTGACGTCCGCCACTTAGGGGGCGGTTGCACCAGTCCACCTTGTGACTCTCGCGTGACTCTGTTTGACCGGCTCTACATTCTTCGTTATAAGTCCGTTTTCTGAGTCGTTTGCGTCTATGCGTTTGTCTCTTTATCTACTTTACTCCCAGCTTGGTTTTCCTCGTGTTTGAACAATAAATTTGTGAGATAAACAATAAAACATAAACTAGAGGAAAATTAACCGAAGTGGAGAAATGAGCAAGAAAAGTGCTAATATAAAATATGAAATACACCTATAAATCATGCTCATTTGGACACTCATCAGAATACGAAACTGACATAGAACCTAGTGAGAATAAGATTCCCTAGGTAACAACATTAAAGTGCATGGAAATAACTGATAGACGAAGTTCTATCCCTTGGAGATGTTATGATCATGACTAGAATGATTTAAAGATAGAAAATTGGAAATGAGTGATTTAATTGATGCTTGAAAATGAAGTGGGAGGTGGAACTTGATTTGCATGTGATCAAGGGAAGCCGAACACAAATTAGGGTGGAAGGATAGTTCAAACACTGATGCTGATCACATCAGGGTTGGATGACTCTTGAAACTCCCTATAAGTGGTCACAAATAACCACGCTAAGAAAAGAAGCAAAGAGCTTAAGTTGGACTTGGAGTTGTGTGTGTTTTCAAAAGGATTTTCAATTGGTATTTATAAGACGTTGATTTACATAATTAAAGTCTTCTTACTTAACCTCACAAGGAAAAATTTTAAATTTAAGTGATTGTTTTAATCTCCCAAAGGCACGGGGACGGAAGGTTTTCCATCGCGACCGGGTTCTGCGGGATCACAGTGTATATCAAGGATATTTTTGATTATTATACATGCTATGGCATGTTGTGTGGTATGTGTAATAAATATTATTTTGACCTTGAGTTCCTAAAGTGTATGCTATCAAGACCTATGAGTCTAAATGTTGTTATGTTACCCAAGACCAGTGAGTCAAAGGGTTTGTTATGTATGTGTAAGTGTTGTTAAGATACCCGGACCATTGAGTCCGAGGTTATCATGTGAATATGTTATGTTATGTGTGGATGTGAATGTGTTGCCCGGACCATTAAGTCCGAGGTTGTGATGTAAAGTGTGTTTGGTTATGGAAGTTTTATGGCTGTAAGTAATCCCCGTATTCTAATCTAATGATGTGTGGGAAATGTGAACTTCGAGGACGAAGTTCTTTTAAGGGGGTAGATTGAAATACCCCAAACCTTGATATGTGGTTTAAATATTAAACTATGGTATGTAAAGGCTAAAAGTGCCTTAGGAACATCAGTGTACAATTTAAACCATAGTAAAATGCAATAAAGCATTAAGACACAGTTTGAGCAAAAACATGCTCTAAGCTTGAGCGAACTTGGTTAGGACCCAAAGAGCCTACCAAGACTTAATAATATTCAATTATGATTTAATAAGGCTAAATAAGTCCTTAGGAAACCTTGGTGGACAGTTAAACCAAATAAAACACAAGAAAATACCTTAAAGTCAATATGAGCAAAAATGTGCTCTAAGCTTGGGATAAATTTGTATAAGACCTAATGGTCATACCTATACCTCATAAATATGTTAATGAACATATTAAATCAATTACCAAAGAAAACCAAGCTTGAAAACAAGTTAAACACAAAAAGTGCTTAAGGAGTCTTAAAGCACGTTTTGAAAAATTGTCTTGTAAATGAGTTTTGAATGGCTAAATGTCCATCATTACTCTTTAATTACATGTGTTACTATAATATATCACAATTTTGGAAGTCTATATCAATGGAAATCCAAAAATTTCACTTCTATGTGCCTGTTTTGTGAATAGTGATTTTTATAAGCTAGTTTGTAACATATAATGTTATAAGTAATTAAATTGGTCAACAAAGACTAAAACACCCTCATTATAATAAAGGGGGCCGGTTTCTTAAGTGTGGTGACTCACCACTCACTTGTTAACTTGTTAAAGAAATAAAGATGACTAATATAGTTACTATTTGCTTTATAAACAAATATCTTCAAAAGCAAAACCAATTTCATTTCTCTCATTCCTTTCTTCATTTCACACGGCTCCACTCTCTTCAACCTCTCTTCTTGCTGTTCTCTCACGTTAAAACAGCACCACCACCATGGAAGTCCACCTTTGATCTCTTGTAAAATCTAGCTCACTTATCCAAATCAAAACAAAACACCACCATTCTCTTCCTCTCATCAAGCTCTTCATTTCTATCTTCTCAAAACTTCAAAAGCCCCATTTCGGTGCCATGGAGTTCCACCATTGAAGGAGCTTGAGCTTGTCTTTCCACATATTATTGATCTCCTTTGCTTCTAGGTAAGGAATCTCTAAGAAAAATCAAGTTTCCTCCACGTTTTGTGTGTGACCGAAAATACTCATTAATGGTGCTCTTGGTGTGACTTTGTTCTAGCTTTATTCCAACCTTTCATGGACTAGGTGGAGTCCTCTCTTCATAGATATTCAAACTCTCTTCAAAGATCAAGGTAAAACAACTACATTAATGTTTTCGAAATAATGTAAACCTAGGGTTTACAATGAGATGAAGCATAAAGCTTATATACTCATTTCAATGTTGGTATATTGTTTAGTAGTTGACAAGGAAAGAAATGCCTTACCGGTTTTAAGAGGAAACAAGAAAGAAGTTTGAGTGGAAAAGAGGTAAATATACTATCTCAATGTGGTTTAATGCCTTAGGAGAAATGAGCTTATAATGCTTATTAAAACTACCTAAAGAGCAAATGGTGAATGACTTAGTAAGGTGTTCTCAAGGAGACTAGTAAAGGAACATATGTCTTGGTGTGTGTAATTGCAGGTCAAAGGCTTATATATTGTGGAAATTCAGTGTTTATGGTTTGAGCAACTTAAGGGCCTAAGTGCCAAGCAATTTAAGTTATGCACTATATTGTGATGTAGTGCTAAATGTGTGAAGTTTGTGTATAAAATGTGTTTGATGGATTTTAGGTGTTCTTGAATGAAATAAGGTAAAAACCTAAGTGTATGGATGTGAGTAAATACAAGAGAAGCTATGGCCAAATTTGGGAAAATGTGTAAGAAGTTCTAAGTGTTTTAAGTAAGTTTTGGTGAACTAGGAAGTGTTAAAGGTGAATAAATGTTTACTTGAGAAGAAAACATGTATTAAGGTGATTTAGAGTGATGTTTAGGTAAGATGTGAAAAAGGAGGTTTAGTTAGTAAGAAAAGAAGCTTGGGAGATGATGTTAAGGTGTAGAGGAAACACCTTGGTATAGTGGTCATTATAGGTAAAATACCACTTAGAAATCTTAAGGAGAAAACAATATAAGTGTTAGGAATTTTGGTAAGAAGAGTAAGTGTTTAAGGAGTTATAAATGAGTTTTATGGATGTTATATGAAGGTTTAAGGGTGCCAAATGATGTTAGAACACATTAGAGGCTTGAGGAAAAGTTTGGAGAAAGTTTGACAAGTTTTGGACAACTTCTGATGTTGTCCGACCCAGTGGTCCGCCCAGGGTGGGTCGGACAGCCTCTGTTTAGTCACCCGTTGATGTTTCTGGAATGGTCCGACCCAGAGGTCTTGGGTCGGACATGGGTCGGACATGTGTGCTCTAGGTCTCTGGAATGGTCCGACCCAGATGGTTGGGTCGGACATGGGTCGGACGTGAGTATTTAGCAGACGGGAAAAGTTTCTGGAACGGTCCGACCCAGCTGTGGGTCGGACGGTGGGTCGGACGGCCCAAAATTATGCAAAAAAAAAAGAAAGACAATGTTGTAAGGAGAATCTAAGTGATGTTTTAGTATTAGGATATGCCTAAGTTCATGTATGATGTTTGGGTAATTAATGGAGGTGGAGAAATTGTGCAACAAGGTTAGAAAAATGCAAATGTGGCATTCTGTAGCTTGGGTCCGGGACTTGGTTAATGGTTAAAGTCCCGGACCATATATCAAAAACAGGCCGAGAGTTATTCCATGTTGTGGTCCGGGACTTGGGATGAGTACAAGGTCCCAGACCACCCTATTAAAAATGGCCGAGAGTCTCTGTAAGTGTTGGTCCGGGACTTAAGGTAAGGACCAAGTCCCGGACCACTCTGAAATTGTTGTTTTAGGCTATTAAAAGATGTCTAATGATGGGGATTGATGGATAATGATGTTGTAAGGTTGTGTAGGACATGTTAGGTGAGTTATAGTTACAATTTGGTGGGTGAAAAGTTGAAGTAAAATGAAAGAGTGAAACATGTTAAAAATGTAAAGTTATTTAACCAAGTTAACGGGGAAAAGTTATAAGCATTAGACTTTAAACGAACATGTTACCCCAATGTTAATAAAAGTACATGTAATGTTAACAGTTGTTCGAGAATTGCTCGAGGAACATAAGTGGACGTGGTAAAGTGGACTCCGGTGACAGGTATGGTTTTCTTGCAACCTGTGTCCTACCGGATTACACCGGCTTGTATGCCAATGTGTTTTTCTGTATGTTTGCCACGTTGTAAGATTAAACATGTAATGAGTTTACAGTAATTCATTTATGTGGCGTGTGCAACTCCGATACCATTTAACCTCAGAAGTGTTAACCTTAGTTAACTGAGTCTAGGATCATATGAGAGTTCGGTATTCGGAGTAAACGACCCGAACCATGGGACGTACTAACCACGGCTATGCGTGTGTTAAATGTGTGATATGTGTATGTGAATGTAGGGATCTCCCTTGTGTGTTTAACCCAGTTGTAATACTGTATGTGTGTAGGTGTGATAGACTCCATAGTGGGGTTCTAACTATTATCTAAAGTAAGTATGTACTAACAGTAGTGAGGAATCCGGTTTGGCCGGTTGCGCGTTGTTTGGGAGAGGGTATCCTTCTTAGCCTTACCCTTCTCTTTGTTATGGTTGTTTCCCTCACGGGTTATGATCTCCCATTAGCTTATTCCAAAGCTTAGCTATTCTGACTCATGATCGGTTTAGGGGGAACATGTGTTTGTGTGATGTGTTCGGGCCTCCAAACCCGAACCATCTTAACTTAAGTTACTCGTCCGACTATTAGGACGGTAATGAGTGTTGTTGTTATTGTATAACGAGCTTACCATGAGGGTGACATCATTCTCTAGGCTCACCAGTGATTTAACTATGTTTGGGTCGGTTCCTAAGAGGACCGTTCCCGTTATGTTATGTGATGTTATTGTAAGCAATTCCTATTGCGATGTTATCATGTGCACGTCGATACGTGAAAGTGTTGTTAAGTTTAGTATGTAAGGAATGATATATATTGTGAGATATGAAGTGTGTGGATCATGGATATGAATCCCAGTTGAGAAAAGAGGCGTTTAAGGATAACCCGATTTAAGGGTAAGTGTCGTCTATTAAGGAAGTAGCTCCATTAGAGGAGGAACACTCTAGGGATAATGAATACCATGAGTGAATTATTAAGTAAGGATATATTATCCGTTGTTGAGCCCGTTGAGGCGAAATGATTATGTGTTGTGTCTTTACAGTTACATGCATGATTTAAATATAATCAACCGCATGCTAAGACAACAATTAGTTGTGCGTGGCCCGGTAGCATATGGGCTGCGGGATTACCATACCAGCAAAGGTGCTGAGCCCCTTGGGGGCCACCCTTTCTCTTCTTTTCCTATTTCAGGTACAAGGAGCTGGAAGCCGTTCGAGAGTAGGACGGGGTAGTCATTGTACATGGGTAATCGTTATGTTGTATATATACAGTAGGTGTAGTAAGACCGAAATTGTTATCGGCATTAGTTATAAATACTCGGTATAGTTGGAAGGTGTATGTTGTTGTTGTGTTAATGGAAAGGGATAGTAAGGTGCAGTCGCTCGGGAATTTAGCCATCAGACCGGTACAATGTGTATGTATTAGCCTTGTTAGCCACGTGGGTGGCTACGGCGTGTAACACCAACGAGATAAGTAATGTGATGAGGTTGTTTTCCGCTGCAGTTTATTGTAAGTGTGTTATTGTTGGATGGGGTGTTACAGTTGAGGAAACATTTTGCTTTGATCCAGGTGGTTTATTACTAATTGTAGTCTACTTCTTATTCCCGTTGACACCATTGTCAACTTTTATTTTTGATCCGGGATAACGAAGCGAGAGTCTAGCCAAAGACTATAAAGACGGGCAGCTAATTGGGAGGCAACCCGGTGGTAAAGTTTATTTTTATTGGTTTTTTCTAGTTTTATTTTGTTTCCAGGTTTATTTTAGTTTAATTTCAGTTAGAAGTGACGGTGGTGCCCGTGCTACTAATGCAACGCTTCTAGCGTTATTTGGTGTTTTACAAAGTGTGTGTAGGTGCAATTGTTTTTGGTATTCCTAACTCTCCAAGGCTGGACACTTGTTTGGACGCAAGTGTGAGGAACGCTTCTACCCCACTGTTCAAGCTTAAGTGTGAGGAAGGGAACCTTCCTCAATCTAAAGATATCAGGGGAGTTTTAGTTTCTCAATCTTTATTGCTTATGTTTAGCCTTTTATGCTTTAATGTTTAATATATGCGGAGTGTTGAATGGATCCTTCGTGAGTCTTGCATATTTTGAAAGGTCTTTTCTTGATTTTATTTTGTGAACAATGAGGACATTGCTCCTCTTAAGTGTGAGGAAGTGGAGACCTTTCCCTGAAAATATGCTAGCTGTACTTAATGCCACACTAGTTTTTTATTGTTCTCATGCTACGAAGGATAAACTTCTTTTAGTGCCAGTAAATGTTGAATTTTGGGTGACAATTTTGTGGATGTTTTTGAAATCGAGCCTGATGACAACCTCAAGAATCTTTTGCTTAAAGTTGTTCGTATGTATTGTTTTCTTCAAATTAGTTCTATTTTCACTGAAATCTGGTGGATAACTGATTGCTCAAATTAAACTAATTTGGCTTGGTGACTGGGAATGATATGAAAGTTTGGTATGAAGGATAAGGCAAGGTACTCCTCTGATCATGAATTTTCTGAACCAAAACAGGCCTCGTTTATCCGGTTATTAAGTACCTAAGGTCTCGGGATCTAGGATAGAAGGCCCAACACCATTACATGGATAAAGAGAAAAGTCTGGGGAACAAAAACAATTGTGCAGAAAATAAGATAAATAATAATGCAAAGATAGGAAAGCCCTTAAAAGCTGAATGCTTATTGCAATTTTCCTATTTGATCATGAGTGCGTGGTGTTGAAAGGTATTGCGGAATATGACATTACTTCACACCCCTTGTCATCCAAAGATTGAGGAATGAAATTGGTGGAAGATCCTGAGCTATTCTATGTTTAGTTTTTGCAATCTAACTTCTCCATGATTTTATAAATTTTTCTTTTTCACTGTTTGCGAAAACTTACAACTGAGAGTAGGATTATCTTTTGATTGCCATTTTGCTTGATTTTCCTTCTGCACTTGTTTGATCCTGAGGTTTGATACTATGACCATGGAGTGAGTTTTGTTCTTTATTGCTTGAGGACAAACAAAAGCTAAGTGTGAGGAAGTTTGATAAGTCTGAAATATAGAGCCTTTTAAGGGTTTAATTTGCTGATTATTCATATTGGTTTGGCTAATATTTCTCACTTATCATGTGTTTTTTCCAATGATTTATGTTTAGATAAGAATTGATGTATTTTATGTATCAAATGCAGGTAAAAGTCATAGAATTGCATTCTTCACTTCACAAGCTTCGCAACGCAACAAAGGGGAGCAAAACGGAGTCCAAACGAAGAATATACGCCGAAAAAGTTTCAGTCAGGATATGAATGTGAACTTATGTCCGAACTTTGATGTTCGGACAGAGGTCGAAAACTTCCTGAAAATTTGTCCTAACATGCGTCCGAACTTCCAAGTTCGGACGCCGCGTACAGAATTCGAAAATATGCAGTTTTAAGAGTTAAAAATGCCTATTTTTGTTATAAAAAGTGACCGAGGGTTGGGAGAACAGAGGTATTCACGCCAGATGCCTCAGAGAGGCTCTCACATCACGCCTCCCCTCGCTCCATCACCATCATCATCGATCATCACCATCACCACCATCATCTTCAACCTCTAGCCCGGCGAACTCCAGATCTGGACAGCGGAGCGAATTTAGAAGTTTTCTATTCCAGATGATTTCTCAATCTCTTTTCTTTGTCTATTTCGTGAATATGTTTGGCTAGTAGGGATAACTCTGGGGAAGGGTTGTTCGCAATGGATACAAGATAGTTAGAATTTCTGTAATTTGGTTATGAGATTGTATCGGATTGTTTCTAGGTTAATGTTAATCATTCATCTTCTCTATTAAATTTGCGCATTTATAGAGTTGTTTTGTGAATCCTGTTTTGATCAGATAAGGTGATTAACAGGAAGTTCAAATTAATCTGGAGAGTTGTAGGAAGATTAGTCGGATAGATAATTTTCCTGCAAATGCTAATAATTCTTTGCACGTATTCCGCCTATACGTGTTTTGCCAGCTTCTAGATTAGAGTTGACATGTTCTGATAGGTGAGCTCTTCAATGAACTAGGATTTAGCATTGAAGAGAGTAAAAAAAAAAGAATTGGTCTATCCGTTTTTCATAATTAAACTGTAGGTTTGGCTAGATTTATCCAGTAAAGAACAACCCGAACCCGGAGTACCATTCATTTTACTGAACTCATCAAGTTACTTTCATTAATCGTTCATTTAGTTTTTGATTTGCATTTACTAAATTCAGTTACAAAAACAATTCACAACCCCCTAAACTTCTAGTTTTCTTAGGATTAGGCTTATTTCTTCAAGTCCCGTGGATTGATACCCGGTTGCTTCTGTTAGCTATACTATTGCGACCGGGATTTTTGCAACCCGACAGACTTATTGATTTATTATTTTCTAGATTAGTTTGTTTAGTTTTTAGTAGATCAATTTACCTGTTTGCAATGCACATTTCGCAAACGAGCAATTGAGACCACGGAATACCTTCTCCTCCACTACAAAATCACAAGGAAACTTTGGCACATACTACTGGATTGGTGGGGAATCCAGTTCATCTCTTCTCGATCCTCGATCACTTTCTTTGAAGCATGGCAAGGGATGACCGGAAGAAGTCGACGTAGTATGATGTGGTCATCCACCTTTTTTCATGCGATTTGGGCAATATGGAATGAGAGAAACAAGGCTAACTTCAAAGATAAAATTCTATGCTGGGAGGATGAGGCAGAATCAGTCAAAGGAGCCAGCCTGGAATGGTGTAAGCATGACACCCACTTACCCTCCCACGTATTATGTTTTCTAGAAACTTTTTCACTCTTCTGTATGCTTAACTTTATCTATCGCTATGTAATTTAACAAGAAAGGATAAAAGTCATAGTATTGCCTCATGCAACTAGTTTTCTCCAGCAAATTATATATAAAAAAAGATGCCAGTGTGGTGTTTGAAGGTAACAACTACGGGCATGGTGTCATCTATATAGGTCTGAATCGGAAGGTTCTAGCGGTTGGTATCAAAGGTTGTTTTTATCCTTGCCTACCTAGTGTAGCGGACGCATTAGCTCAGTGTTTTGGAATCGACTAGCTAAGAGAAATGGAGCTCAAAGAGTCGCCAAGCTAAGTGAATTTTTAAAGGTTAGTAGAATATGTTAATGTGATGGGTTTTGCTAATCCTGATGTATGGAGGGTTTTGGGGATGTAAATCATCTTAAGTTGGATTTTGATAATTTTGTGTGTAAACATGTTAGTATGACTAACATACTTTTGATAGGGAAGGTACGTAAAGTTAACATAGTGTAGGTTGATGACGTTCCTAATTTTATTATGATCTTTATAGTGTGATAATGAAGTAATCTTTCAAAGAAAAAAAACTATAATTGGGTTTTGGATGGTTTAGATCATTCTTTTAGATCAATTCTATGTTTTTAGTTTTATATTGAGTTTAACCCAATATGATTCAAGTTTAATTTAGCAATAATATTCTTGTATGACTATGGGGGTTGAATATGTTTGCCTCACTTAAAAATTATGATCAATAATAAATACATTTACAACATGTCCTAATATATTTTGAGCTGATAATTCGGTTCAGGTTTAGTTTCTACAATATTTATCAAATATAGTTTAATAGAAAAAATTTGTCAAGTAAGTACAATATCTAGATGAGAATTAAAGCTTCTAGAAGATGGTCAGAGATAAAGCCATAACGAAAACAGACGCTTCACAAGCTTTATTTTGTGTCAATACATACATCTTTTACTGCACATATGGATACCCCACTAGTGGTCTCTGCCTATAATCCCATTTGTTCTAGGGGTGGTGAAGCTCACATAAGTCCACCAATAGAAGAAAAAATGGATCAGAGGAAGTTGCAGATTCTGGTATGTATTTTGTCTGGTGTAGTCTCTTAAAGTCAATACTATTTAATGGAATTGGAATATAATGGTATTTGATAGTGTTATTTTTTTTTACATTAGCATCATTATTGATGGTTAGTAAGGGTTCTTTGTTAAAAAATAAAATAAAAATATGAGGTGTAAATAACATAAAGAAGAGACATTAAGAATCCACAAAAGATGGTTCTTTCACCAGAACTCTTAAGAATCTAAATATAGGCCAACACCAATTGTTATTCCAATAAAGAGACAAAATTTAAAACTGAGATTTAAATTCTATGATATTGTTAAAATTTAGATATGATTTTTAAAATAAGGTGAACTCAAAACAGAGAATATTTTACTTTTTTTGATAATCCTGCCCATATGTAGTATGTTGAATTTTTTTTCCTCTTCCCCCGTAAACTCGTATGTAAAAAGGTGAAGATATTTATCTTTCTGATTATCAGTGGGTCCCTTCCTCGTGGTCAGGAAAAAACGAATTTTGATGTTGGTTTTATGCAAGTTGTGTGTTGGTTTGTCGCGGCTGCGGTGTTGATGGGCAGAGTGTTCTACTCAAAGTGTCTTTGGCATTATTTGATGTATGGTTTTAAATCTTGTAATTAATATGTTACTATCCATATAAAGATAGTTGTACCCAAACATAGTATAACATTCTTAAATGTGAACTACCATAATACGTTTACACCAAGATTGTCTCACGTCAAATTATTGTAGAAAATCATGCGGTAAATGAGAAGAAGAAAGATTGCACAGAGATGGATAGAGAGACAATTGATATTCCTATTTCAATACGAGTATATCAAACCTCTATTTATTAAGAACGGGGTACAAGGGGGAATCTTAATTACGTAAATAAAGAATTTGTAAGTTACTAGATAAGATATGAAGTCCATCATAAATATACATACTTATAACACCACCCTTGGATGAAACATCTTATTATAGGTTGTCTCGTTAAAAACCTCGTTTAAGAAATCCTTGTGGGATAAAACCCTGGGATAAAGGAAAAAAAAGAACCGTCTTACAATAAGTTCAATCTCTATAATAATCAACCATAGATTTTCTCACTTGGCATTAACATATATTCTCACTTGGCATCCACATATAATGAATCTATTGGATGATTTTCATCGATGTCTTGTTAAACCTTACTTGAAAAAAGCCCAGTAGGAAAAACACCATGGTCAAGGAAAAATAGTACAATCATCATTGTTCCCCTTGATTAAAATATCACTTTATTCCTTTAATTTTATGCATCTCCAGTTTATAAAATTGGTCATCCACTCTTTTTGGGAAGCACTTGGTTGAATACAAACATTAACTTTGCACTTTACCAAATTTACTCTATATTAAAATTGATTTCCCTTTTATAAGATGAACTTTCTGGTTATATATTGTCTTATCAATATAGAAGTAATTAATCTATACCATGTGGATATTAAGCCACAAATTCAATTAAACATATCCTTGATTAATCTCTTGGATTGTAAGGGTTTTCATGTTTATGTATTTATAGATACCATAACCTCATCATCCTTTTTATTACAATAGTATGAAGAGATAGTACTTCATAACAACTAATTTGAAAACCATTATGAGACTTTTAAGAGTTCCAAATATACTCTTACACTGCTAATATAGCAAGATAGACTATCCAAGAAACCTGGATCTACTTCAATGAAATTTATCAATAGTTTTCATTATGGTAGCATTGCCACAGTCAACTTTATCGTTTATATTCATGAAAGGATTTATCAACATAGTCATAGGGTCATTCCCTTTAATAATTCACTAAACTCCTTCATGAGTTAATCTATTTCAAATCTTATATAATCATCACAATCAAAGTGATTGCTCATAACTTCACCCGTACTTATATCTTCAAATTAATCAAAGGGATAAAGCCTTTTATGGTCAATGGTAGGACCTTTGAAAAGTCTATATATATACCGATGCAGGTTGTATATCAAAAGTGTTTAACCACTCATTTTCATATTCATACAAACACTCAATTGTATCCACTAATTTGCATCATTTCTAAGTCTTATGTGCCAACATTCACAGCTCGAATGTATTGAAATTCTGCTTCTCATTCGCGCCTTTTCAAGTACTTTTGACAAAATTCAATATTCTCTTCATCATTATGACATGTAGTGCCACTAGTACAAAAAAGGGCTATTTCGGCGCCCCTATCCCGACAGTTGTGGAAAACCCCTCATGATAGGTTGTCTAAATAATAGTGTTCAAAATAAAACAATCTATTATGTGCAGACTAAATATCGTGAGTGGTTAGAACTGGTGTAATTGAAATAAAAGAAAAGAAATTGATACTCAAAATATCTGTCGAGCTGCAAATAAAACCCGGTCGCAGTAGTATAGTAAGACAGAAGTGGCCGGGGTCAAACCGTGGGACTTATAGTGAAATAAAGTAGTACCTAAGCTTGTCACAAAAGGGGGAAATTAATTGACTTGTTTTTGAAAAGTAAATAACAGATTAATTTAGTGAATTATGATAAATTAAACGGAATTCCGGGTTCAGGTTAATATGATCTGATTAATTATGCTATCTATCTCTACCGGTTAAATATAATAATTTGGCAAGATTCCTGTTATTATCTTAAGGTCTGATGAAAACTCATAAGAACTCGTTACCAGAAAATGCAAGGTCCGATGAAAACTCATAAGAACTCGTTACCAGAAAATGCAAGGTCCGATGAAAACTCAAGCAAGCACTAGTAAACGGCAGAGGAGTGTGAGGAATTTTATTCTTGCAACTGAGTACTAACTTATCCGATGAAAATAAGTTTCCTGCAGTTTTACGGCTTAATTAACCTACCTGTTTGTCACCGATCAGATTAGAAACAGATTTAGTAAAGCTTTTTAATAAATCGATGAAATTTATTAAAAAGGGAGAGAGATAAACTTTAATCGTAACAAACTGAATTTATTGTAACCGGTAGAAATATAGATTACACAACTAAACAAACCATAATTAAACCTTCGCCCGGAGTAAATCCTCCTTAGCCTGACATATTAACTGGTAATAAGTCAGACAGAGGTTGGACGTAATAATAATACGGAGGTGTGGATGGTGAATGGAGAAATGAAGAGAATGAAGAGTGGAGCGTGTACGTAGGATATTATATGTGGAATGAGTGATTTGGAGTGTTGAGTTCTGGGGATCGAATGATGTGTTGTGGTGTACGGGAGAGAATGAATGGAAGCGAATGGTATAATGTGGTGAGCGATGGTCTGATTTTCTGGTTTTCTCCGTACGTCTGTTTAAGGTTGAAGGTGCTGGGTTTATATAGAGGAGGGGAGTAAGGTTAGAGGCAGATCTGGAGTGGAAGAGAATTGATTGCAGATTGATTGCAGGGGACAGAGCTGGAGACAGACGCGTGAGGGAATTAAGGTAGGCACTACTCGGAGTAGATGGATATGGCAGAAGCAATTTGAAGACAGTCGGCTAAAGAAAACCAGTCGCGATCTGCGCATTTACACGCGTCCGCCACTCTGTCGGCCATGCAGGGCCGGCTCATGGGGCGTGCAACTGGAGCCTCGGCACCGGGCCCCCACTTACTAGGGGCCCCATTTTTTAAGGGTCTTGTTAATTTTTTAGTAATAATTAATTAATTAATAATTAATATAAAAATTGATAAGTAAAAATTTATAAAAGAAAAATATGACATTTTACTAGTGAACTTTATTATAATTTATAGTAAAAAATCTAACAAAATATTACTATATATACATAAATTAAACATTTAAATTCTATATATTTTTTATAAAATGCAATATTACCATCATAATATGGTATTGGTAAATAAATTTTAAAAACTAGAATTTAACAAATATATTTGTCTTAAAAAACATGTATACAAGTGAATAATAACTTTATTTTAAAAAATTATATCAATAATTAAATATTTATTAATTTTAGATATAATAAATTAAATTACTTAACAAAAAGTGTTTATTAGATATATTTATTAATAAACAACATTATTTTTAAATTAATATTTAATTTTATATTTTTATATATTATAACTATGTACTTAACTGGCACAGAGCCCCTTAATTTATTGAGACGGCCCTACGGCCATGGTTAGGCGGACGTCTCTATGCTTGTCCGCCACTTGTCCGCCTCTGGTTATGCGGTTGTCTCATGGTCCTCCTCCCTGTCCGCCTGTCTGTCCGCCTGATATTACGCGGACGTCTCATACTCTCGCCCGCGGTCTCTCCATCTCTTGTCCGCCTAATATCATGCGGACATAGGGGCGGTTTCTTGTTTTGTCCGCCTTGTCTTATGCGGACATAGGGGCGGTTTCTTGTTTTGTCCGCCTTGTCTTATGCGGACACAGGGGCGGACACACCACAGTCTTGTCCGCTTGTTGTCCGCCTTCAGTTAGGCGGACGCAGCCACGGACACAAGTTTTTGACTTATTTTCTTCTACGAACTTTGACCGGCTCTAAATTCTTCGTTTGGACTCCGTTTTTCGAGCCGTATGCGCCTATGCGTTCGTCTCTTTGTCTACTTTGCTCCCAGCTTGGTTTTCCTCATGTTTAACCAATAAATTTGTGAGATAAAAATAAAACATAAACTAGAGGAAAACTAACCGAAGTGGAGAAATGAGCAAGAAAAGTGCTAATATTATATATGAAATACACCTATAAAACATGCGCATTTGGACACTTATCACACCCCACACTCTTTTTGCTTGTCCTCAAGCAAAACCACGTACCCAAGTAAGTAGGGAATGCTCAATACTAACAAATATTATTATGAAGGGTAGGATAAAGAGGTGAACAGTTCATGATCTTTTTAACTTATTGAGGAGTGTGATCCATCAACTGCTGGTGGCATAGGTGTGCTCAAGGTAAAATAAAATTAGAGTTTCGGGGTATGATCCAAGGTACTTCAATGCTCTTTTGTTTAGGTGACTCTGAGAACTTTTACCATGGCCAACTTCTCTCAAGAATGGGCATTGAGGAGAAAACAAAAGGAAAAATAGATTCATGCATTCATTTCACTTTTGCATAAGGGATGAGAAAATGTAGGCATCACGCCTTTGTATTTAACAACACTCAACTCTCTTTATTGGTTACCAATGGTGTCTCGCAAGTCCCTTATTTATTTTTTTTGTATTTTTTTAAACAGAGAAGCACCCCTTAGCAATCCCTAAGAGAGAAGACAGAAAGAAACCCTGAGCAATAAAATCCAACCATTTGCAGATTATTTGGTCACACCGCATAAGAAAAATGCTCCTCAAAAGTAAACAAATAAATTTTTTTAAAATTGTACCATTTATCCCACAATTCATAATAGTATTTGTTTTTAAAGAGAACAACCTACATTAGCAGGGTACATAATTTTAATTTTTGAACAAATGCAAGATAAGCAGAGAGATTTAAACATTTTAAGCACAAAATGCCCTGAAAAGGCTCTTCCCCCACACTTAAGCTCAAGCAATGCCCTCATTGCGTAGATGGTATTAAATTAATAGGGCATGCAATTAATAAAGGAAAGAGTGTACTCCCCAAATTTCGTAGAGTGTGTAGAGCTCCCCCACACTTGAGTGCAGCTGTGGAATGTCATGAAATGTACCTGTAAGGAATATTCTACACAGCCAGAAGAACTCAAGTAAAACCTGCATTTTATTATAACATATAAAAGGGAAATATAGTACAAAAAAAAGAAAACAACAGTAAATTAAAGGAAAGACAAAAGATAGATAGTGGGTTGCCTCCCACTAAGCTGCCCGGGTTTAACATCTCTAGCTAGATGTATTTGACCAAGTTTTAGGTCGGAGAAGAGTTTGAGGGCGAGGTATCTGAACTGCTGGCGTTAGGCAGTTTGTATACTTTTTTAAACTTAGGATGTAGAGGTGTTGTCTGCTGTTCCTTTAGGCTGGAGGCTTCCTCGTATTCCTGTAAGAAAGAAATTGCGAATAGAGCATTATTATTTTCAAGAATTCCGGCATACCTTTTTAGACGGGATCCATTGACTTTGAAGCATTCTCCTTTCTTATTCTAGAGTTCGTAAACACCAAAAGGAGTAGTTCCAACTATTTGGAATGGGCCAGTCCAGTGAGATTTGAGTTTTCCAAGAAATATTCTCAATCTGGAATTATAAAGCAGCACCCCGTCACCAATCTTAAAGTTGCGTTTGTGGATCATTTGGTCATGGTGTTTCTTGGTGCGCTCCTTGTATATTGTCGCACTACGGTATGCCTGATCTCTTAACTCCTCGAGTTCAGAGAGTTGAAGCTTTCGCTTTTCTCCTGCGGCTTCTAAATCGAAGTTTAGGGCCTTGAGTGCCCAATATGCCTTATGTTCCAGCTCTACAGGCAGGTGGCATGATTTCCCATAAACAAGCTTAAAAGGAGACATCCCGATGGGAGTCTTGAATGCGGTGCGGTAAGCCCAAAGCGCATCATCTAACTTTAGTGCCCAATCCTTTCGTGATGAGTTAACCGTTTTCTGGAGAATCCATTTTAACTCACGGTTCGAAACTTCTGCTTGGCCGTTTGTCTGGGGGTGATAAGGTAGAGCTACCTTGTGACGTACCCCGTACTTACCCATAAGCGCTTCAAATGAACGGTTGCAGAAGCGGGATCCTCCGTCACTGATAATAATTCTAGGCACGCCAAAACGGGTAAAGATGGGCTTCTTAAGGAATCTGGTTACGGTCTTTGCATCAGCATGATGACAGGGTATGGCTTCTACCCATTTTGACACGTAATCCACTGCCACTAAAACATATTGGTGGCCCTGTGAGGAAGGGAACGGTCCCATAAAATCAATGCCCCAACAATCAAAGAGCTCCACTTCCAGTATTCCCTGTTGTGGCATTTCATGTCTCCTAGATGCGTTACCCATTCTCTGACAATTATCACATTGGGCGCAGAATTGGTAAACATCCTTGTGAAGAGTTGGCCAATAAAATCCTGAGGCTAGGATCTTAGCAGCGGTCCTTGTGGGTCCATGGTGACCTCCGGCTTCCCGAGAGTGACAAAAATGTATGACGCTGTGAACCTCATCTTCAGGGAGACACCGGCGAATCAACCCATCTGCACAGACTCGGAACAAATATGGATCTTCCCAGAAATAATGTTTTGAATCAGAAAGAAATTTCTTCTTCTGGGAGTAAGATAGATCATATGGTATTGTTCCAGAGACTAGATAATTGGCCAGGTCCGCATACCATGGCTCTTGTACCTTGGTGATAGAAAAGGCAGTCTCATCGGGGAAGAATTCGTTAATAGGCACACTATCAGTAGGAGTTACCAATTTGGAGAGATGGTCAGCGACGACATTCAATTTCCCGCTCTTGTCTTTGACTTCTATGTTAAACTCCTGTAGAAGAAGAATCCAGCGCAACAAGCGAGGCTTGGCTTCTTGTTTTGCAAATAGGTATTTGAGAGCAGAGTGGTCTGTGTGCACTATGACTTTGCTTCCCCATAAGTATGAACTGAACTTATCAAGGGAGAATACTATAGCCAGAAGCTCTTTTTCAGTGGTCATATAGTTCTTCTGGGCATCGTTGAGTGTCCTGCTGGCATAAGCAATCACTCTCAAAATCTTCTCTTTTCTTCTGCATAGAGCTGCCCCCACTGCGTAGTCACTTGCATCACACATGATCTCAAATGGGAGAGACCAGTCGGGTGATATGACAACAGGTGCAGATACCAATTTTTGTGTTATTGTATGGAAAGCAGTTGAACACTTATCATCAAAATGAAACGGGGCATCTTTTTGTAGCAGGTCGGTCAATGGTTTAGTGATTTTTGAGAAGTCTTGTATAAACCGTCGACAGAATCTTGCATGCCCGAGAAACGCTCGAATATCTTTAACAGAGGTTGGTACCTGTAATTTCTCTATAACCTCCACCTTGGCCTTATCCACCTCTATTCCTTCTGCTGATATTTTATGTCCGAGGACAATCCCGTCCTTGACCATAAAATGACATTTTTCCCAGTTCAAAACGAGATTTGTATCCTCACACCGTCCTAGGATCAAATCAAGTTGCGCCAAGTATTTATCAAAACTAGAGCCATAGACTGAGAAGTCATCCATAAAGACCTCTATGCTCTGCTCAATGAAATCAGCGAATATAGCTTGCATGCATCTCTGGAAGGTAGCAAGGGCATTACATAGTCCGAAGGGCATTCATCTGTATGCAAAGGTACCGTATGGACAAGTGAAAGTGGTCTTGTCCTGGTCCTCTGGTGCGATTGGTATTTGGAAATACCCTGAGAACCCATCTAAAAAACAGTAGTACTCTTGCCCTGCTAGTATCTCTAACATCTGATCGATAAAGGGGAGAGGGAAGTGATCTTTCCTAGTTGCCAAGTTTAAGCGCCTATAGTCGATACACATGCGCCAACCAGTGATTTTTCTTTGAGGGATAGACTCTCCCTTATCATTCACAACTGCCTCGATGCCTCCCTTCTTCGGGACAACTTGTACTGGGCTTACCCATGGACTGTCAGAGATAGGATAAATGATGTCCGCATCTAGGAGTTTCAGAACCTCCTTTCTAACTACCTCCTTGAGGTTAGGGTTTAGCCGACGTTGGGGTTGCCTGATAGACTTGTAATTTTCCTCCATATAGATGTGGTGCGTGCAATAGGAGGGGTCAATTCCTTTTATATCAGCAATAGTCCACCCGATCGCTGTTCTGTGTTTCTTCAATACCTCGAGTAGCCTCGTTTCCTCCCCGGAATTCAGAGAAGAGGAAATAATGACAGGCAAATGGTCATTTTCAGCTAAGAAGGCATACTTGAGTTTAGAAGGCAGCTCCTTAAGCTCGAGCTCTGGTGGCTGTTCTATTGATTTTTGAGGTTTTCTGTCGAGTGTTTCGATTGGTGGCCGGTAGGCTTGATAACTAGTTTTTCCTTTTTCTACGTACGCTAGCATGGCGTTAACTTCCGGATCCTCCACCTTTTCTTCTAGAGAAGTAAATAATACTTGCTCTAGCGGTTCAGTTTCAGCTTTCGGGATGGAAGATAGGGAATACATGTCCTCATCTGTAGAAAAATCGCCTTCCTCCTCCTCATCATCTGTTAATCCCACTGTCTTAGCATGAGGAGAAAAGTTAGAGCTTTTCTTCATCATTTTCTGCATATCGAATTCGATCATTTCATCCTCGTACCGCAGAGTGATTTTCCCATCGTGGACGTCAATGATGGCTTTGGCAGTACTTAGAAATGGTCGACCTAGAATCAGGGGAACCTCAACATCGTCATCCATTTCTAGAATGATGAAGTCAGCTGGAAAGATAAAGCGAGACACTCCAACTACCAGATCTCGGACTATTCCCATGGGCTTGATCTCTGATCTGTCAGCTAGTTGGAGTTTGAAAGGAACCGATTGCATTTCTCCTCCTTTTACTTTCAAGAAGGTGGCGTATGGCATGATATTAATGCTGGCTTCCAGGTCGCATAAACCGCTTCCACAGTCCACTCCACCTATAAAACACGGGATTACGGGATTTCCCGGATTTGTTTGTTTGGGAGGGAGTGCTCGAAGAAGGGCAGCAGAGCATTCCTCTGTGAGGTGCACTGTTTCTTTTCCAGGTTTCTTCTTCTTCTTTGTTAAGAGATCCTTTAGAAATTTGGCGTAGTTAGGCATCTCTTGCAAAGCATCAATTAGAGGTATGTCGAGGGTCAGTTTCTTGAAGATGCTCAAGAATTTGGAGAACTGCTCATCTAGGTGTTTCTTTTTCATTCTGTTGGGAAATGGAAGTTCACTGTTTTTAGGAGTGGAAGATGGAACGTCGATAGTAACTCGAGATGGAGGTGGAGTAGCAGGAGTAGGAACTTGGATTTCTAAGGGAGGTGAGGTTGGATTGGTTGTGTCTTCATCATTAATGTAGGCCTCTTCATGATTTTATTTTTCTTTTCCTTTTCTGGTGGCAAGTTCCCTTCCACTCCTTAAGGAGACTGCACTCAAGTTTGTTGATTGGAATGTGCCATCGCCTATAAGGATTGATTTTGCTTGCTCTCTTGGATTAGGGTTAGTCTATGAAGGGAATTGACCAGGTGGCCTTTGTTGGGTGAGTAACTATTGAATCTGAGATTGCAAGGCTTTTTGGTCTTTGCGCAGGGCTGCGACCTCCTCTTACGTATCTCGGGACTTACCCATCATTGCTTTAAACATCTCTTATATTTGAGACATTTCAGACGCAGGATTCGAAGGAGGTTGAGTTGGTCGACTCGAAGAAGCTTCATTGCCATAAGGCTGTTGTTGATATTGCCTTTGGCCTCCTTGAAAATTGGACTAAGGTCTGTAATTTTGAGATGGTTGAAGTGTATGTGGGTTTTGAATATTGTGGGTGTTTGAGTAGCGAAGGTTGGATTGCATGTTACGTTGCCAAGGTTGTCTTTACCCTGAATTGTTGGTGAGATAGTTTGCTTCCTCTGCTGCTTTTAATTCTTGTAGTTGGGGACATTGTTCATAGTCATGAGACCCACCACATTGCGTACAAGAGATAGCTGGAGATGATTGGGACAGAGGAGCATAGCCTGGAGGGATTGTAGATGATCGGGAAATCATTGACTTAGTTTGCTAGGGGTAGGAGTTCATAGCCATCTGAACCACTTTCTGCAGAGTACTTACTTTTGTTGCCTGCTGAGCATTGCTTTCCATGAGTTGCTCATGACTTTTCATCAGCAGGTCAAACTTGTTATCACTTTCCCCAACATGGTATAAACCTGGAGTACCGCTCCTTGATCCACCAGAGGCCCAGTCTCTGATTTCTTCACAGAGAGACTCCATGCTATTCAGAAATTGTGCTCCTAGCTTTTTCAGAATGTCAGCCCCTAACGAGGACAGTACCATTGTTCTGCACGGACCGATCAAGCCTTTGTAGAACAATTGTGATACTTGTTCTTTCGTCAGACCATGATGAGGACAAGTAAGTAGTAGTCCTTTGAAACGGTCCCAAGTTTCACAAATATTCTCCGACCCTGGTTGCTTGAAATTATAGATTTCAGCAATCATCTCCAACGTTCGGCTCGGGGGTAGGAATTTGTCGTAGAACTTGGTGGCCATGTCATCCCAAGTACCAATGGTACTTGGTGTCAGGCTATGATACCACTTGCTCGCACTTCCCGTCAGGCTGTGAGGGAATAATGACAGTCTTGCGTACTGGAGTACTGCGTCGGTCGCAGTAAGACTGTTGGCATGTTGCAAGAACTTTGTAACATGTAACAGGGCTTCATCTGGACTGGAACCATCAAACATGCCCAACTCCTTTACACATCTGATTTGATGATATGGCTTCAGCTTCTGCCACTCATCGTATTCGGATGGGCTAAGGTGAGGAAGGATGATGGCAGGCTGTTGTCCTTGATTAGACGGCCTGTTAATGTTTTGAACTGTCGCTGGTGAAATTGCCATGTCAGCTTCCGGGTCAGATTCTATCATTGTGGTGGTAATGTTTTGTTGAGTTCGGTTCTGCCTTAGGGTGCGAGAAGGGTTCTCTCGATCTCTGGAATGTAACCAACCGTGTGATTATTAATATTTTCTGGGAGGCTGTTTGACCTGGTAAAAGGCATTCACCACTCAAAACAGAGAAAAGAAACTCGTTATGTGAGAAAATAAAATGTTAGGAATTAGATGACAGAAATTTAATGTAAGTAGTTAGAGACAATGGAAATTAAATGACAGAAAATGAAATGACAGAAATTTAAAGTTAGTTGTTAGAGACAATGGAAATTAAAATGACAGAAAATGAAATGACAAAAATTTAAATGACAGAAAATTAAAGGTTAGTAGTTAGTATACTGGAAATTTGAAGGACAATGGAAATAAATGACAATAATATTAAGAAGTTAGAAGTTAGATGTCCAAAGTCAGATGTCCAAGTCAGATTCCAAGTCAGATGTCCAAGTCAGATGTCCGAAATTAGATTAACAACAAAATAATATTAACAGATTATTATAATATAACAGGTGAATTAACCGGGGCTTAGGGACTAGAATAAATCAAGTCCCTGGCAACGGCGCCATTTTGCAGAAGTGATTATCGTGAGTGGTTAGAACTGGTGTAATTGAAATAAAAGAAAAGAAATTAATACTCAAAATATCCGTCGAGCTGCAAATAAAACCCGGTCGCAGTAGTATAGTAAGACAGAAGTGGCCGGGGTCAAACCGTGGGACTTATAGTGAAATAAAGTAGTACCTAAGCTTGTCACAAAAGGGGGGAATTAATTAACTTGTTTTTGAAAAGTAAATAACAGATTAATTTAGTGAATTATGATAAATTAAACGGAATTCCGGGTTCAGGTTAATATCATCTGATTAATTATGCTATCTCTACCGGTTAAATATAATAATTTGGCAAGATTCCTGTTATTATCTTAAGGTCCGATGAAAACTCATAAGAACTCGTTACCAGAAAATGCAAGGTCCGATGAAAACTCATAAGAACTCGTTACTAGAAAATGCAAGGTCCGATGAAAACTCAAGCAAGCACTAGTAAACGGTAGAGGAGTGTGAGGAATTTTATTCTTGCAACTGAGTACTAACTTATCCGATGAAAATAAGTTTCCTGCAGTTTTACGGCTTAATTAACCTACCTGTTTGTCACCGATCAGATTAGAAACAGATTTAGTAAAGCTTTTTAATAAATCGATGAAATTTATTAAAAAGGGAGAGAGATAAACTTTAATCGTAACAAACTGAATTTATTTTAACCGGTAGAAATATAGATTACACAACTAAACAAACCATAATTAAACCTTCGCCTGGAATAAATCCTCCTTAGCCTGACATATTAACTGGTAATAAGTCAGACAGAGGTTGGACGTAATAATAATACGGAGGTGTGGATGGTGAACGGAGAAATGAAGAGAACGAAGAGTGGAGCGTGTACGTAGGATATTATATGTGGAATGAGTGATTTGGAGAGTTGAGTTCTGGGGATCGAATGATGTGTTGTGGTGTACGGGAGAGAATGAATGGAAGCGAATGGTATAATGTGGTGAGCGATGGTCTGATTTTCTGGTTTTCTCCGTACATCTGTTTAAGGTTGAAGGTGCTGGGTTTATATAGAGGAGGGGAGTAAGGTTAGAGGCAGATCTGGAGTGGAAGAGAATTGATTGCAGATTGATTGCATATTGATTGCAGGGGACAGAGCTGGAGACAGACGCGTGAGGGAATTAAGGTAGGCGCTGCTCGGAGTAGATGGATATGGCAGAAGCAAGTTGAAGACAATCGGCTAAAGAAAACCAGTCGCGATCTGGGCATTTACACGCGTCCGCCACTTGTCCGCCTCTGGTTATGCGGTTGTCTCACGGTCCTCCTCCCTGTCCGCCTGTCTGTCCGCCTGATATTACGCGGACGTCTCATACTCTCGCCCGCGGTCTCTCCATCTCTTGTCCGCCTAATATCATGCGGACACAGGGGCGGTTTCTTGTTTTGTCCGCCTTGTCTTATGCGGACACAGGGGCGGTTTCTTGTTTTGTCCACCTTGTATTATGCGGACACAGGGGCGGACACACCACAGTCTTGTCCGCTTGTTGTCCGCCTTCAGTTAGGCGGACGCAGCCACGGACACAAGTTTTTGACTTATTTTCTTCTACGAACTTTGACCGGCTCTAGATTCTTCGTTTGGACTCCGTTTTTCGAGCCGTCTGTGCCTATGCGTTCATCTCTTTGTCTACTTTGCTCCCAGTTTGGTTTTCCTCATGTTTAACCAATAAATTTGTGAGATAACAATAAAACATAAACTAGAGGAAAACTAACTGAAGTGGAGAAATGAGCAAGAAAAGTGCTAATATTATATATGAAATACACCTATAAAACATGCTCATTTGGACACTTATCATTATGCAGGTTGGTAGTTGCAACAACTGAAATAGATATATTTCATAGTCTATTTTGGCGGTTGCAGAAATAGTCTATTTCTGTGTTGCTTTTGCAATCGCCAAAATAGACTGTTTTTCCGGCCAATTTTTTTTAAAAATTAAATATCTACTTCAGCGGTTGTTATAGAAACCGTCAAAACATATATATTTCATACTCTATTTTGGGGGTTTCTACTTACAACAGTCGAAATAGAGTGTCTAATATTACTCCAGTCTTCCTTCTTCTACCTCACGCTCTCGATCTCTCTATTCTCTCTCTTTGAACGCAGCATTCTTCAGCTATTTTTGAGTGAATCTTCACCTTCAGCTCCGACCAGCACCCATTACACCGTCGCCCGCCATCCCTACCATCATCGTCGCCTACCGTCGGCCGCTAGTGACGCGCCCCTTCGCCAGAACCGCTAGTGACCAGCCAAAGTAGTAGAAAATCCCCTAAAATTGTGAGTTCAAATTTCATTTTGAAACTTGTACATTTATTGATGTAATGTTCTGATTTAGATTAGAAAGAGATTGTAGGTGTTTAATGTGGTTGTGTGTGCCTAATGTATGTATAATAATGATGTAAAAGTAGTATAATTTGTTGTGCACACAAGATGATTGATGAAGTGTCTGAATGAAAAAATGTGTTGTTTGTGCCCTCTGAAAAGATAATTTAGGAGCCTTTGTGTCTCTCTTATGCTAGATTGGAAATAGGGCTAAATGCAACTCATTTTGGGTACAGGTAATATACTTTAACTCATGTATTCATTCTCTTCACTCACTATAATTTTGCAAGCCTAACTATGAACAAGGAACATACATGTTGTTGCTTTTCTTTTCTAATTTTTGTTTTTACGCCTTTGTAGAGATATATCAGAAGTGGTACTGCTACATCTCTCGCACACTAGCTACCTCTTGCACATTAGTCTCCCCCCTCTCTATAAATCTTTAAAATACAAGTAAGTATTTAGACATCGGTTTCTGTTTTAAAAATGTAATGATTTGTTGAAGTTAAAATGCTAGTTTATTTTAGGTTGTAACCTTAGAGTTATGCTAGGTTACTTGACACTCATCCAGTCAAGCTCCATTATTATATAAACATGTGCAAGCAAATGCAAACCATATTACATAAACATTTTAGTTTTAGGTAGGGTAATTCTCACACCTATGATCTGTTGCACATATAGCATGAAGCGTGACTAGATGTATGGTGATCGAGGGGATACCTTTGACAAGATGTTGAAAGAGTTTTGCAAAGCTGCAGTGCAACACAAGGACAGGACAAAGACGGTGAAAATTCCATGCCCTTGTGTTGATTGTGGTGTGGTAAGGAAACGTTCAAGCATCGATGTCATACAATTCCATCTAAAAACCTATGGTTTCATGCCACATTACAAAAAATGGACTTTTCATGGAGAATTTGTTCAAGATAATGCTTCAACTTCCTACAGTCTTGATCAGTTTCACTCAAGAACTGACCAGACCTTTGATACTATCAACGAGTCGGATCAATTCCCAAGTAATTTAGGAGTCAATGTTAACAGTGAGACGACTTACCATGTTGAGCAAATGGAAGAGATGCTTGATAATGTTGAGGAAAATTTTGTTGACAGGCCGAATGAGTATCAAAGGTTGTTGAATGCATCCAAGGCATCCTTGTACCCTACGTGTATTAAGTACACAAAATTGATGGTTGTTATGAATTTGTTCAAATTAAAGGTGAGATATGGATGGAGTGACAAGATTTTCATAACACTTCTCGAGCTGCTTTATGATATACTTCAAGATGAAACGGTCTCTCTACCACCACTTATGAGGCAAAGAAATGGATGTGTCTGATGGGGATTGAGTATAAGAAGATACATGCATGTCCCAACAATTGTGTGTTGTATAGGAATGATTACAAACATCTGGACAATTGTCCAAATTGTTCATTGTCCCGATACAAGCTCAAGGATGGTGACTCCTCATGTGTTTAGAAAAAAGTCCTCCAGCTAAACTAATATGGTACTTATCAATCATACCTAGATTCAAATGGTTGTTTGCCAATACAAAAGATGCAAAGAACTTACGGTGGCATGCAAAGGGTAGAAAAATTGATGAGAAAATAAGACATCCAACATATGGGCCATAGTGGAGAAACATCAACAGATGGTACAAAGATCATTTCGGGCTTGAAGATAGGAATTTGAGGCTTGAGTTATGTGCTGATGGGATAAACCCGTATGGCACGTTGAGTAGTCAACACAGTACTGGACCTGTTTTGCTAGTGATATACAATTTTCCCTCATGGTTGTGTATGAAATGAAAGTACATAAGGTTGTCACTCCTGATATCTGGTCCCAAGCAACAAGGTAATAACATTGATGTGTATCTCGCCCCATTAATTGATGATCAGAAGCTATTGTGGAATGAGGGGACTGTGGTGTATGATGCTTACGCTAGAGAAAATTTCACATTCAAGGCATTATTGTTCTATGCTGTCAACGACTTCCCTGCATATGGAAACTTGTCCGGATACACGGTGAAAGAAACATTTGCATGTCTTGTATGCGAGGAAGACACTTGTTCAAACCGTTTAAAACATTGAGGGAAGAATACATTTTCTTGGAACCTAGTCAAGGTATTCTTAATTACTTAATTTGTGTGATAATGTCACTACTAGTTTATAAATGTTGATAGTACACCTACAATAATAATTGTGAATATGTGTATATGTATAGTGTCCAGTGCATCTTGGGGGTTCGGAATGTGGATATTATGTTATGAGATTTATGCATGACACAGTAGCAACGTTGACCCTTTTACTAGAATATTCGTTAGACAAGGTGTATACATTACAATCTTTAAAGTTTTGGTTTATGTCTTTACATGTTGTTAGACTTGCAGTTTTTAGAATAATGTTCCCTTTCTTTTTTTCAAGGCTTACGAACAATTACTCGAAGGTGGTCAATATGAAGAACCTCAAATAGTTCAGATACGTGAGGAATGGTCAGAGTTTGTCTACATAAATTTAATCACTTGTTGATGATGAAGTTGTAATGAGTACTCTTTGGATAATGTAACTGCAATTCTATGAATTTGTGGATGGTGCATTGGTAGATTTGAAGTCTACTTTGGTTATTCTTTGTAATGCAAGTGCTTTTTTTGCTTTTGTTGGTTCATTTACTTTCAAATTGTGGTGCACCGTTGATATTGGCCGCTTTTAAAGCTTTATGAATGTGTAGTGGAGCGTCCCACAATGGAGCCAGCTGTATTTATACCCATATATAGGTCTGATTGAATCTTTTGGTGCATTGTGGTGAATATAAGCTAGAATGGTAAAAAATGGGACTATTTCGACAATTCTTAGTACAAAACCGCCAAAATGGGTGTAGAAATGGGTCTTATCTATGCGCTTTTTATCTAACAACCACCAAGATAGGTTGAGGGTCGGTCTGCGGTCGGTCCCTGAGTTGGTCAATTCCAGAAAGCTTTCTGGAACCGACCAGCCTAGGGACCAATCCAGGGTATACGGTCGGTCAGTTCCAAAAAACTTTTTGGAATTAACCAACCCAAGGACCGACCGTAGACCGACCCAGGGTCTATCTCGGCAGTCGTGAGCTATAAACCACCGAGATATATTTGGTTAGTTACTGTTTTTGGCGACCATATACTTCGGCGGTTTGTTTTACAACCGCAGAAATAGCTTCTCAGACCTACTTTGATTGTCTCCATTTCGGCGGTTCATAACTGTTAGCATAAATATGTGTTACTATACTTCTACCTAGGCAGTGTACCTATCATTTTAGAATAGTGAATTGAGTGGGGGTTGTCGATCTCAGGGCCCCGTACAATTAATTGACAATATATTAACTAACTAAGAAACTAAACTAAGAAAACAAGAAATGTCACTTTGTCAAGTTTTATTCAATTTATTTTAAAGGACTCAACAAACAATTATAAAATAATAAAATAATAAAACGGTAAAAATAAACTAAATAAAGAAATAAAGATTGAAACTCTAATATCTAAGGAAGCACCCCGGATTGTTCTACAAACCTTTACTTTGTAATCTACTAATAAACTCTTCTCTAATTCTGCAATAAAATCAGAAACTATAATTAATTTGTCAACGGCTAAGTCTAACGAATCCTAACCAGTTGCTAGAACTAGCAGCAGACTAATGCTCTATTCCGAACACAACTCATCGTGTAAAGAACAGTTTCTATTTGAGACTGATTAACCTATAGGCGGGATCACGCTTCTAGTCGTTAATCAGATTTAATTCCTATGTCTTCTTATCTATCTCAGCTCTCGTGTGTTGATTAGGAAACTACAATTATTGCTTTGATAATTGATCAAAGAATTAAAGCACATGAAGAACTGGAATTAAACTATTGCATTATTGAATTAGTAAAAAGATTACAAAATAAATATAAAGATCCAGATTGCTACCCTAATTCGGGGAGCTAGTATAACTACTCAAACATAATTATAAAAATAACAAAAACAACAAAGGAACTACACATTGACAGATTAGATTAGGGAAGAAGAAACTCTGTTCGAAGATTTCCCGTTCCGCCTTCCGTCGTCACGTATCTCTATATGAATTCTCTGTCAAAAGTGTAGTGTGATAAAAATGGTGGACTTATGTGTATGGAAAAGAGGAAGAGAGGCACGGGATGTCACACGAGAAAATACCTCGCTATGACCGGCTAGGATTACGCCCAATCCATTCATCCTTCCAACACCTTCACCACGCACCAACAAACTTGCTTAAACCGAAAGGGACAAAGAGGAACTCGAATGCATTACTGCCCTCAGTTTGACTCAGCCAACCATCCACGAGAACCCCTTCAACCACTCAAATCCAAGAGTAGGTTTGGAGCTGGACAACTCGTGCGACTTCAGCCTGGTTTGATCTTTGGCACTCCCACACTTCGCCAATCCACAAGAACAAGGAGGGAACTTTCGGAACTCACTTGCTTGCTCTGGGACTCTAGCAAAGGTGAAGTCTTTAACCTTGGTCACTTCTGATTTTGAACTCACTTATGGGGTAAGGAGATCAAGAACACCAAGTTCTATCTTTCCCCTAACTCTCTTGGAAGAATAAGGAGTAAAGGAATGACCTTTGATCATAACTTTGTGAGGAACGGAAGCTTAGCTCTCTTTGGTTGCTTAGGATTGATTTCGGATTGCTCTTGGGAGGATTTTCATGTCTCACCACGTTCTCTCTCTCCTTATATTTATAAGGGAGTGAGGCAACAAGAATCATTACAAACTCTAGAGATAAGTGGCGCCAACTATCACAAAGATAAAAGCACTTTTATCTTCTAGTTTGTTTCCTAAATAAGTGCCGCCCACAATCCCTTGGATTTTGGCATCTTATCTCAACCAACTTCCTATATTAGTGCCGCCCCTATTATATCTCCTTAGAGATAGGCTTGGCCACTAATATCTCAACAAAGTAACAAGATTCCTCCTTTTTCTCTCTTAGGCGCATAAGGTGGTTATAACCAAAGTAGTTAGGATTCACCCATAAAACAAGCTTTGTTATTTAACCAAGAAGAGGAGAGAATACCTCAACCTCCAATGCTTATCGCCATAAGATAACCAAGCCCACTTTTATCTCTAGGCTGGTGAGATTATTTAGGAATTAAAGTGTCTAGATTCATTTTAACCGATTCCTAAAATTAAGGAAAGGACTTTAACCTCTTCCCACAAAAATCTCCACCACCTACTAAGATAACCAGCAGCTTTAGATTCTTCCCATAAGTATCGAAACCAACCTTAACCACTTAGGTAAAAGGTTCCAAGGTAACTCCAAAGTTTACCGCAGTAATTTTCATACGGTAACAGCCCCAGTAAAAATCCAATTTTTACTAAAGGCCTTAACCATTTGTGCAACTACCAATATAACCAGCCAACGGTCTCCCAAAATCAAGGGAGATAATCATGGAAGAGATCCCAACAGAATCTAGCACAAAAATAGCATACAAGATGCATTCCAAGGACATTCGGGCAAACCCCGAAAACTAGGGTTTCTCGGGTGACACGGCGCCTAGCGCCCAGCGCGCGCCCGTGCTCCCCTATGCCTCGCTGCTGCCTTAGCGCCCAGCGCTTATAGCATGTCCTAGCGTGCCCAAGCACACCCTAGCGCCCAGCGCCCGTGTCTTGGCATCGCTCACACTTGCCTTTGTCCTCAACGCCACGGCCTTGTGCCCAAGCGTGCCCTAGCGCCTAGCGCTTGCACCTTGGCATTGCCCGTGCATCTTGACACACCCGTAAACAAGCTCATGGCCCATGTCTAGACTTGGCCTGGCATCACCCAGCGCCCCTAGAACATGTCCTTAGCCTTGTCACCGTGTCGTGGCCCTTGTCACTCGACATTGCCCCGCGCACCTAGTCACAGCCAACGCCCGTGCGCAGCACTGCAGCGTCCGTGTCTTAGGATTCCGTGCTTGTCAAAGCTAACTTGGCCCCGCTGTAAGCTTGTCTTAACCCAGTGAAGACTAAGCCACAAAAACACTTTGGGTTGGATGGCAACTTTGCTTGTGCTCTTCCTTCTCTTGCCCTTTGGCTATGACACCCAGTGTCATCATTGGTATTGCTTGTGACTTGCATGATCCCTCATAGACCAACCGCCACATGTCAAACCCCAGTCACGAAGACCGGTTCCACCCTCTTGCATTCAAGGTGAACCCAACTCACTGCCAAGTAACTGAGCCCCAGACTCATTACTTGCATAACCCCATCAGGTTACCTCTGCGTTTTGACCAAGTGCCAGGGACTCGAACCCATCACTTGTCTCCCGCGCGTCATGGCCAGCTCTCAGTGACGCAGCCCGCATCTTTGATATGCGTAGCCCCAAGACACCCACATGCTAACTCGGCAAGCCCAACTTCCAAGTCCTCCTTGCATTGAGTAACACTCGGTGATCACCACAACCGTTGAGTTCCTTAGATCGTTGGGGGTGAGGGTTCAGTGCTATCACCCCTGAAGTTTAGATTGTGACATCCTCCCCCAACCAAGCTTTGATGTCCTCGTAAAGCCTCGAGTGGTCTTGGACTGAGGGACTCGAACCCCAAGTATTTTCCTTCACAAGTTGTTGATGTGGCGCCCTCACGCCTCCCTTGTTTCCCTTGCCTAGCAACCATCAAAACAACTTAGCTTAATCATAATTAAGCCACAAAGCGTATCGTCATACCTTTGAATTCTAGCTTGGTGACATCTCATGGCCATATGTCCACCACACTTCCTTTGTGCCTACACACTCATCCCCCGGGGAAAGTGAGCACAACTTGCCACATAGGATGGACGTCAACTCCTCAAGTTTGGCTAATCGCATCCTAGTAAGCCATGAAAGTTTGCCTTCTCGGGCAAGACCATCTTCTTGGAAACTCCTCATTAGTCTCCTCATATGGCTTGACAATTCTTTCATCTTTTAGTATCTTCAACGTCTCTTTTGTCTATCTCTGTGAATCTACATCACCTCATAGACAAGCATAACGTTAACCAATACATAATCACAAAGTATCTAGAATTTTACCTCAGACATGCGTGTCCTGGTGCCTCGCGCCCAGCGCAATCACCCATCAAGCCTTGTACCCGCAGCGCCTCGAACCAATCTTCACATGGCCTAGCGCCTGCTGCGCTTCACGCTCGATCACGCCAATGTCCCACACCCCGCGCGCTTCTCTTTGTCAAGACTTGGTCATCTTTGTCGATGCTCTGCGCGCCTAGCACGCCCATGCCATCAATCCTTGGAATGCCTCGCGCACCATGACCTCGCCTTTGACACCGCGCCATCATAGTGCGACAAGTCCCGAATCCTGGGACCTCACTTGGATCCTTGATCCTCTAGGGCTTCACCTTGACACTAAGCCCATGACTACTCCAACCTTCATTATGACTGGCGTGAATGATAAGTGCAAAACATATAGACTTATTAAGGTTTAATCACCTTATAATTTGCAGCATTATAAGTAATGTTTCTCACTTATCTTGGGTTTTTCCTATAATTATGTTGTGATATTTACTGATGTATTATATATGTTAAAATGTAGGAAAAATGCCAGATAAATATATATCAAAAGGGATTAAAAAGAGTCACGCGAGATGCACGTGATTGGCCTTATTTCTGTGGCGCGTCCGCCCCGCGTCCGCCACGCATCCACAGAATAAAGGCGGACAAGAAAGGAGTAGAGACGTCCGTGTCACGTCCGCCCCGCGTCCGCCCCGTGTCCGCCCCGCGTCCACAGAATTAGAGGCGGACAAGAGATAAAGAAGAGGACCGTGTGAGATGTCTGCAGAATTAGAGGCGGACAAGAGAAGAGAAGAAGATCGCATGTCACGTCCGCCCCGCGTCCGCCCCGCGTCCGCGGAATAAAACACGGACAGAAACCCGGACATATACATGACCAGGGCCTGTCCGCGGAACTAAACCCGGACAAGACTAAGGATAGCATGTGAGATGTCCAAGGATTTATCCAAAGACATAAACACGGACGCGTGTAAATGTCCAGATCCAGAAAATTAATCGGATTGGTTCTGTCTCCCCAGTGCTTCTTGCGGCGCTTGCAAACATATCTATCTGCTCTCAGCAATATCAGGCGCCGCAACACACCTTAAATCCCTCACGCGGTGTTCCCTCTGTCTTCTTCCTCTTCCTTTCATCTATAAAACCTACGCTCCATTTATCTTCTCCAGTGTTCCCTTCCGGGGTTCCAATCTATCCATCATCGATCCACTACACCACAAACCTCTCGTTCATCCCATTTCTCTTCTCCCGTCTTCTCCATTTTGTTTCCTTTTCATTCCACCATATCCACCTCTAGTCTCACGTATTCAAATAGCAGATCAACTATTTAATATGTTAGGCTAGAATATGTATACTCTGGGAATGGTTATTATGTATTTGTATTAATAATGCATTATGTTTTACTGGTTTTATTTAAATACAGTTTGTTACGATTAAAGTTTATCTCTCACCTTTTTAATAAACCTCATGAATTTATTAAAATGCTTTACAAAGTCTGTTTTTAATCTGATCGGTGATAAAATAGATAGGTTAATTAAGCCGTAAAACTGTAGGAAACTTGTTTTCATCGGATAAGTTAGTACTCAGTTGCAAGAATATTATTCCTTTTACAATGTCGTTTAGTAGTGCCTGCTTGAGTTTTCATCGGACCTTGCATTTTCTGGTAAATGAGTTCTTATGAGTCTATGATTAGTCCTTAAGATAATAAGAGGAATTTTGCCAAACAATTATAATTAAACCAGTAGACATAGCATGAAAGAGCAGATATTATTAACCTGAACCAGAGTCCCATTTAATTTACCTATTTACTTAGTTTATTTTATCTTTCCTTTTATTTGTAAAAACAAGTCAATTAATCCCCCCTTTTTGTGACAAGCTTAGGTACTTAATAATTCCCCTTAGTCCCACGGTTCGATATCCGGTCGCTTACACTTTACTATACTACTACGACCGGGATTTGTTTACAGCCCGACGGTTATTTTGAGTTTTAATTTCTTTTCTTTAATTTTAATTACACCAGTTCCAACACTCACAATATACAATCTGCAAAATGGCGCCGTTGCCGGGGACTAGATTTATTCTAGTCCCTAAGCCCCGGATTATTCACCTGTTATATTATAATATTCTGTTTTCTTTATTCTGTTAATATTACGTCCATATTATTTTGTCTGTTGTTAATATTAATTATCTACTATATTTTGTTTATATTATTATGTTTGTTGTTTAATCTAACTACTAACATTTTAAATTTCTGTAAATTAACTTCTAACATTTTAATTCCAGCAAATTAACTTCTAACATTTTAATTCGAGTCATTTAAATTTCCTGTCATTTATTTTCAGCAATCTAACTTCTAACATTTAAATTTCAGTAATCTAACTCCTAACATTTAATTTTCTGTCATTTAATTTCGTGTCATTTTATTTATTGCTGTTACATTGTCTTCGGTTAATTTAAATCCAAAAAAAATGAAGTTTGTTTGTGTCCGCCCTTTAAGAGCCGGACACAAACACGGTCGACCTATAATAAATAAAAAGAAAGAAAAAAAGGAAGAACGGGACTTACGTCCGCCTTTAAAAGGGCGGACGCAAGTCGGAAGGAAATAAACGTGTCCGCCCAAAGTAACGCGGATGGAACACGGACGTAGAAAAGAATTCAACGTGTCCGCCCAAAGTAACGCGGACAAAAACCAGGACGTCAGAAACAATTCAACGCGTCCGCCCATTTTTGGACGGACAGAACTACGGATGTCCCAGGACACGTTTCCGAATCAGATAAAGAAGAAAGCCCGAATCACTTTATGTATAATTCTTCCCAATTCTTCCAACTCTCAAACTCGACCAACGAACAACGCACCGCGAATCGCCCAGACCTTCTTTTGCTTCCAGATTCTTCAATTCTCCACCAAATCAAGCAAGGTTAGTACCGAAATCTTCGTTTTTCAATTCTCTACATTTCTATAGCTTCAAATCCACAAATCATTAACTACACAAGGAGAAATTAGTGACTGAATTTTCGAACCCTAGGCCGACGGTTCCGAAAATTTCTAGCTTATTATTACATTTTTGTCAGTGATTTCTTCTACTATAATCATATTATACTTACACAAGGTTAAATCTAAGCTTTTTACACTTAATTTTGGTTTTTTTAATGAATTCCAAATTTGGGTATAAGTGTTACGAGAGCAATATTGTCAATTTTGCATTTTTCATTTCTATAAATGCCTTGTTATTACAACCGAATAAATTTTATGATTATACAATGTTGTGTGTGGATTTGTTTGATAAACAGTATGTATTACCTTGAATGTTTGATTGAATTTAGTTGTGGAGAATTGAAGATTTTTAGGGGAGATTCTGTCGAATTGTCGGTAGATTTTGTGTTGTTAATTTATTTTTGGTTGCATTTCATATTATTTCTTCTACTTATTTATATGTTGCTAATTTGCAAAGTTGTTTATGTCAGATATTAATGCTCTGTTTGGTTTTAATTTAATTTTTATGTTGTTATTATTTACATTTCAATTTCAAAATTTATTAGTATGCCTCGTATGCGTGGTGGATATTCTGGTCCTACTAGGGGCAACTGCCCCGGTGCGTCCTCTTCTACACCTCCTCGTCATCCGGCTCTTCGGGATGATGGCTTTATTTCAGCAGAGGCCCGTGCCTGGTATGATCTGGGTAAGAACTTTGTGATGGAGAGGAGGATAGCGCCTGAGGTGATCAAGGCTACAGGGGTGGACACCCTGTTCGCTGGTTTTGGACTTTCAAAGGTCCTAGTCATGGGTGAGGGACTCTTCATTCCAGCTTTGGTCAGAGAATTCTATGCAAATGCCCAGGCAGGCAACCTGAGTATCACTTCTTTCATCCGCCATTTCCCCATTGAGATCACACCGGTGACCTTCTCTTCTATCCTGCAGATTCCGGATAGTCCTGACCATATCCGAGGATTCACAGAGGATCACCTGCACAGATCGAAGGCGAGGTGGCTTCAGGATTTAGGTCGGAGGATCCGACATAGAGGGGAGGAGGAAAAGGATGTCCTCCCTTACACGAGTTTCCCCACACTGCTTCAGAGGCTACTCTTGGAGATCCTCAGTCATCAGATCGCCCCTATTGCGCGAACGATGCTTCTAACGAGGATTGCGCGCTTTTAGACTACTTCCTCTCGCCATCTCCACCCACTCAGCGCGTCTCCATCTCGCACATCATGTTCGGCCAGCTCCATAAGGTGGTCTACTATCTGAGGACAAAGAAGAAGAAGATCACTCCTATTTTTCCCTTCTTCATCATGCACCACCTTTTCACTCTCCTTCCAGAGGACGCCACACGATGTTTAGAGCTCAGGACGGGAGAGCGCGCAGTCACACTGTCGACTATGAGGCGCTGGGGCTTTATGCCCTTAGATGACGGTACCTGGGTCAGAGGTCGCGCTGCCCGGTCTTCCACCGCCTCCTCCACTGCAGTAGGGGCCAGTACGGGAGCTACGCCTTCAGCTGATCCTGAGCCACCTACCGCTGATACTACAGAGGGAGCTGAGCCCTACATGCCGACGATTGCCGTGATGCAGATTCCAGCTCCTGTTCCTATACCTCCTATCACGGCAGATCTGCAGGCTCAGCTACAGGCCTTCCATCAGATGCAGCAGCAGATGCATCAGCGGTTTGAGAGCTTTGAGCAGACTTAGCAGAGGATGCTGGCTGAGCAGACACAGATGATTCAGCGCTTAGACCGGAGTGACGAGTTGCATGCACAGATAGCTCAGCAGTTTCAGTGGTCGACTGAGCAGCAGGAGCGGACCGCTCAGCTCATACAGCATCTCCTAACTCAGATAGGCCAGGGATCCCAGCAGCCACCGCCACCACCGTAGTGATTTTTATTTCATTTTTATTTTATTTTATATTTCTCTCTTGTTCACTAACTTTTTGTAGACTCGTACTGTTTTAACCTTGTCATACTTTTGGGTATTCTGGAGATAACAGTTCACTTTTATTTTATTGCTCATGCTTTTATTTTATGCAATGCATTTTAATTTATGTTTTTCTTCTTATTATTTTTGTGCCACTTGAGTTCTGCTGGCTATACAGGTTTTTCTTTTCAAAAAACAATTCTATATTCGAACATATAGCTGAACTCGCATATGGAAAGCAACCTCAGTTGCTTTGGAAATTTCGATATCTCCGGTTGGACACTTGCGTGAACTTAAGTGTGAGGAAGGGCACCTTCCTCAATCTACGATACAAGGGGAGTCTCAGTTCTTTCTTTATTATATTAATGTTCAACCTATCTGACATTTAAAGCTTCTCAATTAATTTAATCCTTTATGAGTCTGTCATATTTTGAAAGGTCCTTTTTCTTGAATTTATTTTGAACAATGAGGACATTGCTCCTCTCAAGTGTGAGGAAGTAGAGACCTTTCCCTGAAAATATGACAGTTGTTCGTTAATGCCACACTCGCTTTTTGCTACTCTAATTGCCAACATTTTGAAAAAAAAATGAGATAAAATAATTGTAGAAGTGTTTGAAATTATGTCAAGTGACAACTGAAAGATGGTTTTATTTAAAGGAGTTTGTATAAAATTATTTTCAATCAAAATACTCTATTTTCACTCAAAATATGATAGACCTGGTAATTGTAAAAAACTAGTTTAGTTTAGCTTGGAATTTTGGAAATGTTTGGAAAGTTAGGAAAGAAAAGGATAAAGACATGGTACTCCGCTATTTATGAATTTTTCTAAACCTAAGACAGGACTCGTCTATCCGGTTATTAAGTTCTTCGGGGTGCTTTAACACCTATCTACCTAAGGTCTCGTGATCTGGGATAGAAGACCCAACACCGCTAAAAGGATAGAAAGAAAAGTGTGGGGTACAGAAAAATAATGTAATAAAAAAAATATGTTTGTTTTGTATATACAATCTTCGCATTCAAAAAAATGAATGAAAATAATAAATTGCAATTTATATTTATAGACATGAGTACGTGGTGTTGAAAGGTATTGCGGAATAAGGCATTACTTCACACCCCTTGTCATTCCCGGTTTAGAGAATTGAAATTGGAGGAAAATCCCAGGTTAATCTAACTTGTTTTCTGCAATCTAGTTTTTCTATGCTTTTATTAAATTGTTCCTCTTCACTGTTTGCAAAAACCTACTTCTCAGAGCAGAATTATTATTTCAATTGTCACTTTGTCTAATTCCCTTCTACACTTATTTAATCTTGTTTTATATTACGGCTTAGAGATAGTTATATTCCTTAATTTTGCTTGAGGACAAGCAAAAGCTTAAGTGTGAGGAAGTTTGATAAGTGCAAAACATATAAACTTATTAAGGTTTAATCACCTTATAATTTGCAGCATTATAAGTAATGTTTCTCACTTAACTTGGGTTTTTCCTATAATTATGTTGTGATATTTACTGATGTATTATATATGTTAAAATGTAGGGAAAATGCCATATAAATATATATATCAAAAGGGATTAAAAAGAGTCACGCGAGATGCACGTGATTGGCCTTATTTCTGTGGCGCATCCGCCCCGCGTCCACAGAATTAAAGGCGGACAAGAAAGGAGTAGAGACGTCCGTGTCACGTCCGCCCCGCGTCCGCCCCGTGTCCGCCCTGCGTCCACAGAATTAGAGGCGGACAAGAGATAGAGAAGAGGACCGTGTGAGATGTCCGCAGAATTAGAGGCGGACAAGAGAAGAGAAGAAGATCGCGTGTCACGTCCGCCCCGCGTCCGCGGAATAAAACCCGGACAGAAACCCGGACATATACATGACCAGGTGAAATACCCCGAACTTAAATATAGGGATTAAAATTAATCAAATACGTATTTAAGGGCCTAATGACGTCTAAGTAATATTGGTAAGGAAAAATAAATCCAAAAGAAATGAAGAAATGCTTAAAAAGCAAAAAAGCTAAATAAGCGTTAAATAACCATAGGAGGTATGAGACCTCGGTTAGTGTATTATATGGATTCTAAGGGCTTAATAAGACCTAAATAATATATGGGAGCAACTCCCGAAGAAAACGGATCCAAATAATGTATTAAAACGCTAATAGAGCATTAATGCACGTTTTTCGAGAAGACCCGAAAACATGACTTTAAGTGGTCAAACGAACCCGTAAAAATTATAAATCATTCAATAACAATTATTAAGCATTAATGGAAGCTTAATAACCAATAAAATAAAGAAATGAGAAAATTTCGGAAAATAGACCCGGTTGGTGAATAGTACTGGAACCGGGTAAAATAACGGGCGTTTCCTGTAAAAGACAAAAAACGCTCCAACTAGTAATACAGTAGGGGGACCGATTTTTATTAAGTCAAATAACCCCACACACACACATGTAACTAGCTAATTAATTAAAGGGCCAAAAAGCAAAAGTACCAAAAAGTAAAAAGGTATTTACCTTACCTCTCTCCTCTCACCCTCACATTCCTCCTCTCTCTCGCGTGGGTTCCCCTCACCCAGCGATTTCTCCCTCTTCTTCTTCTCTGTTGGCGATTTTTGGAAGCTCCAAAGAGACAACCATGGCAGCTCACCTTCTCAAGCTTGCCCAAGCCTTATTAAGGCTCCAAATAAAAAACAAATTACATATTTGAACTCCCCTCAACATTCTCTACAATTCTATCTTTTCAAAATTCGAAAAGGAAGAACCTCACCTCCATGGGTATTCCTCGTTTGAAGGTTTGAGACCACCATTGGAAGCTCCTCCTTCTTCTTGATGTTTTAAGGTAAAAATAATCAAGAAAACTCAACCTTTTCTAGCCCTTGTTGGCAAAACAAAATTTATGTTGAACCCTAGCCTTGTTCTTTGTGTTCCAGCCGACTTTGGCTTCTCCCATGGGCTAGGAACTTCACTCTCTTGCTAACCAAAGACCCCACTCATTGGTGGTAAGGTAATGTTCTTTCTAAACCCTAAAAATAACTAAATTCTAGGGTTAGTTGTGAATGAATGATAAGTTAGAATTGTGTGTTGGTATGGGCTGTAGCATTGGAGTGTGGACTACATTTGGAACCGAGAACAAGAAGGAAAGGAAGGAAAAGAAAGAAGGAAGGAAGAAAAGAGAAAGAAGAGGAACAAAAATCACAAGGTAAATGCCTTACCGTGAGTTAGGTTTGTATGGTGTAGTGTAACAGTTTTGAGTATTGGAAATGAGTAGTGTTTATGGAATGAGTAATAAGTATGTTGTGGTATAGTGAGGAAAAGTAATGTTACAGTTTCGAAGATTTTAAATGATGTTTGAAAGCTTGGGAAAACTTTGGGTAATGGATATGTATGTGCAAGAAATCATTGTGTATTAGTGAAGTTGGAGTGTGAGTATTAATATCTTGAATAAACAGGTTGTGTGAATGAGTAATTGTGAGCTAATATGTATGTGGGCAATGTTAAAAATATAGGGGAACCTCTGCCCAAATTTGTATGGAAATAGGAGGACTTAGTTGTGTTAGAGGAGGAAACTACCTTGGTAAAAATCAGGCATATTTGGAGAATTCAAAGTGAGTGGTCTAACACCTTGAAACAGATTTGGAAGAGAATTTAAGTATTAGGATGGAACTAGGATTGAGGTAATGCATTGAGGATGTTAGGAGTAGCATTAGTAGAGGGAGTATTGAATGGTAAAGGGGAAAGGAAAAATCTGTAGAAATCATTGAAGAAAGAAAAACTGTAATAGTGGAGAAAAACTGACAGTGGAGTGTATTTGTAACAGATTTGGATAGATATGGTTTGGGCTAGTTTAAAATGCTTAAACAAAGTTAAAACATACTAGATTATATGTGGAAATATTAGGGAAGAGATTGGTAGAAGTTTGTAGTTGAAACAAACTCAAAAGCTCATATATGTTACAATACTGTAACTAGTCCGGGTTTGCAAACCAGTGCACAAACCCGGACTAGCCTAAAAACACGACAGAAAGTTTTTGCAAAGGATGGTCCGGGTTTACAAACCAAGACACTAACCCGGACCACCCCAAAAATACACCTGAGAGATTTGCAAAGGAATGGTCCGGGTTTGCAAACCAATCCCTAAACCCGGACCACCCAAAATTTTCACCCGAGAGGAATAGCAGTGTATGGTCCGGGTTTGTAAACCCAGCCCTAAACCCGGACCACACATAATTTTCAACCGAGACTGAACAAACACCATGGTCCGGGTTTGTAAACCCGGACACTAACCCGGACACCCCTAAAAACCCTCCAGAATGTGTTCTAAAGCTATTCTAAGGTAGGGTAAGGATGGGTAATGATTGTACAAGATGCTTAAGACATAATTAATGATGTTTAATGGTCATTAAGGCTATAAACAAGCTTAGAAAATTATTGTAAGTAAGTAACTTAAGTAAATGTATGCAAGTAACAAAGAGTTAGTAAGTATAAACTAGGCAACTTTAGGAAAGTAATAAGTAAGGTTAATTATGGATAATTAACCATCCAACTGTATGTATGTGATAGGATTCAAATAGTTGAACACCGAAGGGAGTCGGTGAGTCCAAAGTCAACGGTGAAAGGTATGATTTCTTCATGCCCTGTATCCTAATCTGGTTACCCCGATTTGTGTGCTTATTTGATCACCTAAATAAGATAAATGCATGAATCGGATTATCTCGCACTTACTTGTGCTTGTTTATATTGTTCTTGATACATTTGTCTTGAACAATAGTTTGTATAATTCATGAAATGAATAAATGAGAATGAAGTGTGTATGTATTTTGTATTGTACTTATGTAATGTAGTGTATTTCGTATGGATGAGTATTAAGCAAGTATTGAATATGTGGCTTGTGTGAATGACTTCTGCTAATTCCTAACTACCTAACTCCTAACTTAAGTGAGTAAACTGGAATGAGTAGAAGTCCGATATAGCTTCGGCCACGCGTGAGGATGAGTTGACACAAGAGGTTGGATCCGATTCCTGACTCTTAAACTGGTCCGCGGCCCAAACCCCTTAAATGGGTAGCATCCCGGATTGGTGAGTCAAGTAAGTCCCGGTGTGGTGGAGAGAGTAGTCCCCGGGCCGGAGGTCCCGACGACTTAACTTAACATGAGTAAGAGTAAGAGTAAGTAAGTAAGTATGTATGAGTACGAGTATGTATGCGTAAGTATGGTTGAACGAGTAAAAGAGTAATCTCCACCCGATTAACCCGGGTGGACAAAAAGGAGCTAACAAGTATTGTTTATGTATGGAATATGTATTGCATATGAATTGTATGTGTATTGTGTATTGTGGATTTCGGGAAAGGTAAGTATGTATCGTTGGGTTGTATGGATTACCATGTATGAATTGAAGTGTAGGTATTGAAGTGTATGAATGTATTCTTGCGTAAAGTATCGTAATATTATGTACAAGAGCATGTATGCATGTATGTTTGAATGAAATCAATCGCATGTATTCGACCAAGTGGTCGGCGTACCCTCACTAGTACGCGGGGTATGCGGTTATCATATTCAGCGAAAGCTGACCCCCTCGGGGGAACATTTTTAGTGTGCAGGTACCCGAAGAGGATATGGTCAAGGCACGAGACCGGCGACTACATTGGGATAGTGGTTGTAGAAGGTAGAGGTGTACTAATTAGCACACCCCTTGTACTTAGGAAGTAAGTAGTTGTGAGGAATGGGTAGTGGATAGACTCTTAATGAGTACATACGAACTTGGAGGAAGCATTGTACTTGTATTGGGAACCTAGTAGACTCGGTTATGTATATTGTATGGAATGGTATTGTAAAGGAGCAAAGTATTGAATGGAGCAATGTAGTATTTAGTTGGTAAATGGAGTGTGTAATGTAATGTGTAGTACTCGGGATTCCGGTCCATCAGACCGATGCTGTATGTAGTAGTAGTAGCCTTGTTAGTCACATGGGTGACTAACGGCAGTGTATCACCCACCGTTGATTATGTAAGTATCCGATGCGTGAATCTGGTTTGTATAAGGAGATTGGACAGTAATGACGGTATTAGCGGTAGGGGTGTTACACCAGGGCCTGTCCGCGGAACTAAACCCGGACAAGACTAAGGATAGCATGTGAGACGTCCGAGGATTTATCCAAGGACATAAACACGGACGCGTGTAAATGTCTAGATCAGATCCAGAAAATTAACGCAACTGGTTTCCTGTCTTCCCCAAGTTGCTTCTTGCGGCGCCTGCAAACATATCTATCTACTCTCAGCAATATCAGGCGCCGCAGCACACCTTAAATCCCTCACGCGGTGTTCTCTCTGTCTTCTTCCTCTTCCTTTCTTCTATAAAACCCACGCTCCATTTATCTTCTCCAGTGTTCCCTTCCGGGGTTCCAATCTATCCATCATCGATCCACTACACCACAAACCTCTCGTTCATCCCATTTCTCTTCTCCCGTCTTCTCCATTTTTTTCCTTTTCATTCCACCATATCCACCTCTAGTCTCACGTATTCAAATAGCAGATCAACTATTTAATCTGTTAGGCTAGAATACGTATACTCTGGGAATGGGTATTATGTATTTGTATTAATTATGCATTATGTTTTACTGGTTTTATTTAAATACAGTTTGTTACGATTAAAGTTTATCTCTCGCCTTTTTAATAAACCTCATGAATTTATTAAAATTCTCTACAAAGTCTGTTTTTAATCTGATCGGTGATAAAATAAATAGGTTAATTAAGCCGTAAAACTGTAGGAAACTGTTTTCATCGGATAAGTTAGTACTCAGTTGCAAGAATATTATTCCTTTTACAATGCCGTTTACTAGTGCCTGCTTGAGTTTTCATCGGACCTTGCATTTTCTGGTAAACGAGTTCTTATGAGTCTATGATTAGTCCTTAAGATAATAAGAGGAATTTTGCCAAACAATTATAATTAAACCGGTAGACATAGCATGAAAGAGCAGATATTATTAACCTGAACTAGAGTCCCATTTAATTTACCTATTTACTTAGTTTATTTTATCTTTCCTTTTATTTGTAAAAACAAGTCAATTAATCCCCCCTTTTTATGACAAGCTTAGGTACTTAATAATTCCCCTTAGTCCCACGGTTTGATATCCGGTCGCTTACACTTTACTATAGTACTACGACCGGGATTTGTTTACAGCCCGACGGTTATTTTGAGTTTTAATTTCTTTTCTTTAATTTTAATTACACCAGTTCCAACACTCACAATATACAATCTGCAGTGAACACCCCTCTAATTTCCAGCCTCGTATCCCAGATACAGCTCCAAAGGGAAATTAGGGTCTTCTAGGCCATGCTCGTCCAACTCTCCACTTACTTCCCGCAATCTGATCTTGCTAATCGTTCCTCAACTTTGGATGGATGGTTAGGCTCCCCCAACTGAGCTTGGGTACCTTCCTAACCTCTTTTCCCTTTCTCCCTACCGAATTAGGGTCTTCCACGCCACACGTGATCACAACTTTACATGCCGTGATGAATAGCTCCGTGTTTCTCGCTTTAGGAGTCCAACTCCTAACCACAAATTCACTACTTCCGTGTCCCTTTCGCACTGATAACGCACAATGCTGCTGTCAATCACACGCGAGTGGTGCTTATGCAAGCACAAGCGAAGTATGAAACAGAGAAACACTTTATTCATCCAACCAAGGGAAAAGGAGTTTTCCATTGTTACGATTGACCAACAACCCAACAATGAAACTAAACAACCATCTCAAAATAGGAACAACCTCTTAAGCCATACACTTAAGGAAACAATGACCCATCGCCATATACAGATCATATTCATTCTCACTTAGCGGTCTTGAATGAAATGGGGAAGGAGGTTCAATCTAACCTTCTTCTACGTGGCTTCGGTTCTTCTTGAGGAGGAGTACTCTTCGAACCTTGGACAGCATCACATGATAATGGGATGGATCAGCTCCCAAAATCCGCCTAGAACATCACTGGCATACACTCTCATGCCACTCTTATGGAGACTTACTTTGGCCTTGGAGTCGAACAATAGAGGTGCTCTCACACTCGTCCATCTTCGTAATTGATCGGTTCCTTGCTTTCTTATGGTCATCTCCACCCTTGGTAGTAATAAAAGGCCCCGCCTTTATTACTCTACTGCTAGCCCTAGTCACCTCTTGCCATAGCGCACTAAGGAAATCACCTCCACAACTCTTGTAGTGGCTTCTCCTCTTGGCGACTCTACCTTGCGGTCTGGGCCTCAAACCCTTGGCATTGACTCGAGCCTCTTCTCCCTAGATCTTATCGACATTGTAAGGCAATGGAGAAGGGGACTGAAGTGGAGAACCAAAGCAAAAGCAAACCTGATCTACAACTTTCCTCCAGCCGTTTAGCCCTTTAGCTAGTACCATCATCCACAAGATCGCAAGGGGTAAGTCTTCCGCTGAAGACCACTCACCGAGGTCCAAGTCTACCCCGCCCTTGACTAAATTCTTTCAAGAACTCTTTTAAGCTCTTATCAACCTCAGTTGCTTCCGCAAGAGCCTTACCAAGCACCGAATCTGGACCATATATCCATCTCGGCCTCGTACTAAACTTAGGCTTCGCTTTAGGTTGATTCACTTGGTCACAAGCCACACCTTGCACATCCCGGATGCACAAGCCTTCCTCAACATTAGGGCTCCCACTTGCCTTCCTCTTTAGCCCGCCATGACCACCAGAAGAACCAAGTTTAAGCTTTGGGACCCTAGGAAGCACCATCCTACCTCTCCTTGCAGGATCAAGGCGGTAGCTAGGAAATCCTCTTGAAAACCCTTCCTTATCAGCCCACGGTTGGTCCTTTGCTTCATTCTGGTTGTACACACCCTTGGCAACACCTAAAGGTCTCACCTTTATTGCACCAACATCAGCTCTAGCTTCATCTTGTCTCGGTTCACGGCGAAGAACACTCTTGCACCCCAGGCGCATGTTTGTTCTCTTACTTGGTGCGCCACACACCTTAGAACTTTGGACACTTGCTTGAGCCTCTCCCAACTTCGTTTTATCATCAATGAAACCCATTGGAGAAGGAGATTTGGGTGGAAAACGGAAGCTAACCTCGTCCGCAGCTTTAAGCACTCCTTTTGCGCTTAACTCTTGCGCCACTTCATGCTCACAAGCTGGTGATGTTTGCTGATTCTCCTCTGCATTAGCCACTCCCTTAAGAGGTGGTCTACTGCCTCTTTGAGTGCTAATCCTCCCTCCATCACAATCGTCATCAGAAAACAACCTTGAAGACGACAAAGACATTCCCCCTTGAATGCGCTTGGCCTTTCCTTCCTCCAACCACTTCTTGCAGCGCAAATTACTCAAGTGATCATCACAAGAGTTTGCTGGCCACATTATGAAGTGTTGAAGTGGGTAAAGGTCCAACCTTTAGTGAAAAAGAGCCGTTGGTGAAGAAGGAGACTCGAAGAGAAACAAGATTGCACCTTTGAAGTGTTTACCGTCGGTTTGTTTGTTGTGCAGCTTATAAAGTTCCAAACTTTATGCAGCTCTTGTCGAATGTGGCTCAATTTGAACGTAGCTCTGATACCACACTTGTCACATGAGAAAATACCTCGCTATGACCGGCTAGGATTACGCCCAATCCATTCAGCTTTCCAACACCTTCGCCACGCACCAACAAACTTGCTTAAACCGAAAGGGACAAAGAGGAACTCGAATGCATTACCGCCCTCAGTTTGACTCAGCCAACCATCCACGAGAACCCCTTCAACCACTCAACTCCAAGAGTAGGTTTGGAGCTGGACAACTCGTGCGACTTCAGCCTGGTTAGATCTTTGGCACTCCCACACTTCGCCAATCCACAAGAACAAGGAGGGAACTTTCGGAACTCACTTGCTTGCTCTGGGACTCTAGCAAAGGTGAAGTCTTTAACCTTGGTCACTTCTGATTTCGAACTCACTTATGGGGTAAGGAGATCAAGAACACCATGTTCTATCTTTCCCCTAACTCTCTTGGAAGAATAAGGAGTGAAGGAACGACCTTTGATCTTAACTTTGTGAGGAACGGAAGCTTAGCTCTCTTTGGTTGCTTAGGATTGATTTCGGATTGCTCTTGGGAGGATTTTCATGTCTTACCACATTCTCCCTCTCCTTATATTTATAAGGGAGTGAGGCAACAAGAATCATAACAAACTCAAGAGATAAGTGGCGCCAACTATCACAAAGATAAAGGCACTTTTATCTCCTAGTTTGTTTCCTAAATAAGTGTCGCCCACAATCCCTTGGATTTTGGCATCTTATCTCAACCAACTTCCTATATTAGTGCCGCCCCTATTATATCTCCTTAGAGATAGGCTTGGCCACTAATATCTCAACAAAGTAACAAGATTCCTCCTTTTTCTCTCTTAGGCGCATAAGGTGGTTATAACCAAAGTAGTTAGGATTCACCCATAAAACAAGCTTTGTTATTTAACCAAGAAGAGGAGAGAATACCTCAACCTCCAATGCTTATCGCCATAAGATAACCAAGCCCACTTTTATCTCTAGGCTGGTGAGATTATGTAGGAATTAAAGTGTCTAGATTCACTTTAACCGATTCCTAAAATTATGGAAAGGACTTTAACCTCTTCCCACAAAAATCTCCATGTTGGGCAAAATAGTAGTTAAACTATCTTGCTAACTATGGGTAGTGAACCCAATCTTTGTAGTACAACAAGGTTGTATCCACAGAGACTTCGCAACTGTCTAATTAATTATCCAGTTTAGTAAATGTACAAAAAGATAAATAAAAGTGCATAAAATGTAAATTGGGGGTTTAGCCAGAGGCAAGCTTGATTTTTAGGATTAGTACAGAAATAATAAATACAGTAAAATAAAGTAAATGGATCGAAAAAGGTATCCTAGGGTAGCGGGGGAATTTCCTAAATTACTTAAACAATTTTATAATCCTGTCTTAATTATTTATTGTCTATTAGAGTTAATAATTGTTAGTTACGAACTCTTATTAATAGCCTCAGTATTTTCCTGCTCAATCCATAGTGTAAATACCAAGGTTAATTCCTTTGTGGTACTTTGACTATCTCAAAATCATATGTTGATAGTTACCAAATAAATGCAGTAGTTTGTCACGCTAAAGTATTTAATAATATTTACTGAAAGGAATTAATACAAGTTTAATAAGTGAAACAGGTGATAAATATTTATTTAAGTACAGACAATAATTATAATCCTAATTTGCTCTTATTTGTCTGTTTAAGAATTTATCTTGTGGCCTTCCTAAATCATAGATAAGGACAACTCTTAATTAATACAATAGACTTTTTACAATCAGAAAAAGTCTAAAATCATTAATTAGCTTTAAGCAAGAATTCTTTTAATAACAGCGATGGATTTTATCTGCTAATCAAGGAGATAATATTTGACGTTTGTCTTTCTTTGTGGTCTATTCTCAGATTTACAAAATCATTGAAATAAGAGAAACCGTAAATGCATAAAAATGATCAGTTCTTAAGCATTTAATAATTTAGAGGGACAAAACAAATATTTATAAACAAACTTGGTATTAATAATAAGTCTGAATTATTTGGGGTCAAACCCCATCCTAGGATACGAGTAAAATCACTCAGACATTAACCGTAATAAAAAGAAAGCAGAGTTAGCCATTAATTTGGAGACTGCCGGCGGAGACTGGACTGCGATTCGCTTCTGCTCCAGCTCCCTTTTCTTCTGTTCTTCTTATCGTGCTTCTGCTGTGTGGTGGAATGAAGAATAAAACTAAAATGAGAAGTGGGAGATAAGAGGATGGAATGGATCGTAGTCTGATAGAGAGCTTTGGATTATGAGGAAGGGATGATTTTTATTTGAGCAGAAGGACGTGGGTTTTATAGCAGAAAGGAAGAGGAAGAAAACAGAGGGAACACCGCGTGAGGATATTAAGGAGAGGATTGGGGCGGCTGAACGCGTGAAAGGATTTGCAGATTGATTGCTCACTTATTGCTTCATTAATTGTAGGGGACAGAGCTCACGCGTGAGAGATTTAAGGTAGGCGGTGCGGAGTAGATGGATATGGCGGAAGCAAGTTGCAGACGACGACGGGCGAAGAAGAAAACTGGCGCACGTCGATTTTTTAGTCACGTCCGCCTCTAGCTAGGCGGTTGCAAGTGTTCTCTCGCTTGACGTCCGCCCACCGTCCGCTTTGAAATAGGCGGTTGCCTTTGCTCCTGTCCGCCAGCCGTCCGCCCAGGTTAAGGCGGTTGCCTTTGCTCTGTGCCAGCCGTCCGCCCAGGTTAAGGCGGTTGCCTTGTGGACACGAGTTCTTGATTTATTTTCTTCTACAAACTTTGACCGGCTCCAGATTCTTCGTTTGGTCTCCGTAGTCTGAGCCGTTTGTGTCTATGCGTTCGTCTCTTTGTATACTTTACTTCCAACTCGGTTTTCCTCATGTTTAAACAATAAATTTGTAAGATAACAATTAAACATAAACTAGAGGAAAACTAACCGAAGTGGAGAAATGAGCAAGAAAAGTGTTAATATAATATGAAATACACCTATAAAACATGCTCATTTGGACACTTATCACACCCCCACACTTATCTTTTTGCTTGTCCTCAAGCAAAACCATGTACCCAAACAAGTAGGGAATGCTCAATATTAACAAATACTATTATGAAGGGTAGGATAAAGAAGTCAATAGTACATGATCTTAAACTTTTTAGAGGAGTGTGATCCATCACCTACTGGTGGCATAGGTGTACTCAGGGCAAAAATAAAAATTAGAGTTTCGGGGTATGATCCGGAGTACTTCAATGCTTCTTGATTTAAGGTGACTTTGAGAACTTTTACCATGGCCAACTTCTCTCAAGAAAGGGCATTGAGGAGAAAACAAAAGGAAAAATAGAATTATGCATTGTTTCACTTTTGCATAAGAGATGAGAAGATAATATGTAGGCATCAAGCCTTTGTATTTTTAAGAACACTCAAACTCTCTTTGTTGGTTACCAATGGTGTCTCGCAAGTCCCTTATAATTTATTTATTTTTTCCTTTTGACAGAGAAGCACCCCTTAGCAATCCCTAAGAAAGAAGACAGAAGGAACCCCTGAGTAATAAAAATCCATCCATTTCAGATCATTTGGTCATACCGCATAAAAATGCTCCTCAAAAGTAATCAAAATTTTAAAATTTTAGCACATTTATCCCACAATTCATAACAGTATTTATTTTTAAAGAGAACAACCCACATATAAAGGGTCCATGATATTGAATTTTGAACAAACGCAAGATAAGCAGAGAGATTAAGCATTTTAGCATAAAATGTCACCGAAAAGGGCACACTCCCCCACACTTAATTTGAACAATGTCCTCATTGTTCACCCGAAAAACAAGGGAAGGTTTCAGAAGACCTTTTTGGTAAGTAGATAAAATAGAGAGAACACAAAGCTCACGAATATTCATTTAAGCACATAAACGCTCCTCTGCAGTTTTTTTATTTAAATAAAAGCATAATTAAAGAAACTGGTACTCCCCTGATATTATTTTTGCTAGTTGGTAAAGGAGTTCCCCCACACTTGAGCTTCAGCCTCAAGTAGCGTAGCTTGGTTGCAGTGTAGACATGAATTTGCACCTGTATAAGACACTAGAAGCAACCATACTACAAACGGGGTTAAAAGTTAGCAAAAATAAAATTTAAAGAGAACCTGAAAATTTAAAAGAGCATAAAAGCAAATAAAATAAAAGTTCATCCGGGTTGCCTCCCGGGAAGCTGCCCTTCTTTAATGTCTTTGGCTAGACGCCTGCTTCGTTATCCTGGATCAAAAATATAAGTAGATAATAGCTCTGCCAGGAAAACAAAGTTGGCAGTAATTAAAAGCAAACCACCCGGATCAAAACAAAACGTTACTTCGGCAAATATAGTAGGAAAATGAATACTCCACAAAACCTGCTGTTTGAGGAGGTACTGCCGGTAGCGTAGTTCTAACAGGAGACCAGGTGTGATTGGCTTTGCTTCCTCAAATTGGAAGATGTAAAAATCCTCCTCTTGTTGTTGAGGCTTATGGTAAGAGCCTTGATGGTAATCAACGTCAGAGGGAAGTGGCTCCTTGAAATTGATTATAGTACTCTCTTATGATGGCTCGGAGGGAGGCGGTATCTCCTCCTTCTCAAGGTTGAGGATGTATCCACCCTCATCTTCTGGGTAGAGCACGGAGAAGGAGGGGAAAAAGTAGTGGACTTCAGAGGGAGGAAACTCCATGAAGTCTAAGGAGAAACTCTCTTCTGAGGGGTTGTCTTCATAATCAAGCTGATGGTTGTTTGGTGATGGATTCTCTAATTCGAATAAGGGAGGAGGTGGAAAGTAGCTGATGTCCTTAGCAGGTTGTTCCTCCTCATGAACCATTTCATTCAGTTGTTGAACCGGTTGTTCCATGCGTTCGCCTGATCTAGCGTTCTTTGCCGGATCATTTCAGAGGTTGAGGTAAAATTTGCCATCATTTCCTTTAAAATGGCGTTGTCTCTCTCTCTATTGCAACCATAGGACAATGGGAACTTTCATGGTCTCCTCCACACTCTTGGCACACAAAGATGGGGATAGGCTTGAGAGATGACTTGTAATCCTCCAAGAGAGCTCTCAATTCAGCATTTGGGTCTGAACATTGGGGGCTTTCATGGTACTCTCCGCACCTTTGACAGACACTCCATTGATTGTAGTCCTCTGCACCATAGGGGTAACCATACCAATCTCCTGCTTGATCGTAGTGACCATCCATCAGAATTAAGTACCTTAAAAAAAAATTTATACAAAAAAAGGCAAATAACAAAAATAAAAGAAAAAACTAAACAGATAATAAACTAGATAGTTGGACCGAAGTCCCCGGCAACGGTGCCAAAAACTTGTTGGGCAAAATAGTAGTTAAACTATCTTGCTAACTATGGGCAGTGAACCCAATCTTTGTAGTACAACAAGGTCGTATCCACAGAGACTTCGCAACTGTCTAATTAATTATCCAGTTTAGTAAATGTACAAAAGAGAAATAAAAGTGCATAAAATGTAAATTGGGGGTTTAGCCAGAGGCAAGCTGATTTTTAGGACTGCGATTCGCTTCTGCCAGCTCCCTTTTCTTCTGTTCTTCTTATCGTGCTTCTGCTGTGTGGTGGAATGAAGAATAAAACTAAAATGGAGAAGTGGGAGATAAGAGGATGGAATGGATCGTAGTCTGATAGAGAGCTTTGGATTATGAGGAAGGGATGATTTTTATTTGAGCAGAAGGACGTGGGTTTTATAGCAGAAAGGGAGAGGAAGAAAACAGAGGGAACACCGCGTGAGGATATTAAGGAGAGGATTGGGGCTGCTGAACGCGTGAAAGGATTTGCAGATTGATTGCTCACTTATTGCTTCATTAATTGCAGGGGACAGAGCTCACGCATGAGAGATTTAAGGTAGGCGGTGCGGAGTAGATGGATATGGCGGAAGCAAGTTGCAGACGACGACGGGCGAAGAAGAAAACTGGCGCGCGTCGATTTTTTAGTCACGTCCGCCTCTAGCTAGGCGGTTGCAAGTGTTCTCTCGCTTGACGTCCGCCCACCGTCCGCTTTGAAATAGGTGGTTGCCTTTGCTCCTGTCCGCCAGCCGTCCGCCCAGGTTAAGGCGGTTGCCTTTGCTCTGTCCGCCAGCCGTCCGCCCAGGTTAAGGCGGTTGCCTTGTGGACACGAGTTCTTGATTTATTTTCTTCTACAAACTTTGACCGGCTCCAGATTCTTCGTTTGGTCTCCGTTTTCTGAGCCGTTTGCGTCTATGCGTTCGTCTCTTTGTCTACTTTACTTCCAGCTCGGTTTTCCTCATGTTTAAACAATAAATTTGTAAGATAACAATTAAACATAAACTAGAGGAAAACTAACCGAAGTGGAGAAATGAGCAAGAAAAGTGTTAATATAATATTTGAAATACACCTATAAAACATGCTCATTTGGACACTTATCACTCCACCACCTACTAAGATAACCAGCAGCTTTAGATTCTTCCCATAAGTATCGAAACCAACCTTAACCACTTAGGTAAAAGGTTCCAAGGTAACTCCAAAGTTTACCGCAGTAATTTTCATACGGTAACAGCCCCAGTAAAAATCCAATTTTTACTAAAGGCCTTAACCATTCGTGCAACTACCAATATAAGCAGCCAACGGACTCCCAAAATCAAGGGAGATAATCATGGAAGAGATCCCAACAGAATCTAGCACAAAAATAGCATACAAGATGCATTCCAAGGACATTCGGACAAACCCTGAAAACTAGGGTTTCTCGGGTGACACGGCGCCTAGCGCCCAGCGCGCGCCCGTGCTCCCCTATGCCTCGCTGCTGCCTTAGCGCCCAGCACTTATAGCATTTCCTAGCGTGCCCAAGCACACCCTAGCGCCCAGCGCCCGTGTCTTGGCATCGCTCGCACTTGCCTTTGTCCTCGACGCCACGGCCTTGTGCCCAAGCGTGCCCTAGCGCCTAGCGCTTGCACCTTGGCATTGCCCGTGCATCTTGACACACCCGTAAACAAGCTCATGACCCATGTCTAGACTTGGCCTGGCATCACCCAGCGCCCCTAGAACATGTCCTTAGCCTTGTCACCGTGTCGTGGCCCTTGTCACTCAACATTGCCCCGCGCACCTAGTCACAGCCAACGCCCGTGCCCAGCACTGCAGCGTCCGTGCCTTAGGATTTCGTGCTTGTCAAAGCTAACTTGGCCCCGCTGTAAGCTTGTCTTAACCCAGTGAAGACTAAGCCACAAAAACACTTTGGGTTGGATGGCAACTTTGCTTGTGCTCTTCCTTCTCTTGCCCTTTGGCTATGACACCCAGTGTCATCATTGGTATTGCTTGTGACTTGCATGATCCCTCATAGACCAGCTGCCATATGTCAAACCCCAGTCACGATGACCGGTTCCACTCTCTTGCATTCAAGGTGAGCCCAGCTCACTGCCAAGTAACTGAGCCCCAGACTCATTACTTGCATAACCTCGTCAGGTTACCTCTGCGTTTTGACCAAGTGCCAGGGACTCGAACCCATCACTTGTCTCTCGCGCCTCACGGCCAGCTCTCAGCGACGCAGCCTGCATCTTTGATATGCGTAGCCCCAAGACACCCACATGCTAACTCGGCAAGCCCAGCTTCCAAGTCCTCCTTGCATTGAGTAACACTCGGTGATCACCACAACCGTTGAGTTCCTTAGATTGTTGGGGGTGAGGGTTCAGCGCTATCACCCCTGGAGTTTGGATTGTGACACGGGACTCCAATCCTAACTCTATTTTATATCAGCAACGGTCTCTCTTCTCTTGGAGCGTATCAAATCTTTATCTTTAAATTATTCTTCTCCCCTCTATATTATGTGACTGACAATAATAATTAATATGTCAATCTACGTTGTCTAACAATGTGCCGCCATCATGAATCAATCATGATTAATCATGATTTTTGGTGAATATTTTTTGTCAGTAATGGTGCGTAGCAAACATGAATTAATCATGTGCTGAGTGATGCAGCGTGAGTGAACAGATTTTGACCATGAGTGTAATCATGTGTCCATGATATGTGCTGATTACGTGGACCATTGAAGATGCAGGAGCAGCAGAGTGATCGCCGATTGAGATATATATATATAATCCTAATAGTAAATTTAAATTCTTTTTCCTGTATTTGACACATAAAATATATCAGTTCATATCAAAACATAAGTGAGAAATATGACATGAATTTTTGTGCATATAGAAAGAATTAATGCGCTAAAACTAGATGTATTTCGCACTTATCAATAACCGCCAAAATAGACCCTTAAAAATTGCCGAAATAGGCCCTTTTTCGACTAGTGTGCTACAAACATTTGGATGATATATATATATATAGATTTCATATCGGTTCCTCAATATTATTTTCATGACTCAATATCTCGATATCTTTATCATCATCAGGTACTTGTTACCTTATATACTAGTAATTTGTCATGTTGGACAACTCATCTTGAGCTATACCATTTTAATATGACCATCTTTGTAACACCCCATCCAAAGCCAATCGTGGTTATCGTAAAACTGAACACTTAGACGAATATGTCGCAGCGGAGATAATAAACACCTGGACCTTGCCACGGTCTGATCGTTAGAATATACCGGCTTTAACATTTACAGTACTTAACCAAAATACTTATCCAACTCAAAACATCACCATCCATAATGCCACAACCAACCGAGTACAAGTATCTTAAACATAATCCCAAACTTACATCAGTTTAATATAAACAGTCAGGTGCACAGGCGCAACCCGAACTCAAAATAAATGTCCCACCCTAAGTCTAACCGCTCCTACTCTCGTAGTGCGTCCTCATGGGTCTCTTACCTGCAAGTGTAAAAATAGCCCCCGAGGGGGTCAGCACGAATGCTGGTACACCCTCTCATGGCCCCCAAGCTAACGGGGCTACGACGACTAATTGTCGATAGCATGGAAATTGATTACATACACAAGCATAATATGAAGTGCAATAACAATAACCACAGATGAACATATATAGTTCACAAACAATGAACGTCTCAAGCGTTCCCTTACCAAGTGGGTTAGTAACCCCCTCCTAGTCCTCATTTCCTTAATCTCGTTCCTTACCTTACCTTAATCTAATCTTAATCTCAGTATACAAACCTTTCCTGGAAGGGATTGGTTGTAGCTTAATTCGAACCTGGGATTTAGGTGATCCCACCGCACCATCTTAATGCCACCTACTCTGGACGGGAGTCCAGCGTAGCTGAGCCGGCAACCGGCCCTAGGCTACAAGTCCGAAGACAAGTCCTTAAGCGGAGGGCGGATCTGATTCAGATACCGTCCCCCTTCTTCCTTAGCATGCATGACCGGAGATCGGTCCCGGGTTTCCTCACTCAAGTTCCAGTAGTAGTAGACATC